>CM034308.1:16695201-17295201 GCA_019925795.1 Dendrobium chrysotoxum
GGTTCAGGTCAACTTGACGTACGTCCACTCCCCAGAGCCTCCCCTTCGGGTAATTGCATTAAATCTCAAAAAGTGTCCTCTCCTTTTGCTCCAAACAAGCGAGAAGCTTGTACAAAAACCTCCTTTCCACCACACTGTGAGGCAGAGAACCCAACCTCCTTTTTCTTCCTCTTGAAGCAGGCAGAGAACCTTGGATCTTCTTGCGAATGATCCTCTCACCAAGAACACCAACACGATAAAAGATGAAGAGCGGAGAAGATGACTCTGATCCTTGCTCGGAGCAACCTTCGTGAACCCCTCACGAACTCCCCCTCACAAGATCCTCTCTCTCTCTCCCAAACTCTCTCTCTCTATGATTTCTGTGGAAAGGAAAGTGGCAAAAGATCTTTCTTGTTAAAAGAAAAAGATCTTTTATAAAAGGGCTTAAAATTTGCCCTAAATCTCAACTGGTTGGCCAAGATCGTCCAGGACGATCGATAGATTGTCCTGTACGATCAGTTCAAAATCAGCTGCTTCAGCCTGGACGATCTGGCTATTCTGGATGATCAGTAGAAAAAGTTGTTCATATCATCCCGTACGATTCTGCGATCGTCCGGGATGATTAGTGTAAATTGAGGAATTTCATCCAGAAGATAACTCGGGTCGTCCAGAGAAACTTGTGCTGGACGACTCAAAAATGACTTGATCGTCCAGGATGATGGAATATCATCCTGTACGATTAGTTCAAAAAGTGCCAAAATCATCCTGAACATAGTTCAGGACGTACAACTGAAACACACTAGATGATCATTTTCATCAAGGACGATCCTGCGATCGTCCGGGACGATATGATCGTATCAATCAAGTCTTAATTGCTTTCCTTAATTACCAGACTAATTTAGGCATGATTGTACTGTATCGTCCAGGACGATCAGACCAAATATCTTAAAATAAAAACTTGCCTAACTTGATCTGGCGGCTGAGAATTTCTGATTTGAGCATATCGTCCCGTACGATCCAAGGATCATTCAGGACAATCTGCTTAATCAGACATACTTAACTTGGTCGCCCTAATTAGGGTTTCTATTTTTACCTGATCGTCCAGGACGATGTGACTATCGTCCAGGACGATCTGAACAAAAACTTGAACAAAAACTCTAATTCACTCAAGCTCTCCTCCTAAGTGTGTGTGTGCAAGGTTACTTAGCTAGGAGATCAGTTACATTACAATTGACTCAAGAATAAGAAAATAGTACACTTAGACACACTTGGACCCGATCTTGAGTTGGCTTGAGTTGCTCATAATCTTTTGTGCCTGAAACGGGTTAGCCAAGCAAAACACAATAGAAACATGTTTGTCATCATCAAAACCAGATTTATAATAATCTCCCCCTTTTTGATGATGGCAAACATTTGTGCAGTAGTTTGAAAAATGAAATAATTAGGAGATTGAAAAATAATTTTTTTTCAATTTTCATTTAACAACCAAAGTAATACAGAAAACACAACTATAAAAATATAACAAGAACAGAAACTACTACAACTGTCTCCCCCTTCTAACATCACAAAAAGGAGGAGGGTAAACAAAAACACTGAAACATCAGTACAAACAGAAAAGAAAATAGCTACAAAAACATAACACTAAAACGGAGGCGGATCCTGATCGGAAGGAGGAGGTGGCGGAGGTGGGTTGAAGTAGTTGTGAATGGCTGTAAAGTGGGCTCCAATCCAGGCTATGTCCTAGTCATGCTGCTGTTGCTGCTGAGCAGCATAGTGGGTGAAGCGTTGCAGGTCCTCAGCGTGCCACTGCTCCTGCGCAGCAATATAGGAGTCGAATCTGGCCTCCCACTGATCAAAGCGCTGCACCAGATAATCAAAAGAAGAAGCGATGCGAAGGGGAGCAGGTGCATCGGGTGCAGCAGGAACTGGAATGGCCTCTTCCTCTTCTACCTCAACATCCGGGGCAGGCTCCGGATGTAGTCGGGTGCTGTGTAGGACATGGAATGAATTGATTGTGAAGAAGGAAGGAGGGACATCAGGAGGAACTGGATAGTGTAGGTCATATTTGGTTTCTAAGGCATATGCAATGAGATGACCTAAAGCTAGATTTGGGCGACACCTATGACCCGGATCCCTAATAGTGGTGAGGTGCTCGATGTATCGGATAATGAGGTCAGAGGCATTAAACTCCCTGCGGGCCATGATGTAGTATGTGGTCAAGGACAGTAACGGGATGATGTGAATTCGATCCCCCGCCTTTAGAATGACGGAGGAACGAAGGACATGCTGAATGGTCCGTGCGTCCTTAAGAAGTGAAGTGCAAGCATTGTCATGGTAGGGTGCATTCGTATTACGAAGGAAGTGATTGGCGACACTCCAATCATAGTCAGGGTCAGTGATAAGAGTGTGGAGTTTGTCGCCAGTGATAGAAAGTTAAAGAATATTGTGAAAGTCTTGGGTAGTGAGTTCCACGGGACGTTGATTGACATACGAGCGAAGAGTGGAATAGTCCACGGAAATGTGTAAATTGGCAAAGAAAACTTGAAGAATTTCAAGACTAAAGGGAAAGGCTAATGTAAGGATAAAGGTGAGGTAGGTGTGTGCGAAAAGATCAAGAATAGGATATGTAAGGGTGAGGGGGTTTACTATTTTTGAATGCATGATCCCCACGTCACGATAGCACTCGAAGGCAGCCTGATCGACTGCATTTGGAAAGCGAGGATCAACATGTCCCCGGGAGGAACTCGCTCCCTTTTGTCTAGAATGTTTCCCGCCAGCCATGAGAAAGTAGAAGTGAGGGAGAGTGGAAGGAGAGGTGTGAAAAAGCCTTAAGAAATCAGCTGTTTAAATAGAATTTGGCCGGATCGTCTCGTACGATCGCGAGATCGTCCAGGATGATATGGATATTTATGAAGGCCAGGCTAATTGGTCAAAAAGGCAGTACGATCGTCCAGGACGATCAGAGATCATCTAGGACGATTAGACACAGACGATCATCCCGAGGAGTCAGGCCGGACGACCGTTGACGAAAAGTATCGTCCAGGACGATTAGGTGGATCGTCCAGGATGATATGCAATAAATATGTCTGACGGGCCGAATTTGAATCGTCCAGCGGCTTGACATGTGGATCTTCCAGAACGACGAGGTGGATCGTCCAGGACGATGGCCAATAATTGGTGCAATCTCAGCCGTTTGATCAGATCAGGAAGATATGGATCATATCGTCCAGGATGATTTATGGATCGTCTAGGACGATCACTAATAATTGGTGTTTCTCAGCAGCAGGATAAGAGTGGACACGGTTTTGAATGGATCATCCAGGACGATTTATGGATCGTCCAGGACGAAGAAGATCGTCCAGGATGATTGGTGAATCGTCCAGGACGATGTGAAGAAAACAGGAAAAAGATGGAGGATGGAAATGAACGATCAGGATCCAAAAAATACAACCATGAAAAACAAAAGACAAAATCAAAGAAATAAATTATGAAACGAGAACACAAAAGCAATGATTTTTTTTTGATCAAGCTGCTCTAGTAAATTAAAATTTTTTCTTGATTTTAGATTCAAAAACCAATAAGGAGATGATTGACAGCGCTGAAAATAAAAAAAAGTTAGAAAAATCGACTTTCATAACTCTCACCTCGGGCACCTTATCGATGCAAATCTCTTTTAAAATAAAAATCCAATTCAGAAGAAAAGAAATTAGATTCAAAAAGAGATCCTTTTAAGCCTCGTTCCATAAAAATATCTGATATAATAGTGTTACAAAGTAAAAAATTAGAAATCAGGATTTTCAAACTCAAGCTTTTGAAAATATTAAGTGGCGCATGGATTTTTCTAAGACATTTAACGATCTGAAAGGGAAGAAAGCTTGGTTTGGGCTCATTTTGTGCCTCTTTTTCAATTTGTTTGGCATTTTACACATCTTTTAATTTTTGATACACTTTGTGTATCTTTTAGTTTGACGATATTTCGCATCTTTTCAGCTTTGGGCTCATTTTGTGCCTCTTTTTCACTTTATTTGGCGCACTGCGCATCTTTTGTAAGCTTTCTCCCTCTCAAAATCATTAAAAGATCTCAGCTGTAAAATTACCTTCCAGACATAGGAGATGCTCTCCACAATAAGGAAGAGTAATTCACAAAATAAAAGCCAGACGTCATATGATAAGTGCAATCACTTGGTTTAGAAAATCAAAATAATGACTCAAGACTTTGAAAACACTATTGATATGAGGTAGATTACTGTAGGAAGATAAAATAAATCTCTATTTCAAAAACTAAAATTTCAATTTTGAATGTTGAAGAGGATATTTATCCAAAAGAAATAATACACCAGCAAAGGAGTTAGAGAAAGGGAAACAATCGTCAATGTTTCTTCCCTTTAACCGATCCAGTGGAATCAATCACTGCTTACCAGCTTCAGAATAAAAACAAGGTAAAACTCTCAGTCAGAAATTCAGTTTATCAGAAGTAGCGAGCAGTGATCGGATTTTCAAAAGCATAAAACAGTAACTAAAAGAGATGAACTAGTAAATAAAAATAGGTAAAAACTAAATCATATCAAAATAAATACTCAAATTAAACTGACACTAAGGCTAAAGCAGAAAGCAGAAGAATAAAAATAACAGAAAGTAAGTGATCAACACAAAAGCTAACTAACAAACACGGAATAAAGATCAGAGAAATCAGAAATCAGTAATCATAAGAATCAAGTATTTATATCAATCACTCCTAATCTGGTCCTCAAAATGCTGAATGAGTCAAAGGCCAGTGGTTTAGTGAATATGTCAGCCAACTGATTTTCAGTTGCTACATGATGTAGCTCAATGTCCCCTTTCGTAATATGGTCCCTAATGAAGTGGTGCCTTATATCAATGTGTTTGGTCCTAGAATGTTGGATTGGATTCTTAGAGATGCAGATGGCACTAGTATTATCACACAGAATAGAAATTGTGCCCACAGGTAATCCTAAATCTAAGACTTGTTGCTTCAACCAAAGAACTTGGGCCATACAACTCCCTAAGGTAATGTACTCAGCTTCAACAATGGAAAGTGCAATTGAGTTCTATTTTCTATTGGACCAGGAGACTAACGACTGTCCTATGAATTGACAAGTTCCAGAAGTGCTCTTTCTATCCACCATACACCCTGCAAAGTCAGAATAAGAATATCCAATGATCTCAAAAGAGGTGCTGTACCTAGGGTACCAGATTCCTAGGTTTGGGGTCCCTAAGATATCTAAGAATTCTCTTAACAGCAGTCAGGTGGGACTCTTTAGGATCAGCCTGAAACCTAGCACAAAGACAGACACTAAACATAATATCAGGTCGGCTAGCAGTTAGGTAGAGAAGTAATCCAATTATTCCTCTATATTTCTTCTAATCAACTAATTTTCTACTTGAATCCTTATCTAACTGAACAGAGGAGCTCATGGGAGTATTGATTGGCTTGGCTTTGTCCATTTCATATTTCTTCAAGATGTCCTTAGTATATTTAGATTGATTGAGAAAGGTTCCATCATCCATTTGTCTTATGCTAAAACCAAAAAGTAGGACAATTCTCCCATCATACTCATCTCAAACTCCTTACTCATTATTTTAGAAAACTCATCACATAAATATTTATCAGAAGATCCAAAAATTATATCATCAACATAGATCTGGATAATGAGTAAGTCATCCCCTATTCTCCTCAGAAAAAGGGTGGTGTCTACGCTCCCCTTAACAAACTCTCTTTCTAACAGGAATGTGTTAAGCCTCTCATACCAAGCTCTGGGTGCCTGTTTCAATCCATACAAGGCCTTTTTAATTTATAAACATGATTTGGATATTGGGAACTCTCAAAACCTGGGGCTTGTTCTACAAAAATATCCTCTTTTATTACCCCATTTAAAAAGGCACTCTTGACATCCATTTGAAACAGCTTAAATCCCTTATAACAGGCAAATGCTAGTAGCACTCTAATGGCTTTCAATCTAGCTACAGGGGCAAAAGTCTCCTCAAAATCAATCCCTTCTATCTGATTATATCCCTTAGCCACCAATCTTGCCTTATTCCTAACCACCACACCAGAATCATTCATCTTATTCTTAAAGACCCACTTGGTTCCCACAATACTTTGATTTCTAGGTCTTTCTACTAACTCCCAAACATCATTCCTTATAAATTGATTCAATTCTTCATGCATAGCTAAGATCCAAAACTCATCCGAAAGGGCTTGATTGATGTTGGTGGGTTCAGTCATTGAGATAAATGCAGAATGGTTTACTTCCTTTCTAAGTCCATGCCTAGTCCTAACACCTTCAGAAGGGTCTCCTAAGATCAGTTCTTTAGGATGACTCGAAGAATATCTCCAATCTCTAGGCAATGTGGTTTGAGGTTCTACCCTCTCCTCCAGATTTGCATTTCTAATCCCTCGGGTAATCTCCTCTACCTCTTCTTCTTCCTCAACTCTAGTCACCTTAGGATCAGATTCATCAAACACCACATGTGTTGTCTCTTCCACCACCAAAGTCCTTTTATTGAACACCCTAAAGGATTTCCCCACACTAGAATAGCCTAAGAACACTCCTTCATCAGATTTGGGGTCAAACTTTCCTAAGGATGATTTCCCGTTGTTCAGAATAAAAACCTTACAGCCAAAGACATGGAGATGGGACAGGTTTGGAGTTCTACCCTTAATGATCTCATAAGGTGTCTTGTTCAGTTTTGATCTCACATTCACCCTATTCAGCACATAACAGGCAGTGTTCACCGCTTCAGGCCAAAAGTATTTTTGAAGTGAATACTCAGCAAGAATGGCTCTAACGGCTTCCACTAAGGTCCTGTTCTTCCTTTCAGCTACCTCGTTCTGCTGAGGGGTCCTAGGAGCTGAAAAATTGTGACTAATCCCTTGCTCCTCACAAAAACTTCCAAACTTCACATTTTTAAACTCTCCACCATGATCACTATGAATAGTCAAGATCTCACAACCTAACTTCCTCTGAATCCAAGTGGAGAAGGACTTAAACTCATCAAATGACTCAGATTTGTGTGACAGAAATTTAATCCAAGTGAACCTCGAGTAGTCATCCACAATCACAAATCCATAAACTTTCCCCCCTAAGCTGGCAGTGCTAATGGGTCCAAAGAGGTCCATGTGAAGAACTTTTAAAGGTCTAGAGGTGCTAATGTCCTTAACAGAGTGAAAAGAGGACTGAACTTGCTTCCTTAACTAACAGTGAACTTAAGCTTGGGCACACCTCTAACTAAGTCCTTTTGGGTGACTCTCCTAAGGGTTTTCATACTGGCATGACACAATCTCCTATGCCACAACCAAGACTCATCAGCAGTAATTTTTAAGCAAATTGAATTCTCAGATTTAATGCAACTTACATCCAACTTGTAGACGTTGTTGATCCTTTGCCCTTGCAAAACAACTTTATCATTTAAGCTTAAAATGCAGCCAATAGGCCAAGATCGTCCAGGACGATCGATAGATCGTCCTGTACGATCAGTTCAAAATTAGCTGCTTCAGCCTGGACGATCTGGCTCTTCTGGACGATCAGTAGAAAAAGTTGTTCATATCGTCCCGTATGATTCTGCAATCGTCCGGGACGATTAGTGTAAATTAAGGAATTTCATCCAGAAGACAGCTCGGGTCATCCAGATAAACTTGTACTAGATGCTCAAAAATGACTTGATCGTCCAGGACGATTGGGATATCATCATGTACGATTAGTTCAAAAAGTGCCCAAATCGTCCTGAACACAGTTCGGGACGTACAGCTGAAACACACTAGACGATCATTTTCGTCCAAGACGATCCTGTGATCGTCCGGGACAATATGATCGTATTAATCAAGTCTTAATTGCTTTCCTTAATTACCAGACTAATTTAGGCATGATTGTACTATATCATCCAGGATGATACACGTATCGTCCAGGATGATCAGACCAAATATCTTAAAATAAAAACTTGCCTAACTTGATCTGGCGGCTGAGAATTTCTGATTTGAGCATATCATCCCGTACGATCCAAGGATCGTCTAGGACGATCTGCTTAATCAGACACACTTAACTTGGTCGCCCTAATTAGGGTTTCTATTTTTACCTGATCGTCCAGGACGATGTGACTATCGTCCAGGACGATCTGAACAAAAATTTGAACAGAAACTCTAATTCACTCAAGCTCTCCTCTTGAGTGTGTGTGTGCAAGGTTACTTAGCTAGGGGATCAGTTACATTACAATTGACTCAAGAAAAAGAAAATAGTACACTTCGACACACTTGGACCCGATCTTGAGTTGGCTTGAGTTGCTCATGATCTTTTGTGCCTGAAACGGGTTAGCCAAGCAAAACACAATAGAAACTTGTTTGTCATCATCAAAACCAGATTTGCAACATTCTATACTCGTAAGACTATATCTCCAATAAAAATAAGTTGGGGTTTTACTCTTTTGTTAAAATTATGAGCTACTCATTGATGATAAGTGACACTTTTTGGTGAAGCTACATCACGTGTTTCTAGGAGAAGATCAAGATGATAATGTAGCTTGTCTTCATTCTTTGTAGCAATAAACATTTGGACCTTAGGGCTTGGGATACCAATGTCAACAAGAATGATTTCTTTTGTGTAGAAACATAGATTATAAGGTGTTTCTCTCATCATGGTTCTTAACATTGTACGATAAGCCCATATCACATTAGGAAGCTCATCCACCCATACCCCCAATTTTTTTTAGTCGTGTTTTTAATTCTTTTAGAATGGTTTTATTTGTTAATTATATTTGTCCATTTATTTATAGATTACTAAGCCCATATGGATCTGTTGAATATGAAGATCTTTACAGAAATATGAGAAGATTTTTTCTATAAATTGAGTGTCATTATCTAAAATAATTTTTGCCAGAAGACCAAAGTGGTATATGATATTCATCTATAAGAATTACTTTGCATTTGCTTTAGTAATTTTTGCGAGTGGCTCAACTTCCACCCTCTTGTTAAAGTAATCGATTTTGCTGCCCTGTTATTATTGGAAACGGTCTCATAATATCTATTCTCCATTGAGCAAATGATCAAGGATTTTGAAAAAAATGAAAGTTTCACTAGTGGGACATGTGTGAGACTAGAATATTTTTGATAATTATTATATTTGTGAACAAAATATAATGCATATGTTTCATAGTAGGCCAACAAAATCCCCCTCTAGATTTTTTAAGCAAGTACCCTGTCTCCTAATTATTCTCCTCAAATCCCGGAATGGACTTCTTGAAGAGCATATTTAGCTTCTAATGGAGGAAAACACTTATGGTATGGTCCCATAAATGCTTTTTTATATAATTCATCTCCAATCATAATAAAATTTACAGCTTGATGATGGATACGAATAGTTGTTATTGAATCTTCTGATATAATGTCATCATGTAGAAAAGAGGTTATATGGTTATCTAAAAAGTTTCCTTTGCTTCTTCAATAGAATGTACTTCCCATGGTCCTTGTATGCTAGACAAATGCATATCTTCGAAGCATCTTCTACTATATAATTCACTTATTATGGAAGTTGCAAGCTTGGATAATGTATTAACTAGAATATTCTATTCTTGAGGGATATCGATGATCTGATATGAATTGATGCGAGAGAGAAATGATTTCACCAAATTGAGATATTTCACTAACTGGAGGTTATGAGTATCAAAGTCTCATTCTACTTGTGATGCCACAAGTTGAGAATTAATGTGAATTATTAAATTTTGAACCCCACAATTAATGGTGAGTCTTAGCCCTGCCACGAGGGATTCGTACTCAACTACATTGCTGGTTACTATATACTTTAAACAAAACTCATATTTTAAAGTATCATTTTTTGGCAAAATGAGTAATATTCCCACCCTCGCCCTGAAACTTTTAGATGCTCCATCAACATATAATATCCAATGGGTGTGGACCTCCAAAAGGACACCATCGTGCGGGGGAATAGAGATGCAAATGGTACGACCACACTATCCCGGAGGATAAAATGATCACAGGCCTTTGCGCTCTTCACAAGTAGGCTAATGTGAGGACAGATTTGATCATACATACGATCAACCATTGAGGATAGTGACTCTCGCCTACGCACCTCGATGGGTAATAATATGCATGACCTGATCAGAGTCACGGGGTTTTCTCCACCCAATACATCAGCTCGAGTGGGGTTTATTTGATGTGAAATTTGATTTCCTATGAATACAAGCCCCCGTAGTTAATTACATCTTAAGCCGGAGCCTAAGAAGACTCTCGATTAAGGATCCTACATCATTCTCTCAGGTGGGATTGACACATAGGGAGAAAACTAGGAAGTTCCTACTCAAAGGGGAAGGAAAGGGGTGAACTTAGCTTAGTCAACATGCACGGCTCACATCAGCATCTAGAGGGACTAAGGTAATGAGAAGAAACTGGAGAAAAGAAATAAACAATACACTTAGAGCATACAAGAAGGAAGGATGGAGGTGGCGTCATCCACGTGACGCGGATATGCAAGATTTATAACCTTTAAAGGATAGAAGACTTACCCACCGATGAGGCATACTATGGGACACCGATAGTAGTAGCCTTAAACCCTAAATCTAGAGTAAGTTTAGAATTCTACACACAACACTAACATATGTATCCTAGCTAATGCAGTACATAATCTGGACTTACCCTGGCCTGGATTAGGGAGCCAGCTAACCACCTAGTCGATTTAAAACTATGAGTCCAGTTATTTTTTATGAAAGAGTGGTAGGGATGTTTAGAGTTTATTATTTGAGAAGTGGGACCGACATCTAGATATTGTCCTAAGTTGTCCTTTGAGTTATATTAGGTGGAAATGCTAAAATAAATATAATTAAAGTTTTAGACCTGCTTTTAAACTAATTTCTAATGCAATGCATACTGATCGACTCGATTAAATATTTGAAATATATATGAAGCAGTTTTAAAAAAAGCTTAAAAATAAATTTTATCATTGAGTGCAAATGCTCCCCTTGATAATCTACACCCTTATAAGCCAGGTGATCTGCCAGAACCCGTAGGCGGGGAGTGGCCTAACAAAAAAAAAATGCAACAAATATGCTATGCAAACTCTCGACGGTCCCGGTCTTACTTCTTAAGAGCATTAGAGTTTCTATGTTATCTTAAAAAATTTTAATTAAGTTTTAAGAAGAAAAATTTTTTGGCGTACCCTCACGAGCCTCCGATCGAATCTAGGCTAAAATAAAAGAGGCACATAAATGCCAAGAAATTAAGAAAAGTAGGTAGAACCTAATCGCAATCAATTTAAATGCATCAATAAAGTAAATCCACATAAAATAATATCCAAAGTCTATGATAAATGCCATATCAGTACATCCTAGGGTCTGCAGAAAAGTAAAGTGATTGAGCACCATTGACAACAACCCGGATTCTAATCCTAACACTGATGCAACTGATAATAAGTAGGATACTCTTTGTCTTCAATTCATCGGTCTTCTAACTTCATGCTCCTTGGATTTATCGTAGCTGGATACCCAAATGGGGAAGAACACCCTTCCCCAGAGGTGAAGTTATTCTCTCCACTTTGGGTAGTGAAATAATCCAAATTTGGACTCCCAAATGGAAAAGGACTATCCCGCGAAGAGGTATCTTTTCCGCTTTAAAATCCAAGCTTTGGACCTATGTATCCCAACTCAAAGGTGCACTTTCACAACTCAACAATACAAATAAATTACATTAATATAAAATAAAAATTTTAGACTCTCCTGCAAGGTTATCCTAAGCATTTAAATATCAGATTAATCTCAAGCAGTTATATATATATATATGAAAAGTAAAATACTCATACCAGCCATACTTGGCCATGCTCTTATTTATTTGAGGGTTAAGCGGCTGAAACACCTGTAGTAAGCAGTTATATAATTTATTTATAAATTTTAGCCCCCCTTTTTATTAGCGTTGCATGAGCATGACCATCTATAAAAAATATCATTAGTATTAAAGATTATTCCTAACCTATGGGTAATCTTATCGCCCATCACATCAATTCATAGAGTGTAGTAAAAGTAAATAAATATATCAATCAATTTTCAATCACAATATGCAATAAAATCTCAAAAAATTTAGCACACAGCAGTAAAGTAAAACACCGGCCTAGCCTAGAGCTAGAAGTGGTACCCTAGTAAATAATTCTATATGTGTGTAACAAGGCTGTGTAGTTGAGGTAGATCCTAAGATGGGTAGTTAGTTGAAGTTATTTAGTGTTCGAGTTTATCGAATGTTTAAAGAGAAAGTTTAAGTTTGAGTTTAAATATTAATGTATTAAGGCTTGAATTAGATATATTTTAATGGTTAAGTGATTACTACCTTTATTTCTCACCGAGGCCAAGAAGTTTATTTCACCTTCATTGGGGCTAAGTTAATAGCCTCGTAGGCCTGAGTTACCCAATTGAAAGTTAATAGAAAGATATATTAGATGGTTCATTATCAAGTTAGGAGATTAGCTGAAAGCTTGGGGTGATGTTTTCTGAAAATTAAATTGAGTTAATGAATTTTAGAGGATCCGAGGTCATCCTATCTGCTAAGTTAAAGGATCCAAAAGGTCACTTTAGAAGTAAACTAGGTTTAGGGGTTCTAGTATTTTTATTAAATATTAGATCTTACAAGGAGTAATTAGACTCTGAGTTTGCTGGATTTGGAGTTTTCTACGCAAAGTTATGATTTTTAGAAGTTTTGGGCAATTAATGAATTATTAAAATTATTTAATTAAGGGTTATTTTAGGGATTTTGATCCAAACCAACTCCAAACATTTTTGAATCACCTCCAAAGATCAGGAATGACCCAAGGAAGGGTTCCCAAGTGTTTTGAAAAAAATTGGAATTTTTTAATAAGTTTTAATCATTTAGTTCAATTAAAAGAGTGATTTTTAATCAAAATTAAATTAAGGTTCAAATTGAACTCCAATTAAAGGGATTTTAATTTTCATAAGTTAAGGACTAAATTTTAAAGAGTTTGATATATTATGGGTAATTTTTAGATTTAATTTAAATTTATTGAAATTTCTGAAGTTATCGGGTCTTAATTAAGGGGTGAAATTAGGGTTTGCTAATTAAGGGGTTTAAAGAATCCTAAAATTTTTTAGAAAATTCCAGGGGATTTAAGATGTCACTAAGTTGAAGTGTTTCAAGTTTCAAGTCATTCGAAGGTGTATCCTAGCTCCTAAAATTTCTCTAAGTCTGTTAGACGGGTTCTTAATTATTATCCTTAGGATGTCGCCAGGTTAATTGGTTTAAATCAAGTGTAAATGTCTAACCCTTGGGATAACATAAAGGAAAACGCATAAAAAAATATAAAACACCATGTCCTTAAACCTAGGAGAGCCTAGACTAAGTGCTCGTGCATCCTACCTAGGTGTACGAAGAGCTAATTAACCCTATGTGTTCTAACCTAGGGTTAGGGATTATACCTAATCTAAATGATGGATTCGGGAGATCTTGGGCTTGTTGCACTTGTAGACTATCCACGCTCCTATTTGTAGAAGAAACTGCATCTCGAAATGCAGTGAATCAATGACAATTTGCTTTGGAAGTTACTTGGCCTCGGCTCCCTAGAGATCTCGCCGCTAGCGGGGTCTTGGCGACAGGTTTGGCTTGGGAAATGTGGGGAAAGTTCAAGGGAGCTCACACACAAGATCTCTCAAGTTTTGGGAGTCTAGGGTGAGAGCAAAAGCAAGATCCCCCTCTAAGATGCCCTAAGCTATCTATTTAAAGCCTTAGACTCATGATGGATGGCTTAGATCGATCCTAGGGTTAATTAGGAGGGAAACCAAGTTGATTTGGCCGTGATTTGGCTCTAGGAATCTTTAGGAAGGTGTTCAATGCATTAAATGGCTCAATTTAACCAAAATAGGTCAAATTTAATCAAGGAAGACTTGGGTTAACCAAGTCAAAGGTTGACTTGGTCAATCTTGGTCAAATAGACCCAAGGGATGAGGGGTTTGAGCCTAAGATAAGTTTGACGTTGATTAGGGTTCAAATTGGGCTCATTTGAGCCACTTGGGTCAACCTGGGTTGACCTGGTCAACTAGGTTGACCCAGGGCATGGGTCTAAGTCCAATGGGTCAGGTTTGACCCATTGAACTCAGTGGGGAGGGTCTTGGTGGAAAACAAGGTCAACAATGGGGTGATAAATAAGTAGGTGTTGATTCAGTTGTATCTAAAATAATGCATTTCACTAAAAAGTCAGTAAGTATTTGTGACTTGATGTCAGACTGGGAAAAAAATGAATATCAAATTCTCCTAATTCTATCGACAACTTGATTAATTGACCAAAAACTTTTAGCTTTTAAAGGATGTATTTGAGTGCATGGCAGTTGAGTATAAATGCCAAACATGTGAGCTTGAAAATATGGTCACAATTTTCTTACTAAAAATACCAATGCCAAAGTCATTTTATTCGCCAATGTATATTTTCCCTCTATATCAGATAGAATCTTATTAATATAATAGATAAGGCATTAACCCCAATTCTTCGCTCATATCAATATTGAACTTAAGGAGTAAAAAGAAATAGTAAGATATGTATATAGAATTTCTCCTTTGATCAATTTTAACAAAAAAAGATTGGGAAGCAAAATAAATTTAAAGTTACTCAAAAGTAGCTTGACATTCATCTGTCTACTAAAAGCCAGAATTATGAGCACCTTTGATTATCTTAAAAAAAATGATAGATATTTATCTTCAGATCGAGCTAAGAAATGTGATAAAGATGTTATTCGTCTGTTCAAGCACTGTACCTCCTCTATATTTCTTAGAGGTGACATATTCTATATAACTGTAATCTTCTCTTGATTTGCTTCAATTTATTGATGGATGATGATGAGTCCTAAAATTTTTTTTGAAGTTACCCCAAAATCACACCTAGTGGGATTAAGATGCTTGTTATAGCGTTTGAGAAGCTGAAAGCATTATCCCATATCTAAAAGATGATGCTTTCCTTCACAACTTTTTACCAATATGTCATAAGTATAAACTTTCATAGTGTGCCCTATAAGGTCCTTAAAGACTTTATTCATAAGGCGCTGATAAGTTGCTCCAATATTTTTTAATCCAAATTGTATGACCCAATAATAATAAAGTCCTTTGACAATTTGAAAAGAAGTAGCTTCTTCATCTTCAAGGTTCATCCTTCTTTGAATATATCCAATTTATGTATCTATAAAATAAATCATGATGGCTAGAAGTAGCGTCCACCAATTAATCTATGCGAGGAAGGGAAAAGCTATCTTTTGGACAATGCTTGTTTAAATCGGTATAATCTACACAAACTCTCTAAGTTCTGCTAGCCTTCTTAACCATAACTATAATTGCTAACCATTTAGGATAATGAACTTCTCAGATGAACCCTACATCTATAAAAATTATCAACTTCTTGTTTAATGGCTTATAGACGATCTGGTGCAAAATTTCTTTTTTTCTGAATGATTTTTTTGAAGGTAGCATATATGTAAAGAGAAGGTGTGATTACTTCAGGATCAATCCTAGGCAAGTTAGCCACACTCCAGGTGAAGATGTCTTAATTTGGATATAAAAATTCTATATATTCTAATCTTTCATCTTCTGATGGCAAAAACTAATTTGCACTATATATGTGGGATGCTTATATGATAGTATCACATGAATTAATTCTTCTACACGTGAAACCCTTTATACTATATTTTCATTTTGAAGATCAAAGTTCTCAAGACTCAAACTTACTGATGGTCGTGACTGAGCTTGCCTGAGATAATAAGTTTAAGCAACTTGTTGACTTCCACGTACTTTGCTAACCCGAGCTGAAGTTAGAAATTTTATTTTTAGATGCGGCACAGAAGTGACAGCTCCAAAGATTGACTGTAAAGATCTCCTAGATATAGCATTATACGTTGATTCTAATTTAACAGCTACAAATTAAATCATATGTTTCACTTTTCGAGAGAATTTAACAAATAAAACAAGGATTGTGATTGCTCCTTTAACTCTTAACGTTCTATTATCATATTCATATAATGGTCCTACATCTGATTGTAGTTTTTCTCTAACTAATCCCACTACAGGAAAAATTATAATTTTTTATGGCATTTCTGACGAACATATGTCCGCCTGAACTATTGGTGGATAAATCAGCAGTTTTTTCACCAGAAATAATTCGATGGTTTTTCACGTGGATATACTGCTGGAAAATTACTCAGATGCTAATCCGTCACTTTGGCCGACGGTAAGTTTTTATCGTCAAAATTTACCAGCGGATTTTTCACCGGAAAGTTTCTAGCAGAATGTCCAACAAAATTTTCTCCAGGTTACTTAAACCTAACAAAAAGTTTCAGGCAGATCAGTAGCCAAAAAAGTATGCGACAGAAAAACCTTCAGAAATTCTGTCGGAGGAAGCCCTATTCCGAGCCCTTCGCGATTGTTTCTCATATTTTCTCGGTTTCCTCTGTTTCTTTCTCTCTTCCTCTTGTTCGCCGCTTCGTTGCCTGTGGTTCACCACCACCGTTTGCACCCGTTTGCCGCTCGTCGTGGTACTATAGGCATTCACCGTCCTTCGCCGCCTCGAGCCAGTATGTTCGTCCATCATCTAGTATGCGATTCAGTGGGAAGAGCCAAGAATTTCTAACTTATTGTTGATGATGTTGAAGTGATGAGAGCCAAAGAACTTGGTTTATAAAGTTCCAATTATAGCTAGTAGTGTCTAAGGTTATAGTATGTGGAATAACACTAGTGTTTGATTCATAAAGGATGTTGAGCATGTCTTGATCAATGATCACAATTGACCACCTATATATTAATGATTGCATAATTATTTAATTAGTAATTATGACTAAATTTATAAAAAAATTTAAAAGAAGTTTGGAATTAAGGGATGGGCTTATGAAATCAAAAGTTGCAGTGTAGTGTTGATAAAGAGATTATAAATATTATAAGAAGGGTATTCTTAGACTACTAGTTTTAATTAAATAAAAAATGAGCAATAGTCATATATATACCTTCATATGTAGAAGCATTAGTTAGTGTTTTGAAATGATGATCGTGTTATGGGATATTCAATAAATGTGGAAGAGATATTTCAATAAATATTTTAATGAATGTTGTGTGAATATAATTGACTTTAGTGACGTTAGCACCCTACATGAAACTATATAATTTTATTTTGACCATCGTATTAGTAAAATGAAGTTAGAGAGGCTTTAAAGAAAATGAAGTGTAAAAAAATAGTAGGACCTGATGATATTCGAATAGAAGTGAAAATGCTTAGAAGATCAAAGAATTTTTTGGCTTACTAAACTTATATTAGACATGTAATTGCACTATATTGTAACATGAACTTATGATGTAGATTTGATGCTAACCTCAGACATTAATAATAATTTTTAGTGCCACCAATTTGGCTTATTAGAGAGTAAACCATGTCTGACCAAAATATTTATAATATTATATTAAAGTGGTCTATTCAATTTTGTGAATAGAAAATTAAAATAGTGCAGAGAATTGCAACAAAAGCACAATTGATTTTATTGTTGAATTATTTCACTATTAATAGTGCTTGTTAAAAATATTTTCTCATATCAAAGAGATAATGTAAATCATTCTAACTTATATCCAAGCGTACTCTAGGTCGATTTGCAAATCATTATGAATTCTATGCTTGTGTGAGATAAAATATACCCCTCTAATAACCTCATATTATGGCATAGTCATACCCAAAAGCGGTCGGAGGACCAGCAATAGGTTGATGAGAGGGCAATGAAAGCCTATGAGTATATAACTTTAATAGTTTAGCTGTTATGTGTAAATTGATTAATCTTGTATTAACTTTTAAAGGAAGAGTATACACGGCTTTGAGAGAGCTAGGTTGGAACAGGTGAGGGTTCCTCTAAGGGATCTGCAGATTATTCTGACGACCACACTTGGTCGCTAGAGGTAGGTGGAATGTAGAAAGGACAGGTATATGGATTAGGCTCACAAACCTATGCATACGAGAGGCAAACCTCTGGTGGCTCTAGCTTCTCAACAAGAAGCCATAATACTTTGTATAGTCAACATGTGGCTGCCCTTATAGCAGAGTTAGATCAAGTTTGAAAATCATAAGCTGACATTCAAATATAAATGCAGATGCATTAGAGTCAAATGTTGGAGGAGTTGTAGATAATGAGGGAGCAGTTCAATGGAAAGCAACCAGCATCGACAGAGGAGGAGAATGATGAAACTGATTCTGATTAGACTTCTTTTATTATTACTGAACATTTTATTACTATATTTGTATAGTTTATGTTCTATTTTTATTGTGTAATGAACATGATATTTATTTTAGTAGATTTTATGTTTAATTGATCAAATGTCTTATTACGGCCAACATTAGTATTTATGTTTGAAGTTAAAATGTGTGTATGTTTAATTAAGAGGAATGACTATTTTTATGCTACAGGTTTCTGGTGGATTTTCGATGGATAATTCGTTGAAAATGATGACATGATGAATTATTCCAGCGTTTCTAGTGGTAAATATATGCCGATAATTTTGGTGAATTTTTCATCGGTGACATATGCAGGTATTTCCGGCAGTTATTGTTCGCCGAAAATACTGGCAAAAAAATTCAACAGAAATAGGAATATGGAACCGTCATTTTTTTTAGGTAACTTTTCTGTCAGAAATTTGCCAGTGAATCCGCCGGAAATATTTCTAGCAGTAATTTTCTATCAGAAATGTGTTTCCGACGAGCATATTACCGTTGACCCATTTTTTGTCAAAAATTGGCCAAAAAGTCCAATTTTTTTTATCAAAAATGTTCATTTTTGGCAGCTTTTGTCCGCCGAAAATACCCATTTTTCCTATAGTGTAATAGGCTGAGAAATGTAGAGTGGAATAGAATATCGATTGAACTCCTATTATCCATAAGGATTTTTTTAACATTATAACATAGATCGACAATACTAGCATTGATGATAAGTGGGTCTTCGTGTGGAGTATGGATCCCCTCCATGTCAGAATTATTAAATATGATAGAGTGATCAGGTCAAGATTTCTTCAATGCTGGTTTTTTAGAGTAGTGAGGAAAACTTGAGAGGATGTTAGGGTCCTCCAATAATAGTTTCAATTTTTGTAACCATCTGTGTTGCTTTGTTATTATCTTTGATGTTGTTAATTCTACCTCTAATAGAATTAGTTTCATTTCGAGCATGTAGGTTTTGAGTGAATTGATGAAGGTATCCTTGCTGAATTAATCCTCAATCTCTTCTTTCAATTAATTGCAAGTTTTAGTAGTATGCCCACATCATTGATGAAAATGGTAATAATATTTCTAATTTCCAATATTTGGCTTTAATGTATTAGGTCATTTAACAATCTTCTTATTCTGGATAGCCATTAGAATATTAGCACAAGATAGATTCAATGGAGTATATTTCTTCTTTGGCGTATATTCATGATGCTGCTGAGAAGGTCGAGGTGAAAATTTTTTATTTCTTTGGTGTTCATATTGTTGACCTTAAATTCTTCCAACCACCTTCTCTTTGACCCTAATTGACTGGGTTGACCAAGTCAACCCTTGACTTGGTCAACCCAAGTCATTAATGGGTCAATTGGACCCATTAAGATCCATTAGGGCTTTTAAAGCCTTTCCTAATGTTCTAAAACCCAAAACCACGGCCAAGGGGAGTGGAGATCTCCCTTAATCAACCCTAGATCTAATCCTAGCCGTCAAGCATAGGTTTAGGCCCTATAAATAGAGGAAATTAGGGTTATTTTTGCATCTTTCACTTATTGCTCTTGCTCCAAGCCCTCAATACCCGTGAGACTTGGAATGCGAGCTCCCACAAGATTCCTCTACCCTTCCCAAGTCAAACCCGACCAGCCAAGGCCACCGCCGGCGAGACTTCCGGCGAACCGAAGCCACCAACGTTCCAAGGGAGATTCCGCTCGATCCGTAGCTCGATTGATCATGACTTCAACAAGGAACTTATTCGTGGACAGTCTACAAGCTCAACAAGCCCAAGAACGTGAAATTCCATCGAGTATTTTGGGTAAAATCTTCAACCCTAGTCTAGAACACTTAGATTTAAATAGCTTTCTAAAAAGTACATTTTAGACCGCAAAAATTACAAAAATTACACCACATGAATGCTCTTCATCTCCATTAACTAAGTTTAAAATTTCATCACGTTTGGACGTGTGGATCAAGAGAACGAGACAAATTATTGTTCTTGGGCTCGGTTTGGGTCTCGCCGATGCTATGGAGTCTTCGGACCGTTGATCTAAGGATCAACGGTCAGGATCCCGTTGGTCCGCGATTAGGACCAACCGTGTATCGAGACCCCGTGGCCTTATTCCCCATATGGCTCGATCTCAGCCCTTGATCCAAACCGTGGGAGATCCTACGGCTGCGGGATCGTGCCGCGGTTTTAAGTGAGGCGAGCCCCGCCGCGCCAATCATTGGCAATGATTGCACGGCGGCACAATCATTGCCAATGATTGGCCGCGGTTAGCGCGTCCAATCAAGGCCCGCCACGTGGCCCGCCGTCACCGGTATTTTCTTCTTCTTTTTAATTCTTTTTTATATGTATTATTATTTAAATAATTATTATTTAATTTTTAAAAAAATAAAAAATCAGAAAAAAAAAATTTTTTAAAAAGAAGAAAATTTATTTTTTAAAATACAGTAATTATTATTATTATTATTATTATTATTATTATTATTATTATTATTTTAAAAATATTTCATTATTATTATTATTATTTTGTAATTTATTATTATTATTATTATTATTATTATTACATTTCTTTTCTTTTAATATTGTTATTATTGTTATAATGATAATATTATTATTTTAATAATAATTTTATTATGTTAATATTAATATTACTATTTTAATAATACTATGACTTAATAATAATATTATTATTATACAAGTATTAATATTATAATATTAATGTTATTATTTTAATAATAACTTTATTTATATTAATATTATTATTTTAATAATGTTATAACTTAATATTATTATTATTATATTAATATTAATGTTATTAACTTAATAATATTATTATTTTAATAATATTATGGTTTAATAATATTATTATTTTAATAATATTATGGTTTAATAATATTATTATTGTATTAATATTAATATTATTAACTTAATGATATTATTATTTTTAATAATATGATTATATTAATATTAATATTATCATTTTAATAATATTATATTTTTTAATATTATTATTATATTAATATTAATATTATTAACTTAATAAAATTGTTATTTTCAATAATCTTATTATATTAGTATCAATATTATTATTTTAATAATATTATCTTTACTTTAATTTTAATAATGACTATTATTATATTAATAATATTATTATTATTTTAATATTATTATTATGTTAATAATATTATTATTATTCTAATATTGTTATTATATTAATAATGTTATTATTATTTTAACATTATTATTATACTAATAATATTATGATTATTTTAATAATATTATTATACTAATAATAATATTATTATTTTAATATTATTATTATATTAATAATGTTATTATTATTTTAGTGCTATTATTATATTAATAATATTATTATTATTTTAAATTATTATTATGATTAATAATAACAATATAGCTTTAATATTATTATTATATTAATAATATTATTATTATCTTAATACTATTATTATATTAATAATATCATTATCATCTTAATGTTATTATTATATTAATAGTATTATTATTTTAATATTATTATTATCTTAATAATATTATTATTACTTTACTAATATTATTATATTATTAATACTTTAAAATCATCTTAACTATTATTATATTATTATTAATATTTTAAAGTTATTTTAATTATTATTACTTATTATTTATTTTAAAATTCAGAAATGTTAATATCTGATTTATTTTAAATTTATTAATTATTTTTAAATATTAATTATTTTAAACCATTTAAAAACCATTTTTTAACCTATTTAACTTCAAAAATTCAAATCTCGCTCATTTAAAATCAGATTTTTGCGTATAATACCTTGAATTTTTTATAAAAATATGAATTTTAATTTAAAAATATTTCTTGTATGTGATTCTGTCCTTTCTGGATGTTTTCTGTATTACTTTGTTAATTAGTTATTTAAATATTATTTAATTCAAATAATTGATTATTTTAAAAATAAAAATTATTTTAAAACCCCTTGGTGGCTGGTAGACCTCCTATGCTTATGAACTGAAGTATTTTCAATTATCTTATTTTTAAATTTATATTATTATATATTTATAATAATTATGTATTTTAAAATTATTTTAAAATTATGTATTATTTAAATCTCCTAATTTTGGGAGGTCCACCTCTTGTGAAATTTTAAACCTAGGACCTATGTTTGAAAAGCATTCATGTGGAAAAAGGATTAGTGAATGATTGGGTCACAATCATTCACTAATCATTTCATTAGGATTCTTTACTTAGTACTTTCGTAGCCTTTTACATGTGTAGGATGCACAAGCACTTAGCCTAGGCTCTCCTAGATCTTAGGACATGTTTGGTGTGTTTACATTTATTGCATTTCCCTTATATTATGCACAGGGTTAGTTAATACATTGATTTAAACCCATCTAACGTAGCGACATCTTAAGGACAATAATTAAGGACCCGTCTAGCGAACTTAGAAAAATTCTAAGAGTTAGGATAGATTCCCGAATGAGTTGAAATTTGAAAAAATTAAACTCAGTGACATCCTAAACCCCTCAGAATTTTTTAAAAATTTTTAGGACTCATTAAACCGCTTAATTGATCAACCCTAATTTACCCTTTAATTAGGACCCGATAACTTCAAAAAATTCTAATAAATTCATTTTAAATCAGAAAAATACCTATAATATACAAAACTCTTCAGAATTTAGTCCTTAATCTATGAAAATTAAAATCCCCTTAATTGCGCCTCAATCTGAACTTTAATTTAATTTTGATTAAAAATCACCTTTTAATTAAATTAAATAATAAAAATAAATAAATATTCCAAATTTTTTCCAAACACTTGGGAACACTTCTTTGGGTCATTCATGACCTTTGGTGGTGATCCTAAGCAGTTTGGAACTGATTTAGATCAAAATCCCTAAAACAGCCCTTTAATTAAATAATTTCGATAATTCGCTAAATAGCCCAAACTTTAAAAATTCATAACTAATCATAGAAAAGTTCAAATTGGACAAACTCAAAGGCATTCAACTCACATTAGGGTCTAGTATTTATTAAAAATATTAAGATTCCAGAAATCAACTCAAATCAAAAAGTCAACAATCCGGTCAAACTTAGTTCAAAACAAGACCAAAACTTCAGAAATTCATAACTTTGGATAGAAAAATCCAAATTGGGTATGCTAACTGTCTAACTGATCGAATTAAGGTCTAGTATTTTATAAAAATATTATATTTTTACAAATCCTCTTTAATCAAAAAGTTAATTTTGGACCCCTTAGCCTAGTGTATAGGTGGGCCCCGAACCTCCTAAAATTCACTAATGCAATTTAAACTTCAAACATCATTACCCTAAGTATTAAAACTGATCCACATATTAAATTAATTAAAATATATCCAAATTCACTAATATTTAAACTTTAAATAAGATCCCTTTTCAGACCTACAACCAACCTTAACAGTAGGCAACTTCAACTAACTACCCAGCTTAGGATCTATCTCAGATACACAGCCTTTCACACACACTTAGATTATTTTTTAGGGCACCACTTCTAGACCTAGGCTAGGCTGGTGTTTACTTTTCTGTTGTGTGCCGAGTTTTCTGAGATTTCACTACATGTTGTTATTGAGATGATGTTGGTGTGTTTGCTTACTTTTACTGCACTCTGGGATTTGATGTGATTCCACGGTAGACTACCCATAGGTTAGGGCCGAACTTGATACTATCGATATTTTTTGTAGGTGGCCATGCTCATGCAGTGCTAATAAAAGGGGGGCAATAATCATGATTTAAAGACTGACATTATTTTATACAGGTGCTTCAGAAATTGCTCAGCCCCCTAGATAAATGAGGGCTAAATAAAATAATCATTATAAATTGCTACAGGTGCTCTAGAATTATTTAGCCCTCAAATAATTAAGAGTATGGCCAAGCGTGGCTGTGATGAGTACTTTTATTTTTAATATAAACTGCTTGGGATGATTTTCATTAGGATAACCTTACAGGAGAGTCTAGAATTTTCTGCTTTCATTTAATATAATTATTTGTAATCTGATATAGAGTTGTGAAAGTTTATTTTGAGTGGGGATACAATAATCCAAAGGTTGGATTCCAAAGAGAAAAGGACACCTAATATGAGGATAGTCTTTTTCTATTTGGAAATCCAAATTTGGATCATTCTACTACCCAAGGAGTCCAAGGAAGAGGAGATCCAAGGAGTCCAAAGAAGCTGAGATCCAAGGAGTCCAAAGAAGAGGAGATCAAGAAGATGAAGCTCCAGAGTATCCCACTCAAAATAACTTGCGTCTGTTTTAGGATTAGAAATCCGGGTTGATGGCAGTGGTGCCCGACCACTTTATTTTCTGTAGACCCTAGTTTGTAATTAAGGGCAGTTGGCCTATGGACATTTATTAATTGGTTTGGATAATTTTTGATGTATTTTATTTATGATTGTGTGCCTCTAGGGTTGCTTGATTTGCTTAGTTTATTGTGAGCTCCGAAAATTCCATTGGATGCGTTCCCGGCCTCTCCGCTCCATCGGTTTATTTTTCTTTTATTTGTGACGATGACGGCGGAGAGTTTTAACAAAATTAGATTCCGGGTGAATTTTCAGAAGGCAGATTGGGTTTTAGATAAGACACTACCCAGAGATTTTACCCTCATTTTGTGAGGACTTTATGATCTGAGTTCTGGTTTCCTATAGGTGCAAGCCCCTATAGTTAATTACCCCTCCCGATAATAAGAGAGAACTTTTGATTAAGGCTAGTTATTGAAGAGGTTGTATAGGTTGTAAATACAACATATAATAGCAGCAGTTTTAAGGTTTGAATTTGAGATTTAAATTTATCATCATGATTTAGAAATTATCACCATGAACTTAAAACTGGTGGTGGGGGGAATGAAGATGAGCCCGATCAAGATCCCATGGTTCCGTCATCCTGGGCTGTCATGATCCCTAGTCTACTTAGTCAGAGGAGGTAGTCGACCCAACCTGACAGAAGGTACCTTATCGACAGCCATGGGTTGCTTCATCCAAGAATACCTTGTAGACCTGGATTGGTGTTTATCTAAGGGGATATATTTGAATCCACCTTAGCTGACAGAGGGCTTTGTGCCTATCGAATATACCCTATGATTCATAACTCAAGGGTTTGAGGTCGTTAGGGAACATACAGGCTTTGGTCGTGATCATAATATAATGGTGCCATTTCACGGCAAAACCACCCGATTAGAGGGCACGTGCCACGTCCCTATTGGCAAGAGACTGTTTGAGGATGAATCGTAGCGATACACCCGATACGCATTCGCTCTTTGTGAGCTGAGGTTAATTTCAAATTTATCACCCCCGACAAACGGTTGCGGGAGATGGATGATTTTTATTTTTAAGGTTTTAGGTGATATATTTCATTTTTAGGAATTTGGGCTTTTATTGGATTTGAGATTTGACCCCTCCGGTTGAGATTTCATGTCAACACGGTCATCATCGGGGTGACTTTTGAGTCACTAGTATTTTTGTAGGAATTTGGGAGGCATTTTGTAATTCAAGTCATGTCACTCAAGTCCTTTTATGGAGGAGGATGAAACTTGAATATTTGACCCGCGTAGCATTCTCGAATCATTAGATTTGGGCCTTAGATGTGATGATTGGAGCACATGCGGGTTGTAACATTTGACCCTGCACAGCATTCTTGGACATTAGCATTTACAGCTTTAACACGTTCGTCGAAGCACATGCAGGGGTTTTGTACTTTAGTTTAAGGATTCATATTTAATATAGAAAGGGGGATTTTAAAATATTTAAATATGATTCATTTAAACAAGTGATTTTATTTAGAAAAGGCCGAGATTTCTTTTAAAGGGCCTACGAACGCCTTCTGTCCGCTTGTACACGTGTTGCAGATCTTGTGGCGTTTAAGTGTATTAGCTTTTAGCTATATATATGAGGGATATTTTTTGATTTCATCTTCTTTAAGTGCCATTTAACACAACTCATAGAGGATATTTATCCAATTGGTACTAGGAGATCGTGCTCGTAGAAGAATTTTCTTGCTTGCTACAAGTTTCCATATTCTCTCCCGTAAGTGATCTAATTTATTCGATACAAGCCCCTTGTTCTTGCATGTAGGCTAGTTGTTGTGGGAGATGCTACTTGTTGGAGAGCAGTTTGAGTTGTCTGGTAATTTGGAGAGTTGTTATGTTAGAGAGCTATTATGTGAGCTGCCACTTATTGGAGAGCAATTTCAGAGCTTATATTTGAGAGCTGCTTAGAGAGTTCTTTGTTCTTGCCCAAAGAGTTACTGTAGCCTGTTGGAGAGCTGACAGCTATTTGGAGAGCTTTTGGCTAGCTCGTGTTTGAGAGCTACTCAGTAGATTGTACTTAGATTGGATTATTGGAAACATTTCGTTTTTATGTTTTATACTTCATGCATTAATTAATTATGTGAATTTTAATTAAAATTAAGCTTCAATTTAAAATCAATTATTTAGTTATGTGGAATTGAATTTCAATAAATTTTAGAATTAATCATTTGATTGGCTTAGTTATAATTAATGAATTTAATTATTCAATTAACTGATTTTAGAATTAGTCATTTAATTAAGTTCAATTTATTGATTTAAATTATTTAGTTATTTAAATTGATTTAATTGATTAAGCTGATTTCAGATGGTTTAGCTTAAATCTATTAAAGCTTTAATTCAATTAAAATTAGTTATTGAATTTTTATATTAGTTAATTGAATTCCAATTGATTTATTGAATTATTAAAAGGGATTTTATTTAAGTTGATTTTAATTTTGAGATTAAATGATTTTAATTAAAGCTTCTGATCATTTATTTTGTAACTTTAAATCATTGCTGTTATAATTTTAAAATTGATTAGTTATTTACTTAGGTTATCATTTCAATTAATATTTAGTTCATTTAAGTTTTCTGATTTTTTAAATTTTAGATTTAAATAATCAGTTAATTGAATTATAGTTATTTTAGATATAGTTTTATTTTAGTTAAGACTATTTAATTGGTGAGTTATTTAATTTAGTTAATGAGTTTTAAATTAAATTTGTGTTTACCAAAATCCAACTAAGTCCAAAAAATTTTATTTCTCTAAGTCCCAAATTTCTGAGTAAATTTCGGCAGCCTTCCGGCATCCCCTCCCCGGCGCCGGGAGGTAAGGAGGGCATTTTCCCTTTCAAGTCCGCCTGGCCGGAAAGATAGTCAACGGCCGAGGGCTTCGGGGCATTGTCGGGCCCCAGAATGGTCTTCAAAAGCTTCCAATTGACGATGATTGGTTGCCGGAGATTTGTTGATTTGAGGATCCCTTTTCTTTTTATCAATTAATTTATCAAATTAATTAATATTTATAATTATTTTTAAATTAAATAATCATTTAAGCATTTTCTGATTTTCTCAAAAATTTGGTTAAGTCCCAAATTTTTGAGAAGATTACAGCAGCCTTCCGACGTCCCTTCCCCGGCGCCGGGAGGTAAGGAGGGCATTTGCCCTTTCAAGTCCGCCCAGCCGGAAAGATAGTCAATGGTCGGGGGCTTCGGGGTGTTGTCAGGCCCTGGAATTTGTGTTATGAAGCTCTGATTGTTGACGATTGGACGTAGATTGAGTGGTTGCGGTGTGGGCTCCGAAAATTCCATTGGATGCACTCCCGGCCTCTCCGCGCCATTAGTCTATTTTTCTTTTCTGATAGTGATGACGACGAAGAGTTTTAACAAGATTAGGTTCCGGGTGAATTTTCAGAAGGCAGATTGGGTTTTAGATAAGACACTACCCAGAGATTTCGCCCTCATTTTGTGAGGACTTTCTGATCTGAGTTCTGGTTTCCTATAAGCGCAAGCCCCTATAGTTAATTACCCCTCCCGATAACGAGAGAGAACTTTCGATTAAGGCTAGTCGTTGAAGAGGTTGTATAGGTTGTAAATACAACATATAATAGCAACAGTTTTAGGGTTTGAATTTTGGATTTATGATTTAAAATTTTGTCACAATGAACTTAAAATTGGTGGTGGGGGGAATGAAGACGAGCCCGATCAAGATCCCATGGTTCTGTCGTCCCGGGCTATCATGTTCCCTGGTCTACTTAGTCAGAGGAGGTAGTCGACCCAACCTGACAGAAGGCACCTTGTCGGCAGCCATGGGTTGCTTCGTCCAAGAGTACCTTGTTGACCTGGGTTGGTGTTTGTCTAAGGGGATATATCTGAATCCACCTTAGCTGACAGAGGGCTTTGTGCCTATCGACTATACCCTATGATTCATCGCTCAAGGGTTTGACGCCTTTAGGGAACATACGGGCTTTGGCCGTGATCGTAATATAATGGTGCCATTTTGCGGCAACGATCAGAGGGCACGTGCCACGTCCCTATTGGCAAGAGACTGTTTGAGGATGAATCGTAGCGATACACCCGATATGCATTCGCTCTTTGTGAGCTGAGATTAATTTCAAATTTATCACCCCCGACAAACGGTCGCGGGAGGTGGATGATTTTTAGTTTTAAATTTTTAAGTGATAGATTTTATTTCAGAGATTTGGAATTTTGTTTGATTTGAGATTTGACCCATCCGGTTGAGATTTCGTGTCAACACGGCCATCGTCGGGGTGATGTTAAAGTCACTAGTGTTTTCGTAGGATTTTAGGAGGCATTTTGTGATTTAAGTCGTGTCGACTCCAGTCCTTTCGAGGAGGAGGATGAGACTCGAATTTAGACCCGCGCAGCATTCTCAGACCATTAGATTTTGAAATCGTATGCGGTGGTCGGAGCACGTGCGGGTCGTAGCATTAGACCCTGTGCAGCATTCTCGAACATTTATGTTTGTAACTTTAAAATGTTGACCGGAGCACATGCAGGGGTATTTTAAAATATTTAAATATGATCCATTTAAGCAAGTGATTTTATTTAGAAGCCCAAAATTTCATTTAAGGGCCTACGAACGCCTTCTGTTCGCTTGTGCACATGTTGCAGATCCGATGGCGTTCTTCTTTATTGTCATTTGACACAATTCCTAGAGGAGATTTGCTCAATAGATGCTAGGAGATTGTGTTTTTTTTTTGTAGGAGGATCATCCTGCTTGCTATAAGTTCTCCTATTCTCTCCCGTAGGGGATCTAATTTATTCAATATAATCCCCTTGTCCTTGCTTGTATACTACTTGTTATGTGTACTACGAATTCCCTGTTCCTGCTCACAGGTTAATTGTAGTATCAGGTATTAGAAGTTCCTAGCTACTTTGCTATTTTCATTAGTACAAAATCCTAATGAGTTATGGAGACCATTAGTCTCCTAATGATTTTGATACTAACTTCAGTCATTAATAGACTAATTCCTTCTAAATTAAGAGGTTTGTCGATGCATATTTGCACGATTTACATGCACCATATATCAAGTCATCTCCCTCGACACTAGTGTTAGCATCTTGCTTAGTGCCCTTAGTCTTTTCATACTACAGTAGTCTATTGCTTTACCTGTTTCAGCACTTTGTTTTACTAGCTTTGCCGTACTTTGCTCTTACTATTAAGAGTTAGATTTATTCTTTCCAGCATTTAATTTCGTTATAATTGTGCTGACTTTTATTTATTTATTTGCAGGCGCTCGTATCCAGCAGTCTAGAGGACTCTCAGGTATATGCAACTTAGACTACAACTGAAGATCTTAGTGAGCTTGAACTTGTTTGTTGAAGAATTGTTGGAGAGAGTTTCATTGTTTGGAGAGCTGTCATTTGTTTGAGAGCATTAGTCTGTACCTAGGTTGGATTATTAGTGGAAAAACATTGATTCTTGCATTTTTATTTAATTTTAAATGCATTAATTAATTATAAATTAATTAAATGAATTTTAATCAGGTTTTAATTTAAATTCAATTGGTTAATTTTTTATGTATTTTGATATTATATAATTATGTGAATTAATTGCTCATTTAATTGTTTAAAATTTTAAATAAAGTTTGCTTTATTAAAATTTGATCGATTTAAGGTTAAAGTTTAGGTTATATTTTGAAATTATTTTATTATTTAAATTAAATTAGTTATTCAATCAAGTTAGTTGATTTTAATAATTTTAAAAGCTTCTGATTTTTTTTTTAATCAAATTTATTTCAAATTAAATAAAGTTTGGATTGGCTGAAGTTTTGATTTCCATTAAGCTCTTAGTGGGTTGAATTCTAATCTTATTAGTTAATTAATTTTCCTTTAGAGATTAGTTGATTTTATTTAATTAAATAGATTAGGTTTCAAATTTAAAAGTATGAATTTAACTTTAACTCAATCTAAGTTCTGAGTAGTTATTTTAGTTAAATTTAGAATTAAATTTTGATTTATTTACTTAATTATTTTAAGTTCTGAATTGAAAAGATTTAAGTTAGCAAATTAAAATTTATTTAAGGTTAATTTTAAATTCATTAATCAAATTTTAATTTGAATTATGCAAATTTGCAAGTCATGTGTTTCCAACTTTCTCAAAAATTCACAAGTCCAATATTTTTGGAGAAATTTCGGCAGCCTCCCGGCGTCCCCTCCCCGGCGCCGGGAGGTAAGGGAGTGGCTCGACTCGGCCGGAATAAATCGACGGCGAGGAGATTGGGTCTTCAACGATCCTTGTGATAATTGTTGGTTGCCGGAGATTTGTTGTCGGTTACGATGTGCTAATTTGACGATCCCCCTTTGTTTTATCATTTAATTTATTAATCAATTAATACTATAATTATTCTCCAATTAAATGGGCATTTGATCATTTTTTAATTTTCCCAAAAATTTGGCTAAGTTCCAAATTTTTTAGAAAATTTCGGCAGCCTCCTAGCATCCCCTCCCCGGCGCCGGGAGGTAAGGGGGGCATTTGCCCTTTCAAGTCCACCCGGCTGGAAAGATAGTCAATGGCCGGGGTTTCAGGGCGTTGTCGGGCCCGGGAATCGGTCTTCAGAAGCTCTGATTGACGACGATTGTCGATGATTAGATGCAGATCGGTTGTCGATGACTTGTTGCGATCCCTTTCTTTTATTTTATTTTATTTATTGTATTATATATATAATACATTTATTATAATATAATATAATATATATTATTATTATATATAAATAATAATAATAATCTATATTATAACATAAGATATATATTATAATATAATACAATACAATATAATATAATATATAATAGTATTATATACTATAATAATATTATATTATATATTATAATAATATATATTATTATAGAGAGGGAAGCGGGATAAAAATCGGGAAGAAGCCCGATCAAGACTGAGGCGGAGACCAGGGATGCGGAGGCTCGGGCGCAGGTTTCGTCGGCGGCGAGTCTGGTAGGTCGGCCGGCGGTGGGCTTGGCGGTCGGCGGCGGGAACAGGAGCGGCTGGCGGTAGGAAGATTGGAGGTTGGCTAGGGCACGGGTCAACCTCGAATGGCGTCGATGCTTGAGTTGGTCGGTGGGGTTGACGCCAGAGCAGGAGGTCGACGGCGAGCTAGGGTCGGCAGCAGGTCAGGGCTCGGCGGCTCCCTGGTCGGCGTCGGCGTCGGTGTGTAGAGAAGAGCCGGCGAGGTTGAACAAGATGCAGAAGTTTGGGCCTATTCGGAGACAGGAGCAGGAGACCAAGGAGAAAGGTCTCGGTGGCGGAGGCGGTAGAAGGTCGACGGCGAAGGCAAGCCGGCGGAGGGAGAGACGGCGGTATGATCACTAGAGTCGGAGGCGCAGAAGGATGACCGAGAGACCGAAAGGTAAGTTTCCCTAGTTTCCTTGCTTGCGATTGCTTGCCTGAAGTCTTCCGATCCTGAGAGCGTATCTGTGAGAATGAGAGTCCTTTTCCTATTTTGTGTCGTTAGAGGCGGTTGGAGAGAGGTCGTGGGAGCAGTTTTAACGAACGTGGGCGATCGTGGATGAGGTGGAGTCGGTCAGGAGCGGGGGTCATTTTGTTCGGTTGGTAATTACAGTCAACATGCGGATGATTGGATGCAAATTGAATGGTTGTAGACGATTGGATGCAAATCGAGTGTTGCCGATTGTTGATTGTCGATGCTCAATTGAAGACCCCTTTTTTTGCCCCCTTATTTTATTTTATTTTATTTTAATATAATAATAATAATAATAATAATAATAATAATAATAATAATAATAATAATAAAGATAGTCAACGGCCGATTAGGTGGTTAGCTGGCTCCCTAATCCAAGCCAGGGTTGTTGACCTTGGTTTTCCCACATACCTAGGTCAGGGAGTTAACCTGGTCAAATTTGACCATCCCAATGGGTTCAGGGAGTCAAGCCAAGTCTGCTGAGCCCAGACCTAAGACCTGGGTCAACCTAGTTGACATGGTCAACCCAGGTTGACCCATTAGGCCCTTAGTGGGTCAAAATAGTTCAAATCAAATTCAAACCTATCCAGGGCCTAACCCACCCATTACTTGGGCCTATTTGACTAGGTTGACCAAGTCAATGGTTGACCTAGTCAACCCAAGTCTTGAATGGGTCAAATTGACCTATTTGGGTCAATTTGAACCCATTGAATGCATTAAACACCTTCCCTATTGAGTCTCCACTCAAGCCACGGCCTAAGGGCCCTAATTATCTCCTAATCAAGCCTTAAATGCAATCTCAGCCGTCCTTAGTAGGATTAGGACTATTTATAGGCTTTTTAGGGTTTGTTGAAGGGATCTTTTGGAAGTCTCTTTCTCTCCAAGCCTCCTTGAGCCCGAGCCTTGGCCTCTCTGGGCTCCTAAGGTCTTCTCCACCTTCCTCCACCTAAACCCGACGTCGAAACCTCACCGGCGGTGAGATCTCCGGCGAACTAAGCCTAGAAGCATCCCTAGCTTCTTGTGCTCGATCCAGAGGGTGGGAGCTCGAGGTTTCTTCTCAAAATCTATTCGTGGACAGTCCACAAATTCAGAGCATTCAAAATCCCTCAAAATCCCAAGGTATAATCCCTCGAAAACCCTTACAATAGGTCATACACATAGAGCTAAATGGCTTTTTACACAATGCATCTTAGATCAAACAAGTACATCCACATGATTTCTGTTCATTCCTAGACCATAGGTTTAAAATTTTATGGGATTTGGTGCATCTGATCGCGAGAACGAGCCCAAAAACCCATTAGGGTTTCGGGTTATGTTCGCGTACAGCTATGTGGGATCCGGACCGTTGATCTCTTGATCAACGATTAAGATCCTGCCGGTCTGCGGTTCTAATTAACCGCGCGTTCGAATCCCGCGGCTCCTCTCACCGTCTAGCGAGATCTGGGCCTTCCATTCGAAACCGCGAAGATCCAACGGCCAGATCCACGCGCTGATGTGGATAAGTCAAGCCGCGGACCGCGGCTTTGATTGACGCATGATTGCGGCAATCATTGGCGACGGCGCAAAGATTGCGCCGCCAGCCAATGATTGGTCCACGAAACCAATCGGGATCCGCCACGTGTCAGCGCCGCCGTCGCCCCTTTTTTTTATTTTTTTCTTATTTAAATATAGTTTATTTAATTATTTTAAATACCTTTTTAAATCAAAATTAGTTAATTAATTAATTTAAATTAATTACACATATATCTGATATTATTATTATTATTATTTTAAATTATACTATTATTATTAATATTTTACTTATAATTATTATTATTATTATTATTATCATTATTATCTTATTTTATTTAAAATTATTTTAAATTATTATTATTATTACTATTATTATTATTATTATTACTTTAATATTATTGTTATATTAATAATATCATTATAAAGATTATTATTTTAATATTATTAATTAATAATATTATTAATTACTTTAATATTATTATTGTATTAATAATATCATGATAATATTATTATTTTAATATTATTGATTAATAATAATAATAATTACTTTAATATTATTATCATAATAATAATATCATTATAATGTTATTATTTTAATAATATCAATTAATAATAATATTAGTTACTTTAATATTATTATTATATTAATAATATCATTACTATTATTTTAATGATATTATTATACTATTAATAGTATTATCAATATTCTAATATTATCACTATGCTAATAATAATAATATTATTTTAATATTATTATCACATCAATAATATTATTATTATTTTAATACTATTATTATGCTAATAATATCATTGTTATTATCTTGATATTATTATATTAATGGTATTATTGTTATTTTCATATTATTATATTAATAACAATATTATTAATTCATGGTTAATATTTTAAAATTACCTTAACTATTATTATTATATTATTAATATTTTAAAGTTATTCTAATTATTATTATTTATATTTGTTCTAAAATCCAGAAATATTAATATTTGATTTGAATTTACTAATTATTTTCAAACATTAATTATTTTAAAATATTTAAAAATTACTTTTAAACCTATTTAAACTTAGAAAATTCATAACTTTCTCATTTTAAATCGGATTTTGATGCACAATACCTTGAATTTTTCAGAAAAATATGAATTTTAATTTAGAAATGTTTGCTGCATGTGATTCTGTCATTTTTAGATTTTCTCTGTATTACTTTATTATTTAACTATTTAAATATTATTTAATTAATATAATTAATTATTTTAAAATAAAAATTATTTTAAAACCCCCTTAGTGGCTGGTAGACCTCCCATGCCTATGAATTAAACTAATTTCAATTATCTTATTTTTAAACCCATATTATTATATATTTATAATAATTAGGTACTTTAAAAATCATTTTAATCTTAAACGTTATTTAAATCTTTCAATTTTGGGAGATCCACCTTTTGTGAAATTTTAAACCTATGACTTATATGTGAGTAGCATTCATGTGGGAGAAGGATTAGTGGGTGATTGTGTCCCAATCATCCACTAATCACTTCATTAGGTTTCTTTACTTAGTGTTTTCGTAGTCCTTGCATGTGTAGGTTGCACAAGCACTGAGCCTAAGCTCTCTTAGATCTAAGGACATGGTTTGGTGTGTTTATATTTGCTGCATTTACCCTCTATGTTATGCCTAAGGGTTAGTTACTTCATTTTGTTCCTATATAACGTAGTGACACCTTAAGGACAATAATTAAGGACCGTCTAGCGAACTTAGAATATTTCTAGTGTTGCAAATCTAGTTTTGATGATAACAAACATGTTTCCAGTGTGTTTTGCTTGGCTAACCCGTTTCAGGCACAGAAGATCATGAGCAAATCAAGCCAACTCAAGATCGGGTCCAAGTGTGTCCAATGTACGGTTTTTCTTTTTCTTGAGTCAATTGTAATGTAACTGATCCCCTAGCTAAGTAACCTTGCACACACACACTCAGAGGGAGAGCTTGAGTGAGTTAGAGTTTTTATTCATTTTTTGTTCAGATCGTCCTGGACGATAATGTAACTGATCCCCTAGCTAAGTAACCTTGAACTGATCATACATGACGATCTTGGCCGACCAGTTGAGATTTAGGGCAAATTTTAAGCCCTCCTATAAAATAAATTTTTCTTGGGACAAGAAAAATCTTTTGCTACCTTCCTTCCCAGAGAAACCCTAGAGAGAGAGAGAGTTGGGAGAGAGAGAAAGGATCTAGTGAGGGGGAGTTAGTGAGGGATTCACTAAGGTTGCTCCAAGCATGGATCAGAGTCATCTTCTTCGCTCGTCGTCTTTCGTCTAGTCGGTGTTCGTTGTGGGAGGATCGTTCGCAAGAAGATCCGGGGTTCTCTGCTCACTTCAGGTGGAAGTAAAAGGAGTTCGAAGGTTCTCTGCCTTCTTCAGGAGGAAGCAAAAGGAGGTCGGGTTCTCTGCCTCACCGTGTGGTGAAAAGGAGTTTTTGTACAGGCTTCTCCGCCTTGCTGTGGGAGCAAAAGGAGAGACACTTTTTGTTTAGTGCAATACCCAGAGGGGAGGCTCCGGGGAGTGGACGTAGGTCAAGTTGACCGAACCACTATAAAATCTGGTTTGCTTTTCTGATTCTGTTCTGCACTTTACTTTTCTGATATTAACTGCTTGGGTGAATATCTGTGATTGATCTTTTCGTTCTTGTTTACTTGTTTCCGCTACAAAGTATCGAAAAGATTTTTCTGATGTTCGTGAAATTTTTAAATAACCAATTCACCCCCCCCCCCGCCCCTCTTGCTTAGCCTCGGGACTAGTTCACTAGGACTTAACTTTTAAATTTGATCCAAAATTTAGGTTTAAAAACTTTTGAATTTGATCCATGGCTAATTGTAACAATCGTAATACTGCTGAAGGTTATTATATTACAAGACCACCGTTGTTTGATAATATTCCTTTTGATTTTTGGAAAACACGCATGTCCACTTTTCTGCAATCTATTGATTATCGTATGTGGATGTTAGTTAAGGATGGTTATGAAGCACCACATAGACTTGTCAATGGTATTAAAACTGAACTTCTATTTGCAGATTGGACTTTTGATCATCGTGACTTAGCACAGTTAATTGCAAAATATTTGAACTGTTTCTTTTGTGCTTTAAAATCTGAAGACTATATGCGTGTTTATACTTGTACAACGAGTAAAGAAATCTGGGATAGATTGTGTATAACATATGAAGGTACAACTGAGGTCAAACAGTCTAGGTTAAACATCTTGTTGCATGATTATGAATTTTTTTGCATGAAACCTAGTGAGACTATTTCAAAAATGTACACAAGATTCACTCAAATCGTTACCTCTTTGCATGCTCTAAGAAGAGAACTGACTAATTACGAAAGAGTGAATAAAATTCTTAGATGTTTGCCTTCTTCATACGATGCTAAGATTACTGCGATCACTAAATCTAAAGATTTAAATACTTATTCTATTGACAGCTTACTTGGATCACTCATTGCTAACGAGCAAGGGGTGAACCAAAGACAACTTGATGCAAGTGAACGAAAGAAGGAGAAGACAGTGGCACTAAAGGCCAAAGATTCAGATGATAGCACTTCCGGGTCTGATAGCGATGATATTGCCTTGATCACAAGGTAGTTCAAGAGCTTTCTAAGGAAGAAGAATAAGAATTTTCACAAGTAGAACAAAGGTAAGACCAGTAGAAATTTTAAAGGTTCATCTGAATCTATTTATTTTGAATGCAGGAAGCCTGGATACATAAAGGCAGATTATCCTACACTCAAGGCTCACCCAAGCAAGGAGAAGGGTAAGGAGAAACCAAAGTTCAGGAAGGATAAGAAGCGGATACAAAAGGTGTTCTGGGCAGACTCTGCATCCGACTCCTCTGAGACTGAAGCTGAAGAGGAGGAAACAAACTTGTATTTGATGGCTGATGATCACCCTGGTCAGTCGGACCAGGAAGAGGTATGTGAGCTTACTTACGATCAATTATTTAAAGTATCTGAAAAAATTCATGCATCGTATAGGAAGCTTAAGAAAACTCATGCTAGTTTGAAACTGGATTATTTGACTTTACAAAAAGAGCATGATGTGTTGATTAAGGATCATTCCACTATTGATGGCAATCACATGTCTTTACTAGATGAGTTTGATGAACTGAATGGAAAGCATTCTGATTTAATTATTGAGCATGATGCATTAAAAACATCGCATGTTGAATTAGAAGCTGCCTTTAAGAAATTGAAAGATATGGCATGTGATTTAAAAAATAATGAAAGTGCGAGAACTTTTGAGATTGCTAGTCTTAACAAGGAGAATGAATTTTTAAGAGTTAAAATTGTTGCTTTTGAAAAGAACAAAAAACCACCTACGTTTGAACAGTTTTATGCACTGCCACCTTTTGAAAAATCTGTTGCAAGTTCATCAAAGCATGTTTCATACACTTCTAGGAAGAGGCACTATCACTCACGACGTTTGGTTAATCCTTTTCCTAGTGTTAGATGTTTTTCATGTGGCATGTTAGGACACATTTCTTACACCTGCACTGTTCACCGTAGTACACATTGGGTGTGGAGGCCCAAATTGCCTATTTCACAGCACAGCATGCATGCATTGCATTCTTCTTTTCATAAGAATGAACTCAAACCTGTTTGGGTTCCTAAGACTGACGTTTGATGATTTTGTAGGTGTGCTCTCACACAAGACCTCGTGAGAGCATGTGGTACCTGGATAGTGGATGTTCTAGACATATGACTGGAGATGCAAATCAGTTCATTTCACTGGAGGCCAGAGCTGGAGGCAAGGTTACACTTAGAGACAACACCACCAGGAAGTTGGTAGGCTCAGCTATAATTGGTGATTCAAAGAATTTTGTGATTGACAATATTTTTCTTATAGATGGACTGAAACACAATTTGCTGAGCATCAGTCAACTTTGTGACAAAGGATACAACATCAACTTCCTGCCCACTGGCTGCATTTTAAGCTTAAATGATAAAGTTGTTTTGCAGGGGCAGAGGATCAATAATATCTACAAGCTGGATGTAAGTTGCATTAAATCTGATAATTCAATTTGCTTAAAAACTGCTGCTGATGAGTCTTGGTTATGGCATAAGAGATTGTGTCATGCCAGTATGAAAACCCTTAGGAGAGTCACCCAAAAGGACTTAGTTAGAGGTGTGCCCAAGCTTAAGTTCACTAAGGATCACCTGTGTGATGCCTGTCAGTTAGGGAAGCAAATCCAGTCCTCCTTTCACTCTGTTAAGGACATTATCACCTCTAGACCTTTAGAAGTTCTTCACATGGACCTTTTTGGACCCATTAGCACTGCCAGCTTAGGGGGGAGAGTCTATGGTTTTGTGATTGTAGATGATTATTCGAGGTTCACTTGGGTGAAATTTTTGTCACATAAATTTGAGTCATTTGATGAGTTTAGATCCTTCTCTACTTGGATTCAAAAGAAATTAGGATGTGAGATTATTACCAACCATAGTGATCACGGAGGGGAATTTGAAAATGAAAGATTTGAAAGTTTTTGTGAGGAGCAAGGGATTAGTCACAATTTTTTAGCTCCTAGGACCCCTCAGCATAACGGGGTAGCTGAAAGAAAGAACAGGACCTTAGTGGAAGCTGCTAGAGCCATGCTTGCCGAGTATTCACTTCCAAAATACTTTTGAGCTGAAGCGGTGAACACTGCCTGTTATGTGCTGAATAGGGTGAATGTGAGAGTCAAACTGAACAAGATACCTTATGAGATCATTAAGGGTAGAACTCCAAATCTGTCCCACCTACATGTCTTTGGCTGTAAGATTTTCATTCTGAACAACGGGAAGTCACCCTTAGGAAAATTTGACCCCAAATCTGATGAAGGAGTGTTCTTAGGATATTCAAGTGTGGGGAAATCCTTTAGGGTGTTCAATAAGAGGACTTTGGTGGTGGAAGAAATAACCCATGTAGTGTTTGATGAATCTGATCCTAAGGAGTCTAGATCTGAAGTAGAAGATGAAGAGATTGTTGAGGTTATCTAAGGGGTTGGAAATACAAATCTTGAGGAAAGGGTAAAACCTCAAACCACTTTGCCTAGAGATTGGAGATATTCTTCGAGTCATCCTAAAGAACTGATCTTAGGAGACCCTTCTGAAGGTGTTAGAACTAGGCATAGACTTAGGAAGGAAGTAAATCACTCTGCCTTTATTTCAATGACTGAACCCACCAACATCAATCAAGCCTTGTCAGATGAGTTTTGGATTTTAGCTATGCAGGAAGAATTGAATCAATTTGTAAGGAATGATGTTTGGGAGTTAGTAGAAAGACCTAGAAATCAAAGTATTGTGAGAACCAAGTGGGTCTTTAAGAATAAGATGAATGATTCTGGTGTGGTGGTTAGGAATAAGGCAAGATTGGTGGCTAAGGGGTATAATCAGATAGAAGGAATTGATTTTGAGGAGACTTTTGCCCCTGTAGCTAGATTGGAAGCCATTAGGGTGCTACTAGCCTTTTCCTGTTATAAGGGATTTAAGTTGTTTCAAATGGATGTCAAGAGTGCCTTTTTAAATGGGGTAATAAAAGAAGATATTTTTGTAAAACAACCCCCAGGTTTTGAGAGTTTCCAATATCTAAATCATGTTTATAAATTAAAAAAGGTCTTATATGGATTAAAACAGGCACCCAGAGCTTGATATGAGAGGCTTAGCACATTCCTGTTAGAAAGAAAGTTTGTTAAGGGGAGCGTAGACACCACCTTTTTTCTGAGGAGAATAGGAGATGACTTACTCATTGTCCAGATTTATGTTGATGATATCATTTTTGGATCTTCTGATAAATATTTATGTGATGAGTTTTCTAAAATAATGAGTAAGGAGTTTGAGATGAGTATGATGAGATAATTATCCTACTTTTTGGGGTTTAGCATAAGGCAAACGGATGATGGAACCTTTCTCAATCAATCTAAATACACTAAGAACATTTTGAAGAAATATGAAATGGACAAAGCCAAGCCAATCAACACTCCCATGACCTCCTCAGTTCAGTTAGATAAGGATTCAAGTGAAAAATCTGTTGATCAGAAGAAGTATAGAGGGATAATAGGATCACTACTTTACCTGACTGCTAGCCGACCTGATATCATGTTTAGTGTCTATCTTTGTGCTAGGTTTCAGGCTGATCCTAAAGAGTCCCACCTGACTGCTGTTAAGAGAATTCTTAGATATCTTTTAGGGACCCCAAACCTAAGAATCTGGTACCCTAGGCAAAGCACCTCTTTTGAGATCATTGGATATTCTGATTCTGACTTTGCGGGGTGTAGGGTGGATAGAAAGAGTACTTCTGGAACTTGTCAATTCATAGGACAGTCTCTAGTCTCCTGGTCCAGTAGAAAATAAAACTTAGTTGCACTTTTCACTGCTGAAGCTGAGTACATTGCCTTAGAAAGTTGTGTGGCCCAAGTTCTTTGGTTAAAGCAATAAGTTTTGGATTTAGGTTTACCTGTTGACACAATTTATGTTCTGTGTGATAATATTAGTGCCATCTGCATCTCTAAGAATCCAATCCAACATTCTAGGATCAAATATATTGACATAAGGCATCACTTCATTAGGGATCATGTTACAAAAGGGGACATTGAGTTATATCATGTAGCAACTGAAAATCAGCTGGCTGACATATTCACTAAACCACTGGCCTTTGACTCATTCAGCATTTTGAGAACCAGATTAGGAGTGATTGATATAAATGCTTGATTCTGATGACTGCTGATTTCTGATTGGTCTGATTGTTATTCTGTTTCATGTTAGTTAGTTTTTAGTTTGATTATTTGCTTTCAGTTGATTTTATTTCTTCTGCTGATTTCTATTTTAGCCTTGCTATTACTTTGATTTGAGTATTTGCTTTGATGTGTTTTTTTTCTACATGCTTTTTATTCACTGGTTCATACCTTGCCCTTACTGTTTTATGCTTTTCAAAGTCTGATCACTGCTCACTACTTCTGATAATCTAAATTTCTGTTGGGAGTTTTACCTTATTTTTGTTTGGAAGCTGGTAAGCAGTGATTGACTCCACTGGATCTGTTAAAGGGAAGAAACATAGATGATTGTTTCTCTTCCTCTAACTCCTTTCCTGGTGTATTATTTTTTTTGGATAAAACATCCTCTTCAAAATTAAAATTTTAGTTTTTAAAATAGAGATTTATTTTATCTTCTTACAGTAATCTATCTCATATCAATAGTGTTTTCAAAGTCTTGAGTCATTATTTTGATTTTCTAAACCAAGTGATTGCACTTATCATATAACGTCTGGCTTTTGTTTTATGAATTACTCTTCCTTATCATGGAGAGCATCTCCTATATCTGGAAGATAATTTCACAGCTGAGATTATTTAATGATTATGAAAAGAAGAAAGCTTACAAAAGATGCGCAGTACGCCAAATCAATTGAAAAAGAGGCACAAAATGAGCCCAAAGCTTTAAAGATACGAAATGTCGCCAACTAAAAGATACACAAAGTGTATCAGAAATGAAAAGATGCGCAAAGCGCCAAATAAATTGAAAAAGAGGTATAAAATGAGCCCAACCAAGCTTTCTTTCCTTTCAGATCGTTAAAGGTCTTAGAAAAATCTGTGCGCCACTTAATACTTTCAAAAGCTTGTGTTTGAAAATCCTGATTTCTGATTTTTTACTTTGTAACACTATTATACCAAATATTTTTCTGGAACGAGGTTTGAAAGGATCTCTCTTCGAATCTAATTTCTTTTCTTTTGAATTGGATGTTTGGTTTGAAAGAGATTTGCATCGATAAGGTGCCCGAGGTGGGAGTTACGAAAATCAATTTTTCCAACTTTTTTCTGGATTTCAGCGCTGTCAATCGTCTTCTTATTGGTTTTTGGATCTAAAATCAAGGAAAAATTCTGATTTACTCGAGCAGCTTGATAAAAAAAACAACAATAAAATGGTGCTTTTATGTGTTTTTGCTGTAAGTTTTATTCGTTTTTGTTTTGTTTTAATTTCGTAATTGTATTTTTGAGATCCTGATCTGTCACCTCCATCCTCCATCTTTTTCTGTTTTCTTCACATCGTCCTGGACGATACCTTGATCGTCCTGGACGATCCCAATATCATCCTGGACGATTCATTCAAAATCGTCCCCGCATTGCTCCTGCTGCTGAAAAACTTCAATTATTGGTGATCGTCCTGGACGATCCTTACATCATCCTGGACGATATGTGTGGGCTCCGAAAATTCGGCCCCGGCCTCCGCCCGACTTTTTTTTGCTTTCTTCGGGGGGGGAGTTTTAACGAACTAAGTTCCGGGGTAAATTTTGGAAGGCAGATGGATTGTAGATAAGACACTACCCAGAGATTTCGCCCTCATTTTGCGAGGACTTTATGATCTGAGTTCTGGTTTCCTATAGGCGCAAGCCCCTATAGTTAATTACCCCTCCCACTAACGAGAGAGAACTTTCGATTAAGGCTAGTCGTCAATCAGATACGTAGAGATACGTGCATCTGGCATATAGTAGCAGCAATGGATTTAGGGTACTGGAAAATTGAGGGATTTGATATTTAAAATAGAAATTTTCACCATCTTGCACTTAAAGCGGATGGTGGGGGAATGGATGATGGACCCGATCAAGATCCCATGGTTCCGTCATCCCGGGCCATCGTGGTCCCTGGTCTACTTAGTCAGAGGAGGTAGTCGACCCAACCTGACAGAAGGATCCTTGTCGGCAGCCATGGGTTGCTTCGTCCAAGGGTACCTTGTGGACCTGGGGTGAATATTTGCCTAAGGGGACAAATTTGAATCCACCTTAGCTAACAGAGGGCTTTGTGCCCTATCGATCATATCCTATTGATTCATATCTCAAGGATTTGATGCCATTGGGGAGCATACGGGCTCTGGCCATAACCATAATATAATGGTGCCATTTGGCGGCGACCACCTGGTTCAGAGGGCCCCGAGTCATAACCGTTTATCCTGCAGTGCCATTTGGCGGCGAAACTGCCGGTTAGAGGACTCGTACCACGTCCTTGCTGGCAGGAGATTGTTTGAGAATGGATCCTAGTGATATTTTCGACCAGGCATTGGCTCTTTGTGAGCTACAGTTATTTTCATATTTGTCCACCTCGGCAAACTGTTGCGGGGGATGGATGGATTTTGCTTTAAGCGATTTGATAGTTGGATTTCAATTTTTAAATATCTGGAGTTTGAAAGATTTTTGGATTTTGGGATTTTTGGAATTTTTTGGAGATTTTGGATTTTACGAGAAATCTAGGAAATTGGGAGGCATTTTGAAATATTTGGAATGGACCCCTCCGGTTGAGATTCACATTCAACACGGCCATCATCGGGGTATTTGGGGTCATTCACATTTCTGGATTGAACCTTGTCCACTCTGTTGAGCTGCCGACAGAGGATCGGGTTTCGTAGGCTTTATGCCTTTATGAGTGAATTCTCTTGATTATATGCCTTGAAGGCCTAATATGAACGTATTAAAACAAATATATAGATTGCCACAGCTGTATATTTGTTTGATGGTTCGAACCCTGTCGACTCCTATTGACCTTTATAGAAGGATCAGGTTCGAACTTGAATTCACTTATTGACCCGCGCAGCATCCCTAGACGTCACGTATGTACTAATAACATGCTCGCCGGGGCCCATGCGGGTATTTGGGGGCATTTTATGATTATTGGTTGAACCTTGTCCACTCCTATTTACCTACCTAGGGGGATCGGGTTCAAATTCATTGGCCCGCGCAGCATCCCTAAACGTCACGTGTGTTCTTACTACACGCTCGTCGGGGCCCATGCGGGTATTTGGGGGCATTTTATGATTATTGGTTGAACCTTGTCCACTCCTATTTACCTACCTAGGGGGATCGGGTTCAAATTCATTGGCCCGCGCAGCATCCCTAAACGTCACGTGTGTTCTTACTACACGCTCGTCGGGGCCCATGCGGGTTTTATAATTGCACTTATCACTTTTGTCTTCCTATGTGTATACAAATTAAGGTGCACGTGCGAGGGCATGTTATACATTCAGCCGGTCTTCTACAACGGCTAGTAGAAGCTTATTTCTGTTGTAGTACTTTTAGCATTTGCTTGGTTGAACTGAGATTCATTCACTCCATAACGATTTGATCTGGCTTTCTCTTCCTAGAGCTCACATGTGAAATCAATACTCACTACCTTGGACTAACAGCTGTAGTGGCGAAAAATACATCAGATTCTCCTGAAAGCCTTGCAAGATATTCATTTCCAAGTAATTGTTGTATCCCTTGAGTTGGTTGGGATAGTTGTTGTATTTCTCGTCATATCTATGGAAAACTTATTGTATACATTTCAAGCTTCTTCACATACGCCAAGTTATCTTGTATCTTGTATGTCTGACTTCTCTTTTGTAGGGAACAAACATGTACACTTGTCACGGTATTATTGCCGGTGATGTGGGTGATTATCATTGACTTCTGCGTTCTTTATACTTTGTAAAGACCTTTGGCATTTATTGGAGAATACTTCCAGCTTCTTTGCTCATATGAACTTCCTTATTCTCCATAATCTCCACCATTTTGTTCCTTGCAAAATTGTATACACCTGGTTGCATACCGATGTTGACGGCATACTGCCATATTTATTGCAATCTTTTCCATATATATCATTCATGAATGTATCATCTCATTTGTTGCTTGTGTCTTCAAGATACTATAAGCCTCCATTAGTACTTGCAGATTGATATGACCGAATGCTGCAAGTTACTTCAATCTCCTCATTCATCCTCTGTGTGAATCTGAGAGCCTTTTAGTAATGTATTTTCTTGGAGTCGAGTCATTACTAATGATAGGGATACTATTGCATTTCTTTATGCCCACCCATTTTGCAAATTTGTTTCTTGTGTATGAGTCATGGCGAACATTACAAGTTATGTATCATCCTTGTGGCTTGCATGGTGGACTTACATTATCGATATTTGCTTGCAATCAACTGTATACACCTTCTAGTTTTTATTTTCTATAGATTCTCACTTGCTTGTTTGTATACAGATGTTGGTAGTGAAAGTGCTGCTACATTCATCATACCTTACATGCCAAATCTTTCTAGTAGCATTTTATTGCATGATAGATATAGATACCATTTGCTCTCATTTGCAAGTTAACTTGGTTGAACACTCTGAATCATCTGAATTTCATCATTCATCATTTTCTATGTATCTCAATTTGATTGAGTAGCCTGAGCTTGTCTTCCCCTTGCTATATCGCTTGTAAATGCTTTCCTTTGTCGCAATTTCTTTTATATTTTGTTTGTGGTCTTTCATATTCATAATATTTCATTGATTGCTATTTTTCCAATAGACTATATCAGGCATGATTGCTTGTAGATAGAATGCTGTGTATTTATTTGCAAATTAGCCAGTATTGTTTGAAAGGGAGTTATATCCTTAACATCCCTCTTTCTTTGCTTATAGGCCCACTACATTGTGTATGATGGCTAACAAAATCACCACATTCATCACGTGTCTCTTATCATTCACCTCTACACAAACTCTAGAAAACTCATGTTCACTTAACACCCAAATTAATTTCAAGTTTGAGCCCATCTCTTTTGGTTTCAAATTAACCATTTGCTTAGTGTTCAAATACAAGTCCAAGTTCATTTTATGATTCAATTTCACTTATTTAATGTTCATTTGAGTCCGATATGAGTTCCCTGTTGTCCAGAATTTATTCAAGTCCTTGTCTTATTTTAGACAAAATTTCGGCAGCCTCCCGGCGTCTCCCCCGTTTAGGGGAAATTACGAGAAACTGGGCCTTTCCCACCACGCTACGAAAAGCGTGTATGGTAGGTGTCTTTGGACACCGCGGCCGTATTTTCTTCATCCCCCACCACGCTACGAAAAGCGTGTATGGGTCTTCGACAGTACCTGTTTAAAAACACAGTTATTTCCCCGCAAGCGGGTACTTATGAATATCCCCTTCTCGCCATAGGCGCCGCACCGGGTTCCCTTCCTACCACGCTACGAAAAGCGTGTATAGGCGGTTTGCCGGTGCGCCGCAAATGCCAAAAAAGAAATTTTAGGTGATCACTCACTTCGTCGTAGGTGCCGCACCGGGTTCCCTTCCCACCACGCTACGAAAAGCGTGTATAGGCGGTTTGCCGGTGCGTCGCGAACAACGAAATGAGCTCTCGAAGTGATTACCCGATTCGTCGAGAGCACCGCGACGAACTTCCTCCCACCACGCTACGAAAAGCGTGTATGGGTGGTCATTTTGTTGCGCTGCGAACGACGAAATCGAGCTCTCGAAGTGATTACCCGATTCGTCGAGAGCACCGCGACGAACTTCCTCCCACCACGCTACGAAAAGCGTGTATAGGTGGTCGTTTTGTCGCACTGCGAACAACGAAATCGAGCTCTCAAAGTTTTATGAATTGAGGGGTTATACCTTTGCGTTCCGGTGGCGACGATGTGGCAAAAGAAATGTACAATATGAACACGTCGCAAAATGATGCACAAATGATTAATTCAAATAACTATAATCCAAATAATTAATAACATTAACTAAATTAACTATAGTTTAAATAGTTAGTAAAATTAATCGATTTTAACTATAACTCAAACAGTTAATAAAACTAATTAATTTAACTATAGTTTAAATAGTTAATAAAATTAACTGATTTTAACTATAGTTAAAATAATTAGTAAAATTAACTAATTTAATTATAGTTAAATAGTTAATAAAATTAACTAATTTGACTATAGTTTAAATAGTTAATAAAATTAACTAAATACCTATAGTTAAATATAGATGAAGTAATTTAAATATAGCTTTCATTTCCCCCTTTTTTTATTTTTTTTTTATACCCGCTAGTAAATGCTTATACATGCAATAGTTATAACATAAGTAACCATTAAAAAAAAAAAACATATATGTACATAATTTTTATGATGTAAATAATCAAAACAACTAAAAAAAAAAACAAATTACAGTAAGACTAACATCAATAAATAATGAAAAAAGTATGGGTGGATTCAGAATCAAGCAAAATCAATTTCAATGAAAATAGCATTCGTACTGCTTAATTTATTGCTATCATGATGGCTGAATGAAAAAGTTAGAGTTTGCTTTCTTCTCTTTTTTCTACAAAATTTATGCACATATACATTCAGATTTAATGGTAACAAAAATTCATACGGCTTATAATACTAACTGACTTATAATACTAACTGACTGACATGGGTAGTAATGCTAATTTTAATAAAAAAAATAAAGACTAACTAATGAAATAAAGTTACGGAAATAACTAAAAGTCATTAATTAACACAAATTAATTTATGAAATAAGAATATCAGTTAACGCAACTAAATAATTTCATGCAAAACAAACGTGAAAATAATCTTGATATAAACAGCAATGCTTATAATAACTTGTCACTAGTAATTGACAGCAAAGAACAAGATAAAGTAAAAAGGTAAAAGCTAAAGTAAAAGTAAAATAGGAATGTGATAATAGTGGTAGAGGACAAATTATTCACATGAGTGAAAGCAGGTAAAGGTTTGAGGCTTAATAAGATGAGCTGAACGATTTGACTTGTCCTATAGTGAATTAAATATTTCTAAAGCAAGAATCTTTCTTTTCTTGCTGCTGTAGGAAACGGGGTGGAGGCCTCAACTTGCTTTGCTTGCGGTGAAGTAGCTAAGAGGATACGTGCAAGAGAGGGAAGAGACTGCAACCGGTTTTCACGGGATCTTACGTGGAGTGGTTCGGACAGGTCTTGGGTTGGTTAAGGTCCTTGTTTGGGTGGAGGGATCTGGGACGAAGAAGAAGAAGTGGACAGGGAAGAGCTGCAGTGAACGGCGGTTGAAGGCGTTGAGGGGTTTGGAGTGTAGGATCGGAGCAGATTTTTAAAACCAGAACTTCTTGGCTAAGTCAAGAAGCTTGCTGGAGACAGGTAGGAGATTTCTTGTATTCCAAAGAGCAAACTGAACGAATCAGCTCTTCTTCGGTTTGAGGTGGAGTTGACGGAAGGTCTGCTCAGGAAGCCTTCACGAGACCTGGAGTCAGACTACAAAGGGACTTTGGGAGCTGCTGGCTTTGAATAATTGAAGTGGAGAGACGAGCAAGCGAAAGGGAGCTTTTGAACGAGGGATCCAACACACACATTAAACTTCGTCTGCTTTCTCATTTTAACCAGAGAGATTTGAGTGGGATCGAGAGGAGGTCTTCTCGGCAGAGCTTCTCAGCGGGATATCCGGGATACCATCAGAGACTTCGACAGGAACGAGGTAACAGCATTTAAATCGGATTTGAGGTTTCATTTGACTTCTTTTTTTTTAATTAATAATAATATTTAATGATTAAATATTATTATCAATATTAAGACTGTATTAGAGTGACAGTAATATGATGATTTCCCAAAAGTATCTCAATTCGCGTGCCTTATTTCAAATTTCATGTGTATTTTGTCTTGAAATGCGTGTCGGATTTGCCGAATATCGAAATTAGACAAATTCATAGTAGATTTAGGATATTTCTGATGTTCTGGTCGCAATGAAACTGTCTGTTTCGCGATCGGACGTCGTTTGGGCGACGACGAGGCATAATTAATTTTTTCTTTGAAACGCACACTATTGCATTAGAACCCTCGTCGGTCATGGCATAATTTTAGTTTGCATAAATTGACAGTCAATTTAAAGTATTGACAGTGTTCCGGATGCAATGAGACAGTCCGTTTCTCGATCGGAGCTCGTTTGGTCGACGCCGAGGGCTAAATTCCTTAGCATGCGCATAATTACCTTGTAATTTATACTTTTGCCTCGCAATTCATGTCGACCTTCCCGTACGTCATTTAATTCGATCAAGTTAAAAGTCATTCTTAAGTATTTGGGATGTTCCGGACGCAGTGGAGAAGTCCGTTCGTCGATCGGAGATCATTAGGTCGACGACGAGGCTAGTTTTCTAGAACCACGCGCTGCTGCATTTGAATCACTCTGGTTGCGCCGTCAATCCGAATTCTTTGAATTGAATAACAGAAATGCAGTTTTTAAAGGTTGAAAGCATTTCGGACGCGGTGGCGAAGTCCGTTTGTCGATCGGAGATCGTTTGGTCGACGGCGAGGCCAATTTTCCTTGAAATGCGTGGTAACTTGTCGCATTAGGATCGCTTTGATTTGCGTGCCGCCACCCCGATTGATCCAAATTAATTAAATAAAATGTAGATCTTTGATGTTGATGACGTTCCGGATGCAACCACGCAATCCGTTCGTCAGTCGGAGATCGTTTGGTCGACGACGAGGCCAATTTTTCTTGAAATGCGCGTTATCTTATCGCATTAGGATCGCTTTGATTTGCGTGCCGCCACCCCGATTGATCCAAATCAATTAAATAAAATATAGATCTTTGATATTGACGATATTCCGGACACAACGACGCAATCCGTTTTACAATCGGACGTCATTTGATTGGCCTCGCGCTGTTTATTTCGCCATCTTTGCCTCTTTTCACATGGTTTTAGATATAGGGGTCAACAAATGCCCCCCAACAAATGTGGTACACGTCTAGAGTGAATCACATTTGTTGTAAGCTAATTGACCCTGTGGCTCTCTAGATTTTTATTCTAGATGTCACACTAGGGCTTCCATTTAGTGGATCTCCAAAAACTTGTTTGGATGTCACACTAAGGTTCTCGTTTCTCCATAGATCTTTGAGAGTCCATCCCTATGCCTTTGTAGATCTCTAGATGCACTTGTAGTTAATAAGATGATTGACATGTTGGTTCTTGTCAAGTAGAAATTCATAGGATAGCAACACATCACTTTATACTCAGATCTCCAGAGTGTTACTCTTATAGATTGATGCTGGTATATAACATTACCCCTTTTTGTTCTTTTTTTTTACCACTTTTTTCTTAGTTTTTAGCATTTTTATAACTGCTCAACATCTTTTTCTATCGCAGTCATGTATAGATGTACATCAGCTGTTGGAATTTTACTGTCTCTTGTACTGACTGTATATTGCTCAAATTATATTTTTTTTGCTGATGACACACTTAGTTTACGGAGGATCTCCCATTCTTCCCTCCTTTAGCTACATTTTGGCAAGAAATTTTAAATATTTATTTGGGGATCTCGGCATGCAGTGCGATGTCGACCCAAATAAATATTTAAAATGCCCCCAGTCTTTTAGGGACACTTGTAGATGTCATTTAGGATGCCTCTTTTTGTAGCTTTAGTTTCCCTGAGATTTTGGTTCCTTCTGTCCTGTGCTTTGTGCTGCGGACATTGATGGAGGATTGCCTGATTTGTCTTTACTGACTTGTCAGGTGGTTTGTACCTTCAGCCCTTTGCTTCTAGCTTTGGCGGGCTTGATGAAGGAGTAGATGCCGGTGACCTAAACCTTTTAGGTTTGTAATAGGTCGATGATGAGAAGTCATCGGTCCATAGCTTTGTGCATAACGGACTTATTGATGATGGAATCCTTTTAGTTCAGCTTCAGGCTTCATGCGAACTTTGGGATGATTTCTTCGGTCCTTTGCTTTGTGCTTTGGTGGACTTGTTGAAGAAGAATTCCTTCGATCATAGCTTTGTGCTTTATGGATTTGTTGAAGGATCTGCAGGTTTTGGATTCAATTGATAGTACCAAACTTGGGTAGTATCTTGATCCTTAACCACTTGAGGAGACTTTAATCTGAGTCATTTGAGTTCATCAGATTGGGCGAGCTGGGATTTGACAGCTCTTCGTCCTCTGGTTGCTGAGATGGGGATTCCTCTACTGCGGCCTTTCTTATGGCGTGTTGAGTAGATGGAGCTGCCAGCGATCCGGCCATATTTGGGCGTGTTGGATCCGACCTCTTACACCCATTCAGGCTTCAGACTTGAGCTAGGGGAAATGTGCTTCCCAATGCTGATTTTGCTGAAGTTGATGGATTTGGAGTCTTCCTTCGTCGTTGAAGATTTAGAGCCTACGCGAATTTGGTAGTTGCTCGAGATTTCCTCCTTTCCACTGGAACTTTGATTCTCCAGTCAATTAGGAGAATTTTGTAGACTACGATCACTTGAACTTATCGAGTCAAATTTGCCTTCGTACTTCCTACAGTCCCTACTGACGGGTTGACGAAGTGGGGGTTCCGCTACTACGGCCTTTCTTCTGGCGTGTTGAGTAGACGGAGTTGCCAGCGATCCGGCCATATTTGGGCGTGTTGGATCCGGCGTTTTACACCCATCCGAACCTTAAGCTTCAGGCTGCTGAAAGACTTCAGGTTGTTCTGGCTCAATTTGTTAGAGTGTGTAGTTGTAAAAGTCTCTTTCTGACCTTTGAAATCTTGGTACGTTGGAGAAGGTGGTGTCTCGATCTTTTGAAGTTCACATGCATATACTTTGAAAAGAATTTATTGTATTCTTCAGTATAAAAGAATATTTGCGTTGGTTATTTTAAATATTTATTCGGGGATCTCGGCATGCAGCGCGATGTCGACCCGAATAAATATTTAAAATGCCCCCTGTCTCGCAGGGACATCTCATAATAGAATAAATTTAAAACTTTGTGATTTTAAATATTTATTTGGGGATCTCGGCGCTTAGCACGATGTGAACCCAAATAAATATTTAAAATGCCCCCTGTCTCGTAGGGACATTTTAGAATAGAATAAATTTGAAATTCTAAAATTTTAAATATTTATTTGGGGATCTCGGCACGTAGCACGATGTCAACCCAAATGAGTATTCAGATGTCTTCTGCCACGTATGGGTATCCTTAAGGTGGGAGGAATTTAGACTTTGAATATTTTAAATATTTATTCGGGGATTTCGGCACGCGGCGCGATGTCGACCCGGATAAATATTTAAAATGCCCCCTGTTTGATAAGAGGTTTTTTTTTTTTTTTTTTTTTTTGCTAAACTTAATAGTTTAAGATTTAAAATATTTATTCGGGGATCTCGGCACGCGGCGCGATGTCGTCCCGAATAAATATTTAAAATGCCCCCTGTTTGACAAGTTTTTTTTTTTTTTTTTTTTTTTTTTTTTTTTGGGCAAACTTAATTGTTTAAGATTTTAAATATTTATTCGGGGATCTCGGCACGCGGTGCGATGTCGACCCGGATAAATATTTAAAATGCCCCCTGCTTGGCAAGAAGATAAAAATTTTTGCAAACTTAAAAGTTTGAAATTTTAAATATTTTATTCGGGGATCTCGGCACGCGGTGCGATGTCGACCCGGATAAATATTTAAAATGCCCCCTGCTTGGCAAGAAGATAAAAATTTTTGCAAACTTAAAAGTTTGAAATTTTAAATATTTTATTCGGGGATCTCGGCACGCGGCACGATGTCGACCCGGATAAATATTTAAAATGCCGCCTGTATAACAAAGTTTTTTTTTTTTTTTTTTTTTTGAAATGCATTCTTGTATTACAAGAGAATTTCAAAGATAAGTCATACACATATTGATGAGTGCATTTGAAGTATAGAATACTCTAAACACCTCATTATCCCTATACATGATATTTCTTCAAGTACCGGCCATTGATCGGTGGCATAGGTCTCTGGCCCTCTAGATCGATCAACTGATAGGCTCCTCCTTGATACACTTTCTCGATAACAAAGGGGCCTTCCCAATTGGATACAAATTTACCACCAATTTTTCGGTGAGGGATGATTGGCCTTCTCAGCACCAGGACCAATTCTCCTTCTTGAAATGATCGATAACGCACCATTCGATCAAACGATTTCGTCATCCTTGCTCGATAAATCTCTAGATTTTGCTGAGCTTGCAACCTGATTTCATCAAGTGCATCAAGCTCTTCCATCCTTAAACGAGCATTTTGATCCTGAGTTAGATCGTGCTGGATAGCTACTCGAAGCGACGGCAGTTCAATTTCTAGTGGCAATACTGCTTCAACTCCGAATACTAATGAATAGGGAGTGGCTTTGGTTGGCGTCTTATAGGTCGTACGGTATGCCCATAGCGCTTCTGCCATCTTCGTGTGCCACTCCTTCTTATTTTTGGTGAGGATCTTCTTTAACAACTTCACCAGCGTCTTGTTGAATGCCTCTGCCAAACCATTGGCTCTTGGATTATATATGGAAGAATATCGCCAATCAATCTTGTGCCGCTCGACTTAGCGCTCTTGAATGCTGTGCCATTATCTGATATCACGCGGCGCGGTATGCCAAATCTGTAAACGATGTTGTGGGTGAAGAAGTTGATCACATGCTCAGATGTGACTTCTTTGAATGGAGCTGCTTCTGCCCACTTGGAGAAGTAATCTGTAGCCGCCAATATAAAGCGATGTCCGGCCGACGATGGTGGATCTATTGGTCCGATTATGTCTGTACCCCAGCATTCAAATGGCCAGGATGCTACTGTTGGGTGCAGTGGATTTGGCGGTTGATGTATAACATCACCGTGGATTTGACACTCGTGACACCTCTTAGCATGATTAATGCAATCTGTCACCATTGTTGGCCAATAATAACCCATTCTTTTGATTTTAGCAGCCATCTTGGGACCTGACTGATGTGCTCCGCAGAGTCCTTCATGAACTTCTGCTACCACTTTATCAGCTTCCCTGGTCCCTAGGCATCGTAGCCACATTTGGTCAAAAGCTCGTCGATACAACGTGTCATTGACAAACGCGTATCGTAATGCTCTTTTTCTAATTTGTGCAGCCAGAGATTTATCTGTTGGGAGTCTGCTTTCTTTGAAGTAGTCAACGAATGGTTGCCTCCAATCATCTTCGACTTCAACATCTAAGCAATACCACCATGATTCTGAAGCTAGACTGGCCTTACGCCTTCTCTTAGGAGCTTGATTTTCTTCATATCGATATTCGAGCTCGACTGGTTGGGGATATCGGGGATCAACCGAGGTTGTGTCATGTTGGCCTGAATCTGGTACTCCATCTGCCCGTGGGAATTGCAAGATTGCTGGCTCTAAGACTCGACGATTTTCAACCGCAATAAATATAGGTGGCTTCTTATCTTCACTTGCAAGCTCCTTGGCTAATTTAGCTAGACAATCTGCTTTTGCGTTCTGTCCTCGGGGGATTCGAGCTATCTTAACATTTGGCACTTGCTTTAGGAGCTCGAGAGCCCGTCGATGATAGTGGGCTAACTCAAGTTTACAAATCTTGTAAATACCCAGAACTTGATTTATTACAAGTTGAGAATCACCAAAGATTTGAAGATTTGTGATTTGGACACCAATCGCAATTTCCAATCCTGCTATTAAAGCTTCATATTCAGCTTCATTATTGGTCCGAGGTTCAGTTAGACTGAACGAGAATCTCATTATACCTCCCTCGGGTTCTATAAAGACAAGTCCGATGCCTGCTTGAGCCTTTGCAAGATTTGGGGGTCTAGGAGATTTGATTGACGATGCTCCATCAAAATACATCTCCCAAAATTGTAATTTCTCCTCTTCATCAACTTGCATGATCTGTTCATCAGGAAAATCATCATTGAGCGGAGAGTCTGCTGGAATTGGATGTGCAGCGAGGAAATCTGCCAAAGCTTGTCCCTTTACAGCCTTCTGTGGCATGTACATAATATCAAATTGTAATAATAACACTGCCCACCTTGCCAAACGACCTGTCAACGCTGGTCTTGTCATCAAGAACTTTAGCGGATCGATCTTTGATATCAAGGTAATTTTGTGGGAGAGCATATAGTGGCGGAGCTTCTGGGCCGCAAATATCAATGCCAAACAGTGTTTCTCGATTGGAGAATATCGCACTTCTGCTCCAATCAGCCGTCTACTGATGTAGTAGAGTGCATTCTCCTTACCCTCTTCATTGTGTTGGGCCAACAATGCTCCGAGGGACTCTTCTAGTGCTGCCGTATACAGTATAAGAGGCTTCCCCGAAATTGGCGCTGCGAGAATGGGTGGATTTAATAGATATCTTTTGATACTGTCAAATGCTTCCTGGCATTCTGCATCCCATTTGAAGCGGACATCTTTCTTCATTAACTTTGAAAGTGGCTGGCACCTACCCGACAGATTCGATATAAACCGCCGAATGAAAGCCAGCTGTCCTTGCAATGAGCGAAGTTGACGGAGGTTTCTAGGCGGCGGCATCTCAATGATCGCCTTAATCTTATTGGGATCAACTTCTATGCCTCGGTGGCGAACGACGTACCCAAGGAATTTGCCGGAGGAGACCCCGAAAGCACATTTGAGAGGATTCATCTTCAGATTAAACTTTCTGACTCTTTCAAATACAACCCTCAGGTCATTTAAGTGATCCCTTCGATCTATGCTCTTGACAACAAGGTCATCCACATAGCACTCTACCTTCTAGTGTATCAGCTCATCAAAAATATGGGTCATCGCCCGTTGGTAGGTGGCACCAGCGTTCTTCAGGCCGAAGGGCATGACTGTATAGCAGAAAATGCCGATGGGCGTTCTGAATGACGTATGCTTTTCATCTTCCGGCGCCATCTTGATCTGGTTGTATCCTGACGATCCATCCATAAAAGAGAACATGTCATAATTTGACGTGTTGTCCACCAGGAGTTCGGATACAGGAAGTGGAAAGTCATCTTTTGGACACGCCTTGTTGAGGTCCCGAAAGTCGATACAGATGCGTATTTGACCGTTCTTCTTCTTCACCGGGACGATATTGGCGATCCAATCGGCATATTTCTCTTCGCGGATGAAGCCCGCTTCTATGAGCTTTTTGGTTTCAGCGATCACCTGTTCTTCAATCTCCAATCTCATTCTCCTTGGAGCTTGTTTGACGGGTGCCGCATCTGGTTTGATTGCTAATTTATGAACTGCTACATCAGGGGATAAGCCAGGCATTTCAGCATATGTCCAGGCAAAGCAGTCCTTGAATTCACAGAGGAGTTCTTTTATTTCTTCCACTTGGTCTTCTGGTAGAAGGGAACTAATGAAGGTTGGGCGAGGGTCCTCCTCGGTTCCCAAGTTGACTTCTTTTAGCTCGTCCATAGTGGTTGCCTGTCCACCATCTTCAAGCTCTTCAGGTGCAGGCTCAGCTTCTACAGGCTGCTCATCATAGTCATCAACTTCATAAACTTCCCTCTCAGAATCATCATTGGGTTCAACTTTCCTACAAGTGATGACTTGACACGTCTCTCTTTGAGGGTGCTTATGTACGACGAATCCGAGGCCCCTCCTTGCGAGAATATCCTTTCTTCGCATCGCATGGGGATTTCTTCGATACCAGAGCTTTAAACAGGTACGGAGTTGTTGTACGGGAGTGCGAATTCTGGCCTGTTTTCGCAACATCCTTCGGATATTTTTAGTGTTAAATTTGGGCATTCTCGTGACTACTAATTCCCGGCGCTCGATGGGCCTATAGAGCCAGTCTCGACTCCCTTCCTCCTCACGTTCTCCAGATTTATAAAATAGGGTTCCCGGCCCATCTCTTTTTCTTAGGGGAGGTACATAAAATGTTACAAGTTCCTCAACATTATGTACCTCTCGGGAAACGACTTCTTTGAAGTGTTTTGGGGGAATTCGTGTGACAACACATTCATTATCTGAGATCGTCAGATTATCTATTCTTCTTGAGAGTACACGTACATTATTCATGTAGGTAGACTCATAGTCGTAGTCATCATCTGAGTACTTTATCTTCTTCCTCCCCCTAACCGTTGATTGGCGTATTTCCTGGGATTTAGACGGGGCGGCCTCATCCTCGTCTGTGTCACTCCCTAGGTGAGGCACATATTTTCTTGATTTAGGAGTGATCGCTGCTTTAGGGAGAGTTGGCGTCGTCTTCTTTCTCCCCGCTTGCTTCTTTTCATCTTCTTGCTTTGATCGCCTTGCATTCTTCAGGTTAGCTGCCTTAGTCTCGAGAGAACTCGACGGCTTTGGCTCCTTAAGGATGAAGTATCTAGCATCTTCGTAGATTTTTACCTCGTGGACTGCAAAGGGCTGAATATCACCAGAGATTCTGAACTCCTCTCCATCCCTAATATATTTCATACACTGATGTAGTGTTGAAGGGACCATGCCGTAATCGTGCAACCACGGGCGACCTAGAAGCGCCCTAAATGAGGTGTCCGCGTCAATCACATGAAATTTTGCCTCGGTATGAAGTTCCCCAAATGTTAGGGAGAGCATGAATGATCCTAGGGTCTTTTGCCCTTTCTCATTGAAACCATGCACCATCAATTTATCTGGCCCGAGATGCTGCACATCAAGACATAATGATCTTAGCGCCTTCAAGCTCATAAGATTGATAGAAGACCCGGGATCAATCAGAATCCGGCTGATTATCATTCCGTCACTCTCTGCAGTAACATACAGAGGGCGGTTGTGGTCTGCCGTTCCAAGCATCATATCATCCTCAGCAAAAGTGATGATTGGCTCATTTCGAGCTCGTAAGACTTCTGTCAAATTACGTTCGGCAAAATAAGCCTCATATCTTTCGGGGTCCTTGAGAGCCTGGATCAAGGTCTCCCGCAGGTCTTTAGACATCACAAGAGCATCATATATACTGAGTTGTGCTGGGATTTTTCTCAGATGGGATAGGATATTATAATCTATCCCTTTGTTTGAAGCATCTTTCTTTTTCATATTCTTGGGGATAATATCTTCATTTGTAATTATCTCTTTCCCTTTGTCATTAGTAAGGATCCCTTTCTTGGGCGGAGAGGGTAGCATTTTACCACTTCTCAGCTGCACCTGGGCGATCCCCTCTTGCTCAGACTCATTTGATAGTGCATTTCCCTCAGAGTCAGCCATTATCGTGTCTGGAGATTTATCCGTTGATTCAGAATCACTGCCCAAGTTCACTTGCTCCATCTGCGAAGCGATATCACGTTCGGATCCATCTTCTTCTGGAAAATACAAATCTTCCTCTGAACTGTGATCCATTGGCGATACCATCAAACATGATTCAGAGGGTGTTTCTTTTTCCTTATTGATTGCAGCCAATGGTGTCATTGAAATGACCCGACAAGTTTCCACGGGGAGTGGCTCTTCGTCAGCCTCTTTTACCTCCTCAATCTTGAGTCCTGTCATAAAATCAGCAAGCTTAATGGGGCGCCTCGTAGTTTGATAGTATTCATCCAAACCATCGATAACCCTTTGGGTCGCTGTCTTTTTCTCCTTGGGCTTTTTCAGCTTGGTCTTCTTCTTAGAGGATTTTACTTTCTCAGACTTTGAAGTGCCAGCTTGGTTGAGAAACTGTTTAGAAGTGGAAGCTCGTACCGCAGGCAGTGCCTTGAGATCTGTCACCGGCTCTGTAGGAGATTTCCACTTTACACCTGGAACCCCCTCCAGTTGTTTCAACATCTTAACAGTCTTCTTAGAGACCGCGGTCTCCCATTGTTCTTCTCGAGCTGGCTTTTTCCCATTTTTTCTTTCTTCAACTGGGGGTACGGGGGAAATCGTAACTACCCGAGTCGATTCCTTTTTGGGATGGGATAACACATTGTCTGATAATGTGAGCTCTCCCCTCCGGTATTTTCTCTCAAGCCAATCCTTAAAGATATAGCAGTCTTCAATGGGATGGCCAAGCACTCGGTGATATGGGCAGTAATTCGGGTCGCCAGTTTCTTTCGACTCTTCTGGCCTCTTGCACTCCGGCAGTTCCAGGCCTGCTTTTACCGCCTGTCGAAATAACTTAGCGACACTCTCCCTTTTGAATGAATATTCTTTATTCATCTTATCTTTGAGGGATATGAACGTTCTATCACCAGTTCCTATTGCTTGCCTTGGGCGATCCCCTCCGCCCTGGAAAGTTCGTGGCCTATCATTCCCTCCGAGTACCAGCTTCGGCTGAGGGTTAGGATTGTAGACTTGCTTCTGCTTTTCTTCATACTGCATCGGCTGCTTGCCTTTGTCTACATTATAGACCACCTGCTTTCCCCTATTTGGCCTGAGAGAGGATGTAGAGTAGATTTCACTCTTCTTAGCATCTGGGGCCTTAACCTTTTTGAGCTTGTCGAAGTTGCCTTCTGATCTTGACAAATTTAACTTCTCAAATTTGGCCACCCTATCCAGGAGATCCTGAAATGTGGTAATTGTAGCCATGCACAAAAATGGTTGCATCTTATCATCGATGTTCCCCATTAACAATTGCACGGCGTGTTCTTCTTCAAGTTGCTGTTCACATTTCATGCTCAGGTTGCGCCAGCGAGTGATATATTTTGACACTGATTCCTCCTTCTTTCGTTTATCTAAGGCGAGGTCAGCGATCGTGATTTTCTCAGTTGCACTAGCAAACCTTTTCACGAACATCGATTCTAACTCTGCGAATGTCTTCACAGAGTCATTTGGTAGTTCAGCATACCACTCGAAAGCAGTTGCTGTTAAACTGGTAACGAACTGTCTGAAGAGTAAGGCATCATTTCCCCCTGTATTCCCACAGGTGGCCTTAAATTGTGCCAAGTGTTGCCTAGGGTTGTTAGTACCGTTGAAGGTATGAAACTTTGGCACTGAATACCCTTTTGGGTATGGCACTTGGTCGTATTCTGCCGGATATGGACGACCTTTACCCACCAATTTTTCGGCCTGATCAATAGCTATAATGGCTTTAATCTTCTGTGTGATCAGTCCTTCGAGCTGTGCAGCTGTCACAGGCTCGGAGGTGCTGGCAACATTCTGCGGAGTGGGCTGGCGGACAGTATTGCGAGCTTCATTGTCATTTTCAGGAACACCTCGTATTCTTGAGCCTTGAGGCAGTTGGAGATTTGGAGGATCGATAGGGGGATCAGGTATGGGACCGACGGCTGCAGTTCTCTGCATCATTTGCATCATCACTGCCATCTGGGCCATCATTCCAGTCATTTTCTCATTCAACTGGGAGATCTCCTTATCTTTAGCTTTCATTTGTTCCCCCATTTGCTGTAGTACATCGGTAAGAGCAACATCATCGGTCGCGAAAGGATTTTCTTCCTCTTCTTCATCTTCCTCGACTCTTTCTTCATCAGGGGGATCACCTCCATCGAAAGTAGGCTCAACCTCACGTTGACGCCGTTGTGTTCGCCTGGGTTGGGGCTGTCGATTATGATCACCTTCACCTTCTTCATGGTAGACTTCCTCAATAGCACGAGTATGTCTTGCCATATAGACGACTTCTATATTTATGGAATCATTCATTTCTTCCATTCCTTCTTCCATAAATTCAAAATCTTCATCCCCTTCCATGTATTCATCATCTTCTATGTTTTCTATATTTTCTTCTACCTCTTTATTTTCCTCCCCTTCTATGCCTTCTTCTATTTTTTCTTCTAATACTCGAATCTCTGAGCGACGACGCCATTGGATCTCCGGCTCCTGATTCGGTAAGTAGATTTCTTCGATCCGTGGGCTACGATCGAAATTAGATTCTTCTCTCGGAGGGGATGACGGGTGACGGGATCCCCCGGAGGATTCTCCAAGGTGTCGACCGTCAAGAGGGGTGTCATCGTGGTGGGTCTTCTTTTGGACCCATCTCTGATGTTGCTTGTGAACGGGGGCAAATCTCCGGGAAGCAGTACCGGATGTCACGCCCAGATTTAGTTCTCTTTTTCTTTCTTCTTTATTTTCTTCTCTGTGAGGCCTTGGCCTCCAGACTTGCTTTCCCTTCTGGCGGGACCTTTCGGCAGCGGATCCCTGAACCCAAGGTTCAGGTGTCACGCCCCGATGCTCACCGCGCGGGGCTGGCCTGAATTTTCTTCGATTCTCCACAGGCAATGATTCCTGTGGTGGGGACCTTCTGGCCTCGACCGTAAATGGCCACTGTAATTTCTTCTTCTTCAGTCCCCTATCTTTTACTGTTTTCAGTACCCTGTACACTCGGGATGATAGGGTTTCAGGCTCATATCTCCTCGGAGGGGCCGGGACTTCGGGTTGCCGGTCCCAAAAAGACTTCTTCAGCTCCCCTGTAAAGCTATTTCTTTTGACCCATCTTAGGTCAGTAAACTTGTTCCGGATAGGAACATTGGCTTCAGGCTCTCTGGCCGGTAGATTAGATGAGTGGACTGGCAACGGTTGTTGCTGAGCCCGTAGCTCAGCGTTCTTTTTCCTTCGTTGCCTTCTCGTAAGCCTTCCTCCAGATGAGGAGGCCTCAGCTTCATTCTTTCTGGGTGTAGGTAACCCACTTGGCAGAGATGTGGTATTCACAGTTACCACAGGAGTCCTCCCACCAGTCACAGCTCTTTTGGCAGTCAGAGCCTCAGGCTGTGAAAGTCTTTCGAACACAGATGTTCTCCTGCGAGAATTTTCAGCGGCGGGTCGTTGTGCTGGCAGATGCACACGACGAGTAGAAGCTTCAATGGTTGGTCGCTGCACTGGCAGACGTGCATGACGGGCAGGGGCTCCGGTAGGTTGGAGTCGCCTTGCATCGTTAGCAGGAATGGCAGCAGTCCTTGCAACGACTGCAGGGAAGTTAACACTACCGAACTGGATGGTCGCTCCAGTATTTCCGGTAGTGATCATAGCATTTGCTAGTTGGATGCTAGCGCCACGTCCCAGTTGGACGGTGAATGAAGTGTTCTGTAGATCCATCTGATCAAATGAAAGGTAAGGGTTAGTAATCAGAATCTGATACATCACCCCACACTTTCAAAATGCAGAGACTTGCACAGAATAAAAAAAAACAAAAGCATATAATCATCAGCAAGTAATTAAAATCATACAAATTTAAAAACTATGCTAAACACGCTATCCCAATAATGCATGATGAATGCAATGATCATTTTTTTAGAAAATTCAGAATTTTAATTAATTAAATGATCGTAATGGAAAATTCTGAAATTTTGAGCTTGTATTGATTAGCTGCTACTACAGCGCTGAGACGACTAGTCAAAGATGGAAAGAGAAACCAATCCCCAGTGGAGTCGCCAGAAATCTGTGGGCTCCGAAAATTCGGCCCCGGCCTCCGCCCGACTTTTTTTTGCTTTCTTCGGGGGGGGAGTTTTAACGAACTAAGTTCCGGGGTAAATTTTGGAAGGCAGATGGATTGTAGATAAGACACTACCCAGAGATTTCGCCCTCATTTTGCGAGGACTTTATGATCTGAGTTCTGGTTTCCTATAGGCGCAAGCCCCTATAGTTAATTACCCCTCCCACTAACGAGAGAGAACTTTCGATTAAGGCTAGTCGTCAATCAGATACGTAGAGATACGTGCATCTGGCATATAGTAGCAGCAATGGATTTAGGGTACTGGAAAATTGAGGGATTTGATATTTAAAATAGAAATTTTCACCATCTTGCACTTAAAGCGGATGGTGGGGGAATGGATGATGGACCCGATCAAGATCCCATGGTTCCGTCATCCCGGGCCATCGTGGTCCCTGGTCTACTTAGTCAGAGGAGGTAGTCGACCCAACCTGACAGAAGGATCCTTGTCGGCAGCCATGGGTTGCTTCGTCCAAGGGTACCTTGTGGACCTGGGGTGAATATTTGCCTAAGGGGACAAATTTGAATCCACCTTAGCTAACAGAGGGCTTTGTGCCCTATCGATCATATCCTATTGATTCATATCTCAAGGATTTGATGCCATTGGGGAGCATACGGGCTCTGGCCATAACCATAATATAATGGTGCCATTTGGCGGCGACCACCTGGTTCAGAGGGCCCCGAGTCATAACCGTTTATCCTGCAGTGCCATTTGGCGGCGAAACTGCCGGTTAGAGGACTCGTACCACGTCCTTGCTGGCAGGAGATTGTTTGAGAATGGATCCTAGTGATATTTTCGACCAGGCATTGGCTCTTTGTGAGCTACAGTTATTTTCATATTTGTCCACCTCGGCAAACTGTTGCGGGGGATGGATGGATTTTGCTTTAAGCGATTTGATAGTTGGATTTCAATTTTTAAATATCTGGAGTTTGAAAGATTTTTGGATTTTGGGATTTTTGGAATTTTTTGGAGATTTTGGATTTTACGAGAAATCTAGGAAATTGGGAGGCATTTTGAAATATTTGGAATGGACCCCTCCGGTTGAGATTCACATTCAACACGGCCATCATCGGGGTATTTGGGGTCATTCACATTTCTGGATTGAACCTTGTCCACTCTGTTGAGCTGCCGACAGAGGATCGGGTTTCGTAGGCTTTATGCCTTTATGAGTGAATTCTCTTGATTATATGCCTTGAAGGCCTAATATGAACGTATTAAAACAAATATATAGATTGCCACAGCTGTATATTTGTTTGATGGTTCGAACCCTGTCGACTCCTATTGACCTTTATAGAAGGATCAGGTTCGAACTTGAATTCACTTATTGACCCGCGCAGCATCCCTAGACGTCACGTATGTACTAATAACATGCTCGCCGGGGCCCATGCGGGTATTTGGGGGCATTTTATGATTATTGGTTGAACCTTGTCCACTCCTATTTACCTACCTAGGGGGATCGGGTTCAAATTCATTGGCCCGCGCAGCATCCCTAAACGTCACGTGTGTTCTTACTACACGCTCGTCGGGGCCCATGCGGGTATTTGGGGGCATTTTATGATTATTGGTTGAACCTTGTCCACTCCTATTTACCTACCTAGGGGGATCGGGTTCAAATTCATTGGCCCGCGCAGCATCCCTAAACGTCACGTGTGTTCTTACTACACGCTCGTCGGGGCCCATGCGGGTTTTATAATTGCACTTATCACTTTTGTCTTCCTATGTGTATACAAATTAAGGTGCACGTGCGAGGGCATGTTATACATTCAGCCGGTCTTCTACAACGGCTAGTAGAAGCTTATTTCTGTTGTAGTACTTTTAGCATTTGCTTGGTTGAACTGAGATTCATTCACTCCATAACGATTTGATCTGGCTTTCTCTTCCTAGAGCTCACATGTGAAATCAATACTCACTACCTTGGACTAACAGCTGTAGTGGCGAAAAATACATCAGATTCTCCTGAAAGCCTTGCAAGATATTCATTTCCAAGTAATTGTTGTATCCCTTGAGTTGGTTGGGATAGTTGTTGTATTTCTCGTCATATCTATGGAAAACTTATTGTATACATTTCAAGCTTCTTCACATACGCCAAGTTATCTTGTATCTTGTATGTCTGACTTCTCTTTTGTAGGGAACAAACATGTACACTTGTCACGGTATTATTGCCGGTGATGTGGGTGATTATCATTGACTTCTGCGTTCTTTATACTTTGTAAAGACCTTTGGCATTTATTGGAGAATACTTCCAGCTTCTTTGCTCATATGAACTTCCTTATTCTCCATAATCTCCACCATTTTGTTCCTTGCAAAATTGTATACACCTGGTTGCATACCGATGTTGACGGCATACTGCCATATTTATTGCAATCTTTTCCATATATATCATTCATGAATGTATCATCTCATTTGTTGCTTGTGTCTTCAAGATACTATAAGCCTCCATTAGTACTTGCAGATTGATATGACCGAATGCTGCAAGTTACTTCAATCTCCTCATTCATCCTCTGTGTGAATCTGAGAGCCTTTTAGTAATGTATTTTCTTGGAGTCGAGTCATTACTAATGATAGGGATACTATTGCATTTCTTTATGCCCACCCATTTTGCAAATTTGTTTCTTGTGTATGAGTCATGGCGAACATTACAAGTTATGTATCATCCTTGTGGCTTGCATGGTGGACTTACATTATCGATATTTGCTTGCAATCAACTGTATACACCTTCTAGTTTTTATTTTCTATAGATTCTCACTTGCTTGTTTGTATACAGATGTTGGTAGTGAAAGTGCTGCTACATTCATCATACCTTACATGCCAAATCTTTCTAGTAGCATTTTATTGCATGATAGATATAGATACCATTTGCTCTCATTTGCAAGTTAACTTGGTTGAACACTCTGAATCATCTGAATTTCATCATTCATCATTTTCTATGTATCTCAATTTGATTGAGTAGCCTGAGCTTGTCTTCCCCTTGCTATATCGCTTGTAAATGCTTTCCTTTGTCGCAATTTCTTTTATATTTTGTTTGTGGTCTTTCATATTCATAATATTTCATTGATTGCTATTTTTCCAATAGACTATATCAGGCATGATTGCTTGTAGATAGAATGCTGTGTATTTATTTGCAAATTAGCCAGTATTGTTTGAAAGGGAGTTATATCCTTAACATCCCTCTTTCTTTGCTTATAGGCCCACTACATTGTGTATGATGGCTAACAAAATCACCACATTCATCACGTGTCTCTTATCATTCACCTCTACACAAACTCTAGAAAACTCATGTTCACTTAACACCCAAATTAATTTCAAGTTTGAGCCCATCTCTTTTGGTTTCAAATTAACCATTTGCTTAGTGTTCAAATACAAGTCCAAGTTCATTTTATGATTCAATTTCACTTATTTAATGTTCATTTGAGTCCGATATGAGTTCCCTGTTGTCCAGAATTTATTCAAGTCCTTGTCTTATTTTAGACAAAATTTCGGCAGCCTCCCGGCGTCTCCCCCGTTTAGGGGAAATTACGAGAAACTGGGCCTTTCCCACCACGCTACGAAAAGCGTGTATGGTAGGTGTCTTTGGACACCGCGGCCGTATTTTCTTCATCCCCCACCACGCTACGAAAAGCGTGTATGGGTCTTCGACAGTACCTGTTTAAAAACACAGTTATTTCCCCGCAAGCGGGTACTTATGAATATCCCCTTCTCGCCATAGGCGCCGCACCGGGTTCCCTTCCTACCACGCTACGAAAAGCGTGTATAGGCGGTTTGCCGGTGCGCCGCAAATGCCAAAAAAGAAATTTTAGGTGATCACTCACTTCGTCGTAGGTGCCGCACCGGGTTCCCTTCCCACCACGCTACGAAAAGCGTGTATAGGCGGTTTGCCGGTGCGTCGCGAACAACGAAATGAGCTCTCGAAGTGATTACCCGATTCGTCGAGAGCACCGCGACGAACTTCCTCCCACCACGCTACGAAAAGCGTGTATGGGTGGTCATTTTGTTGCGCTGCGAACGACGAAATCGAGCTCTCGAAGTGATTACCCGATTCGTCGAGAGCACCGCGACGAACTTCCTCCCACCACGCTACGAAAAGCGTGTATAGGTGGTCGTTTTGTCGCACTGCGAACAACGAAATCGAGCTCTCAAAGTTTTATGAATTGAGGGGTTATACCTTTGCGTTCCGGTGGCGACGATGTGGCAAAAGAAATGTACAATATGAACACGTCGCAAAATGATGCACAAATGATTAATTCAAATAACTATAATCCAAATAATTAATAACATTAACTAAATTAACTATAGTTTAAATAGTTAGTAAAATTAATCGATTTTAACTATAACTCAAACAGTTAATAAAACTAATTAATTTAACTATAGTTTAAATAGTTAATAAAATTAACTGATTTTAACTATAGTTAAAATAATTAGTAAAATTAACTAATTTAATTATAGTTAAATAGTTAATAAAATTAACTAATTTGACTATAGTTTAAATAGTTAATAAAATTAACTAAATACCTATAGTTAAATATAGATGAAGTAATTTAAATATAGCTTTCATTTCCCCCTTTTTTTATTTTTTTTTTATACCCGCTAGTAAATGCTTATACATGCAATAGTTATAACATAAGTAACCATTAAAAAAAAAAAACATATATGTACATAATTTTTATGATGTAAATAATCAAAACAACTAAAAAAAAAAACAAATTACAGTAAGACTAACATCAATAAATAATGAAAAAAGTATGGGTGGATTCAGAATCAAGCAAAATCAATTTCAATGAAAATAGCATTCGTACTGCTTAATTTATTGCTATCATGATGGCTGAATGAAAAAGTTAGAGTTTGCTTTCTTCTCTTTTTTCTACAAAATTTATGCACATATACATTCAGATTTAATGGTAACAAAAATTCATACGGCTTATAATACTAACTGACTTATAATACTAACTGACTGACATGGGTAGTAATGCTAATTTTAATAAAAAAAATAAAGACTAACTAATGAAATAAAGTTACGGAAATAACTAAAAGTCATTAATTAACACAAATTAATTTATGAAATAAGAATATCAGTTAACGCAACTAAATAATTTCATGCAAAACAAACGTGAAAATAATCTTGATATAAACAGCAATGCTTATAATAACTTGTCACTAGTAATTGACAGCAAAGAACAAGATAAAGTAAAAAGGTAAAAGCTAAAGTAAAAGTAAAATAGGAATGTGATAATAGTGGTAGAGGACAAATTATTCACATGAGTGAAAGCAGGTAAAGGTTTGAGGCTTAATAAGATGAGCTGAACGATTTGACTTGTCCTATAGTGAATTAAATATTTCTAAAGCAAGAATCTTTCTTTTCTTGCTGCTGTAGGAAACGGGGTGGAGGCCTCAACTTGCTTTGCTTGCGGTGAAGTAGCTAAGAGGATACGTGCAAGAGAGGGAAGAGACTGCAACCGGTTTTCACGGGATCTTACGTGGAGTGGTTCGGACAGGTCTTGGGTTGGTTAAGGTCCTTGTTTGGGTGGAGGGATCTGGGACGAAGAAGAAGAAGTGGACAGGGAAGAGCTGCAGTGAACGGCGGTTGAAGGCGTTGAGGGGTTTGGAGTGTAGGATCGGAGCAGATTTTTAAAACCAGAACTTCTTGGCTAAGTCAAGAAGCTTGCTGGAGACAGGTAGGAGATTTCTTGTATTCCAAAGAGCAAACTGAACGAATCAGCTCTTCTTCGGTTTGAGGTGGAGTTGACGGAAGGTCTGCTCAGGAAGCCTTCACGAGACCTGGAGTCAGACTACAAAGGGACTTTGGGAGCTGCTGGCTTTGAATAATTGAAGTGGAGAGACGAGCAAGCGAAAGGGAGCTTTTGAACGAGGGATCCAACACACACATTAAACTTCGTCTGCTTTCTCATTTTAACCAGAGAGATTTGAGTGGGATCGAGAGGAGGTCTTCTCGGCAGAGCTTCTCAGCGGGATATCCGGGATACCATCAGAGACTTCGACAGGAACGAGGTAACAGCATTTAAATCGGATTTGAGGTTTCATTTGACTTCTTTTTTTTTAATTAATAATAATATTTAATGATTAAATATTATTATCAATATTAAGACTGTATTAGAGTGACAGTAATATGATGATTTCCCAAAAGTATCTCAATTCGCGTGCCTTATTTCAAATTTCATGTGTATTTTGTCTTGAAATGCGTGTCGGATTTGCCGAATATCGAAATTAGACAAATTCATAGTAGATTTAGGATATTTCTGATGTTCTGGTCGCAATGAAACTGTCTGTTTCGCGATCGGACGTCGTTTGGGCGACGACGAGGCATAATTAATTTTTTCTTTGAAACGCACACTATTGCATTAGAACCCTCGTCGGTCATGGCATAATTTTAGTTTGCATAAATTGACAGTCAATTTAAAGTATTGACAGTGTTCCGGATGCAATGAGACAGTCCGTTTCTCGATCGGAGCTCGTTTGGTCGACGCCGAGGGCTAAATTCCTTAGCATGCGCATAATTACCTTGTAATTTATACTTTTGCCTCGCAATTCATGTCGACCTTCCCGTACGTCATTTAATTCGATCAAGTTAAAAGTCATTCTTAAGTATTTGGGATGTTCCGGACGCAGTGGAGAAGTCCGTTCGTCGATCGGAGATCATTAGGTCGACGACGAGGCTAGTTTTCTAGAACCACGCGCTGCTGCATTTGAATCACTCTGGTTGCGCCGTCAATCCGAATTCTTTGAATTGAATAACAGAAATGCAGTTTTTAAAGGTTGAAAGCATTTCGGACGCGGTGGCGAAGTCCGTTTGTCGATCGGAGATCGTTTGGTCGACGGCGAGGCCAATTTTCCTTGAAATGCGTGGTAACTTGTCGCATTAGGATCGCTTTGATTTGCGTGCCGCCACCCCGATTGATCCAAATTAATTAAATAAAATGTAGATCTTTGATGTTGATGACGTTCCGGATGCAACCACGCAATCCGTTCGTCAGTCGGAGATCGTTTGGTCGACGACGAGGCCAATTTTTCTTGAAATGCGCGTTATCTTATCGCATTAGGATCGCTTTGATTTGCGTGCCGCCACCCCGATTGATCCAAATCAATTAAATAAAATATAGATCTTTGATATTGACGATATTCCGGACACAACGACGCAATCCGTTTTACAATCGGACGTCATTTGATTGGCCTCGCGCTGTTTATTTCGCCATCTTTGCCTCTTTTCACATGGTTTTAGATATAGGGGTCAACAATATGATCCATATCTTCCTGATCTGATCAATCGGCTGGCATTGCACCAATTATTATCCATCGTCCTGGACGATCCACTTCATCTTCCTGGACGATCCACGTGTCAGCCGCTGGACGATTGGAATTCGGCCCGTCCGACACACTTATTACACATCGTCCGGGACGATCCACCTAATCGTCCTGGATGATACCTTTTCATCAACGGTCGTCCAACCTGACTTCTCGGAATGATCGCCTGTGTCTAATCATCCTGGACGATCTCTGATCGTCCTGGACGATCGGACCGCTTTTTTAACCAATCGTCCAGGACGTCATAAATGCCCCTATCGTCCCGGACGATGTCGCGATCGTACGGGACGATCAGGCTGTTTTCTATATAAACAGCAGTTTTTCTTAAGGATTTTCACTCTTTCTCCCTCTACTTTCCTTCACTTTTGATTCCTAATGGCTGGTGGAAAACGCTCGCGGCAGAAGGGTGCAAGCTCCTCCCGGGGGCCGATTGATCCTCGCTTCCCCAATGCAGCCGATCAGGCTGCCTACGAGCGATATTATGAAGTGGGGATCACACCGTCGAAAATCATAAATCCCCGCACTCTTATTTATCATGTCCTTGACCTCTTCGCCCACACCTCCCTCACCTTCATAATGACTCTCGCCTTTCCTTTTAGCTCGGAACTTCTTCGCGTTTTCTTTGCAAACTTGTGGATTTCGTCTGATTATTCCACCCTCCGATCTTATGTAAATCAGCGCCCCGTCGAACTCACTTACCAGGACTTTCATAACATTCTCCAACTTTTCGTCACTGGCGACAAACTCCACACCCTTATCACCGACCCTGACTATGATTGGAGTGTCGCCAATCATTTCCTTCGCAATACAAATGCCCCTTATCATGACAATGCCTGCACTACACTTCTTAAGGACGCTCGGACTATTCAGCATGTCCTTCGTTTCTCCGTCATTCCAAAGGTGGGGGATCGAATTCACATCACCCCACTACTGTCCTTGACCACCTACTACATCCTGGCCCATAGGGAATTTAATGCATCTGACCTTATTATCCGGTACCTCGAGCACCTCACCACTATTCGGGATCCAGGTCATCGCCGTCGTCAAAATCTAGCCTTAGGACATATCATTGTCTATGCCCTCGAAACCAAATATGACCTGTAATATCCCGCAGCTCCAGATGTCCCTCCTTCCTTCCTCACCAACAATTCCTTCCATGTCCTACACAGCACCCGACTACATCCGGAGCCCGCCCCGGATGTTGAGGAAGAGGAGGAAGAGGCCATTTCAGTTCATGCTGCACCAGATGCACCTGCTCCTCTTCGCATTGCCTCTCCCTTTGACCACCTGGTGCAGCGCTTCAATCAGTGGGAGGCCAGATTTGACTCCTATGTGGCTACCCAGGAGCAGCGGCACGCCGAGGACATACAGCGCTGCACTGACTATGCTGCGCAGCAGTAACAGCAGCATGACCAGGACATTACCTGGATTGGAGCCCATTTTCAAGCCATTCACCACTACTTCAACCCACCACCGCCACCTCCTTCTTCCAATCAGGATCCGCCTCCGTTCTAGTTTTCTGTTTTGTAGTTGTTTTCTTTTCTGTTCTGTACTGATGTTTTAGTATTTATGTTTACACTCCTCCATTTTGTGATGTCAAAAGGGGGAGTCAGTTGTAGTCGTTTCAGTTTTTTATTATGTGTTATGTTTCCTGTATTGATTTAGTTAAATGAAAATTAAAAAAAATATATTTGTTTTTTTTGATCTCTTAGTTAATGTTATTTTCCAACTACTGTACAAATGTTTGCCATCATCAAAAAGGGGGAGATTGTTACAAATCTGGTTTTGATGATGACAAATATGTTTCCAGTGTGTTTTGCTTGGCTAACCCGTTTCAGGCATAGAAGATCATGAGCAAATCAAGCCAACTCAAAATCGGGTCCAAGTGTGTCCAATGTACGATTTTTCTTTTTCTTGAGTCAATTGTAATGTAACTGATCCCCTAGCTAAGTAACCTTGCACACACACACTCAGGGGGAGAGCTTGAGTGAGTTAGAGTTTTTGTTCATTTTTTGTTCAGATCATCCTGGATGATATTCACATCGTCCTGGACGATCCTGTAAAAATAGAAACCCTAATTAGGGCGATCAAGTTAACTGAGTCTGATTAAGCCGATCGTCCTAGACGATCTTTGGATCGTACGGGACGATATGCTCAAATTAGAAATTCTCAGCCGACAGATCAAGTTAGGCAAGTTTTTATTTTAAGTTATTTGGTCTGATCGGCCCGGACGATACGTGTATCGTCCTGGATGATTCAGTACAATCATGTCTAATTTAATCTGGTAATTAAGGAAAGCAATTAATATTTAATGGATACGATCATATCGTCCTGGACGATCGCAGGATCGTCCCGGATGATCAGGATCGTCTAGTGCATTTCAGTTGTATGTCCCGAACTGTATTCAGGACGATTTGGGCACTTTTTGAACTAATCGTACAGGACGATGTCTCTATCGTCCTGGACGATCTAGTCATTTTTTGGTCGTCCAGCACAGGTTTCTCTGGACGACCCGACCTGTCTTCTGGACGATATTCCATGATTTACACTAATCGTCCCGGACGATCACAGGATCGTACGGGACGATATGATCAATTTTTTCTACTGATCGTCCAGAAGAGCCCGATCGTCCAAGCTGAATCAGCTGAATTTGAACTGATCATATCGTCCTGGACGATCTTGGCCGACCAGTTGAGATTTAGGGCAAATTTTAAGCCCTCCTATAAAATAAATTTTTCTTGGGACAAAAAAAATCTTTTGCCACCTTCCTTCCTAGAGAAACCCTAGAGAGAGAGAGAGTTGGGAGAGAGAGAGAGGATCTAGTGAGGGGGAATTAGTGAGGGATTCACTAAGGTTGCTCCAAGCACGGATCAGAGTCGTCTTCTCCGCTCGTCATATTTCGTCTAGTCGGTGTTCGTTGTGGGAGGATCGTTCGCAAGAAGATCCGGGGTTCTCTGCCCGCTTCAGGTGGAAGCAAAAGGAGTTCGAAGGTTCTCTGCCTGCTTTAGGAGGAAGCAAAAGGAGGTCGAGTTCTCTGCCTCACCGTGTGGTGAAAAGGAGTTTTTGTACAGGCTTCTCCGTCTTGCTGTGGGAGCAAAAGGAGAGACACTTTTTGTTTAGTGCAATACCCGGAGGGGAGGCTCCGGGGAGTAGACGTAGGTCAAGTTGACCGAACCACTATAAAATCTGGTTTGCTTTTCTGATTCTGTGATATTAACTGCTTGGGTGAATATATGTGATTGATCTTTTCATTCTTGTTTATTTATTTTTGCTGCAAAGTATTGAAAAGATTTTTCTGATGTTCGTGAAATTTTTAAATAACCAATTCACCCCCTCCCCCCTCCTCTTGGTTAGCCTCGGGACTAGTTCACTAGGGCTTAACATCCCTTTCGAACTTTCATCTAGGAGCTAGGGTAGATCCCAGATTGCTACGAAACTTTAAACACTAGTATTTAGTGACATCTGAAACCCCCTGGAATTTTCTAGGAATTTTCTGGACTCCTTAAAACACTTAATTAGCAAACCCTAATTTACGCGTTAATTAAGCCTTAGAAACTTCAGAAAAATCTAATAAATCCATTTTAAATCAGAAAAATATCCATAATACCTTAAACTCTCCAGAATTCAGTCCCCAACCTTAGATAATTAGGGCCCCTTAATTGGACATTAATCTGGACTTTAATTCAACCTTAATCAAAAATCACCTTTTTACCTTAATTAAATCATTAAAAATAATTAAAAAATCCCAAATTTTCCCCAAACACTTGGGAACACCTTCTTAGGTCATTTTTGACCTTTGGGGGTGATTCCAATCAGTTTGGAGCTGATTTGGGCCAAAACCCCAAAGTACCCCTAATTAGGTAATTTCAATAATTTATTTAATTGCCCCAACTTCTAAAAATCATAACTAATTACAGAAAACTCCAAAATGGGCAAACTAAAAGGCATTCAACTCTAATTAAGGTTTAGTATTTATTAAAAATATTAGGTGTCCAGAAATCAGCCTAAAATGAAAAGTCAACAATCCGGTCAAACTTAGTTCAAAATAAGACCAAAACTTCAGAAATTCATAACTTTGGATAGAAGAATCCAAATTGGGCATGCTAGCTGTCTAACTGATCGAGTTAAGGCCTAGTATTTTATAAAAATATTATCTATTCACAAATCCCCTCTAATTAAAAAGTCAATTTTGGACCCTCCTTAGCTTAGTGTATAGGTGGACCCCAAACCTCCTAAAACTCACTAATACAATTTAAACTTTAAACATCATTACCCTAAGTAATAAAATTGATCAGCATATCAAATTAATTAAAATGGATCCTAATTCATTAGTATTTAGACTTTAATTAAAACTCCCTCTTCAGACCTATAACAAACCTCGACAGTAGGAAATTGTAACTAACTACCCAGCTTAGGATCTACCTCAGCCACACAGGCTTCTACACACACTGTAGAATTGTTTGCTAGGGTACCACTTCTAGACTTAGGCTAGGTCGGTGTTTACTTTTCTGATGTATGCTGAACTTTTTCGGATTTCACTACATGTCATGATTGAACTGTTGGTGTGTTTGCTTACTTTTACTGCACTTTGGGATTTGATGTTATTGCACGATAGACTACCCATAGGTTAGGATCGATGTTGATACCAATGATGTCTTCTGCAGGTGGCCATGCTCATATAGCGCTAACTAAAATGGGGGGCAATAATCATGATTTAAATACTAATGTCATTTTACGCATGTGCTTCAAAAATTGCTTAGCCCCCCTAAATAAAGAGGGTTAATTAAAAATTATTATAAATTGCTACAGGTGCTCCAGAGCTTGCTTAGCCCTCAAAATAATTAAGAGCATGGCCAAGTTTGGCTGGCATGAATATTTTCTTTACATATGTCAATAACTGCTTGGGATGAAATATTAACTACTTGGGATGATTTTCACTATGATAACCTTGCAGGAGAGTCTAGATTTACTGCTTTCATTTAATGTAATTACTTGTAATCTGGTATAGAGTTATGAAAGTTTATTTTGAGTGGGGATACAAGAATTCAAAGGTTGGATTTCAAAGAGGAAAGGACACCCAATATGAGGATAGTCCTTTTCTATTTGGAAATTCAAATTTGGATCATTCTACTACCCAAGGAGTCCAAGAAAGCTGAGATCTAAGGAGTTCGAGAAAGGGAAGATCAAGAAGATGAAGATCCACAGTATCCCACTCAAAATAACTTGCGTCTGCATTAGAATTAGAAATTCGAGTTGTTGGCAGTGGTGCCCGGCCACTTTATTTTCTGCAGACCCTGGTTTGTAATTAAAGGGCAGTTGGCCTATGTATATTTAATTAATTTATTTAATTATTTATTATGTTTGATTTGATGTTGATTGCATATAGGATACATGCTTTTTCTTAGTTTCTTAGCGTTTGTGTGCCGCTTTTGTTTCAGCCTGAATTTCATTAGGCTCTCTAAGGACTAAAACTTTTTCTACTCACAACCAATATTTAAAATTCTAAGGCTTAAATAATTTAGCAACTTAACGATCTAGGGAACTGCTAGAATCATCTAGGGTCGCATGCATATTATTGCATTTCTATCTTTCCTTCTATAAGACACTTCCCCACCTGCGGGTAGAGTCCGGATAATCTGACCTATGAGGATGAGGTGCCAGACCTGGGGAAGCCCAGTCTAATTCTAAAAATTATTTTATAAGCCTTTTTAAAGTTATATGCATACCTGATTTAGAAGCTTCAACTAGCATGTATTGCATTAGAAATTAACTGAATCAAAATTTTAATTGCATTAGCTCTAGAAGCATTCACCCAACATCAGTCTGGGGCCAATTAGGAAATCCTCTAGATGTCGGCCCTACCTCCAAGAACTATGACCTACCTACCCATCTTTCATAAATGAATGGACAGCATAGTTTTGAAGCGACTAGGTAGTTAGCTGGCTCCCCAATCCAGGCCAGGGTAAGTCCAGATTTTATATTGCATTAGTTAGGACATGGGTGTTAGTGTTGCATAGAACACTAAACCCATTAGATTTAGAATTCAAGGATACTATTGTTTCGTAGTACGCCTCATCAGTGGGTAGGTCTTCTATCTTCTAGAGACCATAAACCCTATATATTTGCGTCACATGGATGACCCCACCTCTATCTTTCTCTCCTGTATGCTCTGAGTGCATGACCTTTATTTTATCCAGTTTCTTCTCACTACCCTAGTCCCTCCGGGTGTTGATCTGAGTCGTGCATGTTGACTAAGCCTAGTTGAACATTTCTTTCCCTTCGAGTAGGATTTCCTAGTCTTCGCCCTATGTGTCAATCCCAATTTAGGAAGAGTAATGTAGAATCCCTAATCGAGAGTTTTCTCAGGCTCCGGTTTGAGATGTAATTAACCACGGGGGCTTGCGCCCGTGGGAAACCGCATCTCACTCTCAAATAAACCCCACTCGAACTGATGTATCGGGCGGGGGAAACCCGTTGTGATTAGATCGTACATATTGTTATCCATTGGGATGTGCTGATAAGAGCCACTATCCTCAATGGCTAATCATATGTGTGATCGAATATGCCCTCCCATTGGCCAAAATACTGTCTCCCCTCGCGGGGCGGCGGTGTTGTTCTATGTCCTTTCGGAGGTCCACAAGGGTAAGTCCAGATTTTGTATTGCATTAGCTAGGACACGGGTGTTGGTGTTGTGCGTAGAACACTGAACCCATTAGATTTAGGATTCAAGGCTTCTATTATTTCATAGTATGTCTCATTTGTAGGTAAGTCTTTTATCGTCCAGAGATTATAAACCCTATCTATCTACGTCATACGGATGACGCCACCTCCATCCGTCTCTCCTGCATGCTTCGAGTGCGTGGGTTATTTGTTTTCTCTAGTTTCTTCTCACTATCCTAGTCCCTCCGGGTGCTGATCTGAGCCGTGTATGTTGACTAAGCCTAGTTGAACCTTTCTTTCCCTTTGAGTAGGATTTCCAAGTCTTCTCCCTATGTGTCAATCCTAATTTGGGAAGAATAATGTAGAATCCTTAATCGAGAGTTTTCTCAGGCCCCAGCTTGAGATGTAATTAACCACGGGGGCTTGCGCCCGTGGGAAACCGAATCTCACTTTCAAATAAACCCCACTTGAGCTAATGTATCGGGTGGAGGAAACCCGTTGTGACGATAAGGTCACATATATTATTACCCATCGAGGTGTGCTGGTGAGAGCCACTATCCTCAATGGTTAATCATATGTGTGATCGAATCTGCCCTCCCATTGGCCAAATATCGTCTCTCCCCTCGCGGGGCAGTGGTGTTTGTTTTGTCCTCTCGGAGGTCCACACATATTTCATTTGTTGAGACTTTTGGGCACCACCTTCTTAACTATTCTTTCTCATGTTGAAAGCTTGATCAAATTACTTTTGATGAGCATTAATAGATCATCAACAGTAGTTTATGCTTCTACTTTATGAATAGGTCATATATGAATGGATGGTTTCTCGTATTAATGAAGAATAAAAAGGTTCAAGATGAAATCCTCCAAGAAAAATACCTCGTAATAACTCAGGATCCACTCCTAAAATTTGGTGAGCTTCAGAAGAAATTCTTTGAAAATAATCTTTTAAGGATTCTCGTTCATTTTGATGGATTCCTAAGAGATGTGAAGAATCCTTAATCATTTTGTGGTTGACAATAAACTATTCAATAAAAAGTCTCGTAAGATTAGGTAAATTATAGACTATATTTCTTAAAAGAGAATAAAATCAAGTGTGAGCTTAACCTTTAAGAGCAGCAGGAAAAATTTAACAGAGAAGTGCTTCAAAGGCTCATTATATATGCATGATTGTCCCATAATGATCAAAATGCTCATAGGGATCAGTTGACTCATCATAGAGATCAATAATGGGTAATTTAAACATTGTTAGAATAGTATGTTGAGGAATTTGATTTATTAGGGGAGATGAATCTTAGAAGTTATGTTGAGGATTAAACTGATTTCTATCCCTTATTGGGAATTCTTCTTCAACAAGATGTTGTATTTTATCTCATATAACATCATGAGGAGTATCTATAAGTCGAGGTTGAGTCAAATCCAACAGAACATGTAGAGGGTTTTGCATTTGGTAAGCTCAGTGAGGAGTATGTGCAGAGTTTGTAGGAGCATCAACTTCTGGATTAGATTGTGGGGGAGGTGGAGCATCGGCATGATGATAAGGGTGTTCTTCATGAGCATCTTCAAATTGTCCATCCATATTGTGTTGATAATATTGTGGTGAGGGAACTCCATTATTTTGTGATGACGCTCTTTGTTGGCCGACCTCTTCCAATAAGTGTGAAATCTGTGTTTGTTGTTCTTTCATCCTTTGAATTTGAGTTTCTAAGGTTAGAGATCAAGGCTCCCACCTTACATGACTACGACATCAATAATTGCCAGATAGATTCCTAATTTGGTGAGTGTAAGAACCAGAGAATCTATTATCAGTATTACTTTGATCAGTAATTGAAGAAGTATGTTGGGAATGAAGTTTCCCAAAGACGTGTCAAACTATTATGTGCAAAAAGATTTAAGTCGGTAGCGTGCATTTTTTACATCTTAATATTGTACAAAAATTTACGTGTAGATTAAAGTAGTAAAATAAAATAAAAACTATGTGGAAAATCCAGAAAAGGAAAAAACCACAAGGCTTAGCCCAGTTAAAAAATCTACTATGTAGTAAGTGATATAAGAATCCTCCTTTTTTTACTGTTGAAGAAGATGGAGATTAAACAGACATCTAATTTTTCTTGAGAGATATTACAAAAATTAAGTGTTTACTTGGGGACAGTTAGCACTCAACAACATAGTTTGATTTCTCCAATAACGAGTATAAAAAGTAGGTGTCCACATGCAAATAGCTATATTCAACAATATGGTTAAATCTTTTTAGTATTCTGGACATGGTGACGATTTGTGATGCTGATCATCGATGATAATGGTGGTTGTTGGCGATAATAGTTGATAGTGATCATCGACGACAATAGCTGAAAAATGTAAGAAAGCTCTCTTTAGTTCTCTCTATTCATCCTCTTCCTTCATGTGAAGATTGGAGCTCTATTTATAGGTTTGGGATGAGCATTTTGGTAATTTGAACCAAAATTCAAAATATTCCATCATACAGCCCATATTGATTTCCTTAATCATAAAGCGTTTATTCAACATCAAAGTGCCTTAATGATGCATGAATTGAGTGATCTTAGGCTCGTTGGATTTGTCTCGTCGAAACATTCAATTATACGATAAGAATGTCTGATTCAAAGATCATTTGGTCATCAAACTAATGTTTGAAAATTTTTTATGCTTCAAGTGCATGATTTGTGCTCCTTTGGACTCGGATTGGCCACCTTTAGTATCGTTGGGTTCGTCTTATTGAAACGTCCAGTTTGACGACGAATTTGCTGAAATTGAAGCTTATATGATTTTGAATTTAATTCTAGAAGTTTTTAATTCACTTTTTTTTTTAGATTCGTGCTAAATCGTGCAGATTTTTTTTGATATATCGGGCATGATTATAATTTTCTCAATAACATGTGATTTGATGATAAGTTGTTCAATTAGCCATCATAATAGTTTTACATTTTTTTTACTTATTTAGCCGTTGGAGCTCACTATTCTTGAGCTTCAACAGAGTTAAGAAAATATAGTTACATGGAACTTTGAATTTTGATGTTATCAGGAGTTTCGAGAAGAACCGAGGGTTGTTTTCATAATTTTGTGAAAGTGTAGGACCAAAGCAATATTGTTTACAATTCATTATATCGGTTCTCCTAAGGGAGAAGAAAAAGAAAGCTATTGGATACGACAATACCCATAAAGACCCTTCATTTTCTTTATACTCTCTCTCTCTCTCTCTCTCTCTCTCTCTCTCTCTCTCTCCCCTCCTGTTGCTGTTTATGGTACTGGGCTTGCTTTTGGGTGGAGAACCGGATGCCTTTGATACGTGAGTGGGTGGGGTTGTTTCTTTCTTCCCCTCAAATTGTAGCGTGAAGAAAATTTTGAAAATCGTCTCGTCCTCCTCCACCTCCTGCCTCATATTGGATTTCTCCGTGGTCTATCCTTGATGCGCTTGAGAGGCTGAAGAAGCTTTAAAATCTCAGCTGCCGTCTTCAAAGCTTGCTTGCTCTCTATTTTGTTGTAGTAGGTGCCCATGAAGGGGTAAGCCTTGGATGTGTTCCGTCAAAAAAAAAAAAAAAAGAGGAGCAAAAAAAGCAATCTTTTTCTCTTCTTCATAATATCTTCATTTTCTTCTTGATTTCTCTTCATGTCTTTGTTCCTTTCCCCTTTCCTGTAGATTCCCACTTCTCGTTCCTCTTTACGAGTTTCTATCAAGATTCTTCTATGGCAGCCAGGCTTGGGTTTTCTTTTGGAATTTTGTTCTAAAACTCTTTCTTTTCCTCCTTGCCTTTCCTTCTCCCATACATCTTTTCCTTTAATTTGGATATTGATTTGTGTCCAAAGTACCATTATTGACTATACTGGAGGATTAACTCTAGATTTGCTAATGATCTTCGTCTGAAATCTGCTTTTTTATACCTATTTTGTGATCATCTCTCCAAATCATCTGTTATTTTCTCATAATCACTTAAAAAAATACCATCAAAAGAAAGCCTGAAACTCAATATATGCTCCTGGATAATTGTCTAATTTTTGCCCCCTTTCTTCTCTGTCTTATTTCATGTTATTCTCCCCTAAATTTCTTTAACCATTCAACCCTAGTTCCTCCCTGCCTAATCCAGAAACTCAAGCGTTGGGTTTCCTTCTGATTCGTGGGCTATACTTTCTTCTGTTTCCTGATGTTTTTTTTTTTCATTGTCTCCATCATAGTTTGTTATTTCTCATGAAATATGAATCTCCATTTCCTATTCTATTCCCCCTCCTACACTATTTGCGTGAAAACTAGCTCCTTGTAGTAGGGCTGCGGATTTTTTATCTCTTTGTCCACATAAAATGATAGGTTCCAGAAGTTTCTCTCCAACTATTGTGATCTTCATCCTGCCTGGGGTGTTTCTCCTTTCTAATTTTCCCAGTATTCATGGGTCTTTGAAGTACATAAAATAATGTTCTGAAGCATCAATCTACTGTTTATGGGTTTCGACTTTGAAGCCTGCTCTTTTTTTTTTTTTTTTTTTGGGAAAACTAAGGGTTTGAAGCCTGCTCTAAAACTCTTCTCTCGTCTTGCAGGCAACATCAGATCTGTTAAAGGTGTCTAGTTTGGGGATTTGCGTCGTCCCTTTGGATTAATCTTGAGGGGTTTTAAGTGAGCTAAAATCCATCTGTTATGCTGGAGGCTAAGGTCAAGAACCAGCCCAGTTGCAGTTTAGCTCTTGGGCTACAAATACTGGAAGAGCTAGGCACCAAGGAGAAGAGGCCATCTTCAGATGTTATCTCTTGTAAACTCTTCAGATCCCTCGTGTTCATCCTCTAAGGTTTCAGGTTTCAGAGCTGATGAGAGGGATTCTGGCCAGCTTCCACTTCAGGAGGCAGATCCAGTCGTAAGATTTGGTGAGGCACGGACTAGCAATTTCTCAATCAGGTAACTGTTTATGTCCTTGCTCTCTTTTTTATCTTCTTCATGTACTTCCCATCTGAGATTGTCTTACTAGTACCATGTGGTCTGATGGGTTAACAAGTGTTTCGAAACACTTTTTCTTCTATGGATTCTTGTCCAAATCAATAATGGATCTGAGATTCTCATCTTTGTTCATCAGCTATATGGATGCTTTGGCAGAGCCTTATCCCTTTCTGGGGTTTAATCCTCTTAGTTGATGGAGACTTCCACTTTGGTTAGACAGATCTTTTGCTTTGTGCTTATGTTTCCTGATTTTCTGTTAAAGCTTTAGAGATCCATCCATGTTGAAGTTTGTTCCTTATTTCTTTTGTGATTTCTCCTCTCCTTACCTCTTGCCTCTAATGTTTTTTGTTCGACGATTTGTTTTCATATTATACTTTTTTTGGCTGTTTTTGTTATTGTTGTTTTTTACATTTGACAGCATCAACTCTTTGTGGAGTTTTTGTATAGTTGTCAGTGTTAATTGGTTTCATATAATAGGAAATTACATATGATTATGATTCTAAATTGTCTTATTGAAAGCCTAAACTGAAAAAGATCCCACCTTGTCCATTTAAGTTTTTTTTTTCTTTTCTTTTTTTTTTTCTTGCTTATGTAACCCCCGTTGAATTTGATCGGTGGTGGGGTTTGAAAAGTAGCCAACGATGTTATTTTTGTCATAATTGATGGATGTATTATTAACAACAGTATTAAAGATCCAATTTTTGGTTGGCAGAGACCATGTTTTTGCGTTACGAAATAAAAGCATTGGCAAAAGTTGGCCATTTCCTAGCCAGTTATTGCAACTTTGTTTGAAAAATGGCATCCGAGATTTACTGCCACCTTTTGAACCGCCTAATTCTGTAAGAGCCCATTGTTTCATAAGGTCAGTATCAGAAGCTGAAAAGGTCACAGTCAGTTCATCACAGCTTGGAGAAACTGTTCAACATGACGGTGAGGCTAACTCAACCCGAACTGATCAATTGTGTTTGTCATCGGATCAGCAAGATCTTCTAAGGTGTTCAGATAAAGGTGAAGCTCGATGTTTGTGCGAGCAAGATAAATATGATCAGAACTTGGTAAATGATGTTTGTGAAATTGGCTCGACAGTGACAAATCACTGTGATATTGATATATTTTCAGCGCCGATAGGTGAACCCGTGCTAAATAAGTGCAGGCTGATACTACAACCAGGAGTCATACCTGAAACAAGCCTAGCAGAAGAGTACTCTACTACTTCTACGGCATCTGATATCATGGCATCTAAGGTTTGTCCTGTGTGCAAGGCATTTTCATCCACCTCAAATACAACTTTAAATGCTCATATGGATCAGTGTCTTTCCATGGAGTCTGATGCTACTCTGGCTGTGGACAAAATGCCAAAGCTTAGGGTGAAGCCTAGGAAGAAAAGGCTGATGGAGGATATTTATGCCACTGCTCCTATTTGCACGCTGGAAGATCTTGATAGGAGGAATGGTTCAACCTGGGCAACCGATTTAAGTGTGGCTGCGCTATCTGCTGAGGCTAATTCGGAGCCTAAAAAGCCCAAGTTGTCGCAAATAGAACCTAGAGATGATAAGAATGAAGGCGCAGTGTATGTTGATTCCAATGGAATTAAGCTTCGGATCTTGTCCAAGTTCAATGATGCTCCCCAAGCATTAACGAGAGAAGAATTTTGCCCAAGGAGGAATATCAAAAGTGTACAAGATGGAAAGATCATTTTAATCAAAAAGAAGAATCATTTTACCTCTACATATTCAAAGAAAATTAAGCTCAAATTGAGGAACAAGAAATTAAGCTCCTTAAAGCTGTTCGAGAATGAGGTATGCCAGCACTAATCCTTTACAATTCATCTATCTATGTGTGTTTCGGCAAGCTTGTTTGATTGTTTAACATCTTCTGAATATTTAACCCAAATAAATTCACTAAAAAAGTGAGATTGAGCTCCACCTTGCTTAGTTGGGCCAATTAAATTGCGAGGAGGATTACATATGCTTCTGCTTGGGAGAGTATCAACCTAAGCAAAGTGGAGCCTTTATGCGTGGATTTGTTTGGAGAGTGAAGCTTTATTCTTTAAATTTAAATGAGAAGCTAATAGGAATTCTGATGCAATTGTAGTTCTGAGAAAAGCATTGAAGTAAATCCATGTTTTGTTTTCTTTGCTTTCATCTCTTAAGAATATGGGTGGTGTTGTCTGCCCAACTAATACATGGCTAATCACAGTTTCTTACAGCAATGTTTACAGTCAAGAACGATACTGATTGTGGCTAGCAGTAAAGACACTTTGATTTGTTCATGTGTTATTGTTTTATCTCTTGTTTGGTAGTTTTTAATTTACGATCAGTATTTACCTTACTATACAATTATTAATGGTTGCTACATGCAGTTTTCTATCTTAAATTTTTTAAGTAATCCAACACTACTAGTTTTATATGTTCCACTTATATTATCACACTGACTTTGATTTTACTGACAACTCTTATGTACTTGATCTTGTATGAAAAAGAGGAGTGTCTTTACTCAATAGAATTGATAAATAAATAAATAAATTAGTTGTGTTTCAATAGTTAAATCTAGCAAGTTTGGTATCTGGTAGTATGATTGCATGATTTTATCATCAGGTCCAGGCAGAACCTGAAGTGGTTCATCATGAAGAATCTCATCTAGAGGACGAAGCATCACCAGTTCAATTATTAGGTGAAGCAGATCAAAGTCTTAGCTGTGGATCGGCAACTTTAAAGAACTGGCCTAGCTCAAAACGCTCAGATCTTGCCAAAAAAGTTGGCAAGAAAGACTTCCATAAAATCTTGGAGCACACCAAACCTGATACTCATATGGAAATGTTGGCATCGGATACCCCTTCTGCTTCAAAAAGCCATTTTGGAAAACTGTCTCAATTATTAGAATCCAAAACAGTGGACCTGCCACCCAATACTGTTCGAAACAAGGAGAATCAGGAGAAAAGTTCTCAAAGATCGCCATCAGAAGGTAATTCAGCTAATGTTCTCCTGAAGCTGTCCAGAGTGCCAGAGTCTTTGGTGTCAGCACCAAGAAGCAATAGTGAAGAATTTTATATGGGGAGAAAACAAAAGTTTCATACTCATCTTAAAACTAAGAAAAGATCAGCTGATCACACCTATCATCTTCCTCTGAAAACCAAGAGAGTGTCAACACTGAGCGGATTCAACACTAGCGCCATTAAGTTCCGCAAGCATCAGTCATTGCTTGCCTGGACGGATCGGAGGATAGGAGAAGTTTCCTATGTGAACAATCCAAGACAGCATAGGTCTGTCAAAGCTGTTTTGTCGGGACATGATGAAGAGGTCATCACTAACCAACACTCGCATCCAGCAAGCTGTCAGTACCAAGACACCCAAACAAGAATTTCTGATATGCAAGTTGATCAGAAAATGGATTTGGATACTTTGGAGAAAGCTGATGCTAGCTGCATTATACCTAATCCCTTAGTCAGTCAAGATCAAGACCTTCAGCACGACACAAATGATAAAATGAACTTGACAATGCCAATCCAAAAAAATGAAATGCCAGTGGCTCAAGTATTGCTTGAACAAGATAAGGCAGCACCAGAAAAATTGGTAAATATAGGTGTCGAATCTCAAGCTAAAGGTACATCTGCTCAAGAATCTAGTGCTTTTTTAACTAATTATGGTGATCTAGAAATTGATATTCCAAGAGCAAACTCTACAACTGCCTTAGGTCCTTTAGTTCCAAATCAAGAGATTAAATTGGTTAGTTGTAGAGAGCCTTCTATTTCTCCTGCTTCAAGTGCCTCTACCATTTCTCCTTCATCTCCAAATGATTACCATTCCAAAGCTTCAGTGCTTTCAACAACTCAAGGGAAGTTGAGTTTCCCATTGCCGTTGATGTTAACGAGCGAAGGAACTGAAGAAATAGACATGGATAGAAATCAACTTCTTGAGCTGGATTCCACTGTGAAGAAACCTCATCAGCTTTCAGACTATCATCCTTGCTGCTGCTCCTGGCAAAGTATCATGGCTGGAAACATGCCACCTACAAAACAGAAACCTCTTCCTAATCTCCATATCAGGCCAAGCATCTCCTCCTTTTATGCTTACTCAAGTTTGAAATCAGATGTAGCAAATACACCATCCCTGGAATCGCCAACTGAATCAATTCTGACAAGAGCTTGCAGTGACGTTGGTTCCACAAGCCCATCAAGTGGAACACCAACACAATCTAGCTCAAATTCCATCCTTAGGTTAATGGGAAAGGATTTGATGGTGGTGCACAATGAAGAGTCTGCTCACCTGCCAAAGGCTCTTCTTCAAGCTACAGACAACAACTCAACTGTTCAGACCTTGCCTTCACCCTTGGGTTTTGCTTCATACGCCAGTCTTTCAAAGCATGATACCTTCTCTTTCGCAGTTTGTAATCAGTCTCCATCAGTAACCAGTTCACAGGCACGCAACTGCTTACCCAGTTTTCACCAAAGAAATATGAACCATAAAGCCTACACAACAAAGGAAGTGATTGTAATCGATGACTCAGATGATGTTTTTGCACGGAGAGATACTTCATCACATGTTCCAGTCTCACATGCCATGTTTCAGAGGCCATTTACTTACTTTCCACCACATAGCCATCTCTCACCTAAAGATAATGGCATTCGGCTGTCTAATCCAACCAACCAAGTAAGCTCAGTTCCAGCCCCTCATTTGCCAAGACCTTTTGTGTTCCAATCTCCTTCAGCAAATCATATGAATTTCCCGTTTTATTACCCACAGTCCTTGAGATGACGAAGTCTTAGAATGAAGGGAGAGTAATTTGGTCGGAGATGGACACGTATACCTACAGAAAGATTTAGGAGGAATATAGCATCTTTTGAAATAGATCTTTGCCTTTATTTTGGTGTTGTAATGATCAGGCTGGTAACTTCTGCATAAAGTTGCAGTTTAAGCTATCCTCAGTATATTTTATGTTTTTTTTTCTTGAAGAAAAAAGATAAACTTGGTATTTTATGTAGCTTTAGAATAAACCATGAATCCTAATGCATTTATCAGTCAAAAATAAGCCTTGAAATGGATGTACTTTTCAAGACAATTGGTGTTTTTCACATATTTCTCTGCCTGCATCATCAGTTATCAACAATTTGAAATTTTGATTTTTTTTTTTTTTTCTGTAAAGCATTTCATCTTCCTGTTTTCTTGAAGCCTTTTGTAACCGATGAAGCTCCAGAATCAGTTGTCTTCTAGTGGAAGGATTTTAGAGGGAGAAGAAGGAAGAAAAGGCTCACCAATCAAACAAGCCAATGCTGCTGTGTCCTGATGGAACTTCAAAGGATGAGCTTATTTGGCTGTTGGCTCTGCAATCAAATCATTTAAGGTAAAAAAAAAAAATTTTGATTTTTTTTTAATAATTTAATGATCCTTCTTGAGGTTAAAGCTTGGCATATATTCATTATTTATTGCAATTAAATCATTTGGTTTTTTTAAAAAAAAATTATTGAAATTTTCATATGGACATTAAAAACACTAATTTGGTATTATTTTTGTTGCGAAAAATATTCTTTAATGTGTTTGTTGCATGTCTGTAGACAGTATCGTGATCATAATCATCAAGAAGTCATATCTACAGTTTTATGGAGAGATTAACGGCTTTTTGGTTCTAACAAATTCGACTTGTTGCATGGGTGTAGACATTATGTATAAGATTAACACGCCTTGTTATGATGGCTATAACTATTCAATCAGAGGGATTCAAATCCTCTCCAATTAAGATGCTGATTGCATATATACAATTACCCTATCCTAACAATGCATTCTGGTAAGGGTATCTCCAACCAAAAAATATATATTTCACTTCAAAATACAGGAAGAGTCATATCAAACAGTAATTCATATCCAACCGAACTCCATTTCTAACATCAAAAAAGAATATTATGTGCATATTCTTTAAATAAATAAATTACATAAAAAATTAAACATTAAATTTAGAAAATTAATAGCATAAGTTATACTAATATATTTGAGATTAAAATCTTAAATTTTAATAAAAATTTATGATAATTTTATAATTAAAAAAAAGGTTTGTGAACAGAGCGACACAAATATTGTGAGAAATTATACAAATCTCATTCTCTCTCTCTTTCCTTATCTCACTTCATTTCTTCACATTGTTCAAACTCAAAATTAATAAGGATATACACTTCTATAATATGAAGGGACGCAACCCTTTAAGTTAAACATGATAAATGAGAAAGAAAAATGCTCAGCACGACTCGTAACACTGGGGTTTAGAACGCCGTGGCGCTCCACTCTGTCTCTAGCCCAACTCGCAATGCTACAATGCTGGATCTGGAGCGCCACAGGCCCACAACGCATCGCTCTTTCTCCAAGTCAAAAGACTACAACGCCGCCGTGCTACATCCTACAACATTGCAGTGCACAGGTGCACAACACTGCAGCACTCGAGTATACATTGTTGCGTGTTGTACTACTGTATGAAAAATAATTTTTTGAGTGCAAGGCCTTGAACCTCAAGCAGGAGAATGCCCTTTGCAACCCCTGAGCGAGCTCGATCGACAAAATTGAGGAATTAGTCAACAATACAATCTGATTGATCGACACAATCAGATTCAACACATAACTAACACCAAAAAAGACTATGCTTATTTAAATCTCCTCTAATAGGTTAAGTATTGTTCATGTTCTATTAAAGAAGGCATTTTGTAATATTATAATATGATATAATATAATATAAATTTGTTTTCTAAATAAATTGAGAAGCACAATTTATTGTCTCGCAGCTCTCCAATATTAAAATTCTGGAACGCCATTTCATGCCAATATAAATATTCCTTAAAATCATATTATTATTGCTAATCTCTTTGGCAGAAAGTTGGGTTCAAATTGAACGATCTGTATCAAAAGCATGAGGCCTCTCAGCAGATCCAATGATTGAAGCGAAGAAATTCTACTTGGAATATGCCTCCACTAACTCCCATATCTTTTTGTTTTAGTCATAGATGTTCTCACTAGACATTTGCAAGAGGTTATACCCTCGTGAATGCTTTTTATTGATGATATTCTTCTTGTTGATAAGACTATAGAGGGAGTTGAAGATAAACTTAAATTATGGAGATCAATCTTAGAGTTTAAAGGCTTTCGTTTGACTAGATCTAAAATTGAATATATGTAGTGTAATTTTAGTAATAATAGATTTAGTGGGGGATTGTGATTTTGGGTGATCAAGTCATTAATAATAGTACACGTTTTCGATATCTTGGGTCTATTGTTCAGAGTGTTGGTGAAATAGATGGGGATATTATTAGTAGAATTTAAGTTGGATGGTTGAAGTGGAGGAATGCATCTGGCTTGTTGTGTGATAGAAAAGTTCCCCTCAAACATAAGAGAAAATTCTATAAGTTGGTGGTTAGATCTGCATTGTTTTATGGTGCAGAATGTTGGCCATTAAAAGAGAAGCATAATAGTAAGTTAAGTGTTGCAGAGATGAGGATGCCCAGGTGGATGAGTGGCTTTACTCTCAGAGACAGGATACAAAATGAGCATATACGTGACAAGGTTGGAGTAGCTCCAGTGGAAGATAAGATTAGAGAGAGACGTCTTAGATGGTTTGGTCATATAAAATGACAGCCTTCCGATGACCCGGTTAGGAAAGTAGATATATTAGATTTGACTTATGTTAAGAAAGATAGAGGTAGACCTACAAAGACTAGGTTAGAAAATATTAAAAATGATCTTTCTTTGTTAGATTTAAATGAGAATTTAATTCTTAACATGATACAATGGAGAAAAAGAATTCACGTAGCTGACCCCATATAATAGGATAAAAACTTGATATTATTGTTGTTATTGCTGGCATAAAAATTAGCAGAGTTCTTGACTTATCTTTTTTTTTATATGTATTGTCTCTTTACATAGAAAAAATGGTCGTATTTAAATATCTTAATATAACTTATATCAAGATAATTTAAAAATAATGTAATATAAATTATAAAAATTTGGAAATTTGAATTTTTTTTAATTTTCTTATCTACCTCTATCAGTTGGAAAATAAAGCGTCTTTTGGGAGTGTTTTGTCTCTATTTTATTATTGCTTTTAAGAATTTTTTAACTAAAAAAATTATATTAAAATAATAATAAAATTATCCGAAAAGAAGCCTAAATTTATTCATGAAAGAGAACCTTCTAACAAAAATAAGTTCATTTTGACAACAAAGATATCATCTTAAGAAAATGCGATAGCCGAGATAAAAAGATAGAGTATGGACTCTGCATGAACAGTAGAAGAAATAAAGGCCGCCGAGGTATTATAAAAATCATTACGGATTCTAAACAAAGAGCCGTTAGACAGATTACGAGACAATTTAGAAAATAAGAAAAGCCCACCATTCGACTTTATTCCGCCCTGCGAAGCGTGACCCAACGCTTGCGGGACCCATTTTAAAGCGAACGGCTAGTTGGACAATGGACAGTCAACAGCGTGGGGCCCGTCCGGGTGTGGGGTTCCGATTCCGGTGACAATTTTTTAGCTAGAAATTAAAGCCCTTGAGTGAGTGCGTACGTACAGTGCATACAGAAAGATAACACGACAAGGTCCAGCCCAGGAGGGACCGCCACGTGTGGCCGATATTTTGCATCATAGTGCACGCAATTTTTTTCCTTTATGAAAAAATATATATTAGAGCCCAAGCACTATGTCGGTCTAGTTAAGGTTTGGAATAAGTCTTTTTAAGTCTTTTTTTTTTTATTTTTAAAAATTATTTTGTCCGAACAACGTACGTCTGGATATTGAGTATATAATATATATAAATTTTTTTTATACAATATATACACAATGTGTATATCATAAATCCGGACGTACGCTGTCCGGACGGAATAATATCTCCTTTTTTTAAGGGTGAGCAAAATAAAATTATTAAATATATAATTTTATTTGTAAATAGAAATAAAAAAATTTGAATTTGAGCAACTGTATTTATTAAATATTGATAAAATAGTTAAAATATTTATTCTTCTAAAAAAAAAAATTTAAGGTGAACAATTGTCTATTCTGAATTCTTCCTAGTGCTACCCATAATAATGACTACTTGGTTGAGAATTATAAGGACATAATTTTAGTTTTTTTTTTTTTCATCTTTTAAGGCGATTTGAAGCTTGATTTGAAGCCAAGCTTTTGCTTCAAGTGACAAAGGACCACATTGTTTAGCATAGTAATGATTGGCTTATTATGTCATGTTCACTTGGATCTTGTTAATCAAGTCATAATAAGAATTTGAGTTAGATTCAAAATATGGTTGATTGAGAGTGACTTGAGGCATATAAAAATCCCTCTAAGTTGCCCAAAGCATCGAGTTGCATAAGGAAGAAATAGAAGTAAGTCACCCAAAATGATAGCTCTAAATCAACCCTTAAAACTAATTCGTTGAAAGTTGGCTATTAATTGAGGTTATTCACCCAAAATATTCTTATTAGCATGTCCAAAGTATAAGCTAGCCAACTAAGAGTTCTTGATAGAGTAACTCGCTTAATGTACTTGCTCGAGGGTCCCTTGATTGATAGAAAAATTACAAATCTAACACGGTTGTACAAAACTTGCTAAAATAGGTTCTACTTATACAACTTCTATATAATTATATTACATAGTCAACTCTATAATGTTGCCCTTGATCCTTTGCTAATAAGTATGGGTTCATTGGCTGAGCATGGATGTTAAAAATTTGACGTGAAAATCACACGATTAATGTTTCGTTTGGGGTGGCTTTCTTACTGCTTCTTAAATCAGCTTTTTAGTACAAAAATTAAATTTTTTATACTAAAAAGCTAATTTAAGAAGCAGTAAGAAAGTCATTCCAAATAAAGCCTAAATAATTTGAAATATTACTAGTATTCTCTTGGAATATATGTGATGTGATGTTGCATGGTTAAGCCAAAATATGCAATATAAATTATTGATTAAATTATAATAAATAAATTTAAACTAATTTTACTAACCAACTTCTTTTTAGTATCTGTCCTACATATTAGTTTCTTTGTGCCAAAATGATTTATGGCATCCTCCTCAATCGATAATTTATACATCATGGGCCTTTGAGACTTTGACTGAGCGTCCTCATCCTTAATGGTCTCAATAAATAAGTGTGATTTTGCCTGAGGACCACTGTTGAATCTATCTTTGAAATCAGATGCTCTATCTCTAAGCAGAATATATGTCAAATTAGGTGTGTAGGTGAGACGAGCCGGCTCGAGTTTGACTCATTAACAAGCTTACAAGCCGAGCTTATCGAGCTACGAGTTGGAGCTCGAGCCTATACTCAAGCTCATGAATTAAATGAGCTCGAGCTCAGCATGACTCGGCTCTCGAAACAATTGCAAAACCAACTTTATCTTTTAAGGTGGGCAAATTTATTGCATGAATAATTAAATATATAAAATAAAATATATATAAGATAAAATTCAAAATAGGATATTTTATTTCATTATGACTGATAGATTGAAAAATAAATATAAGCTTTATATTCTATTTTATATTTTTTTGATAATATTACATTATGACTTTTTAAGGAATCAAAACAAACACTTCTTTCTCAATGTATACAATTAGGTAGTCATTGAGCTAGTCTCACTTATTTTACTATACATTCGATGATTGATAATCTTCATTGTAGAAAATACTTTGTCCATTGCAACAATAAAATAAAGTCAAAGCCGGGATAAAAAGTCTGTAAACCAAGGGATATAAATCATCGTTCTTAACACTAATAATTTATTTTACAAGACCAGCAACACCACTCAAAGATAAACTCATGCTTATATGCATATCAATAATATATGTGGATAGTTGATTTATAAATTTTTTTGATAATGTTATATTACAATTTTCTTGAGAATCAAATAAAAAAAAAACTCCTCAATATACAACATTAAGCAATTATTGAGTCACTCATCACTCAACCATTTTTGATATAAAAATGCTCCCTCAACAGGTTCAAGGGTATGCTCTTTATAAAAAAATATTAAATCTATTAATCATTAATACTTGACAATTATTAAAATTAAATAGACAATATAATGAATATTTAAATAAATAAATGAAGAACTTTTGAAAATAGAAATCAACTTTAATCAGGGGCGGATCTCCCTTTAGGCTAGGGGTTAAGCAATTGCACCCCCGCCCCCTCTTAAAAAAAAAAACTCTTTTTTTTATATGGTTCTTTAGGTTATTTGACCCCCTCCATCTATTTTTTACTCTTTATTATAAGAGTTTTTACGTAATTGCCCCCCTTATAAAATTTAAAATACTATTATTTTTAGGCAATTGTCCCTTAGCAGAATTAAACACATTGTGTTGATGTTTTATTGTTAGGGAACGATGAATCAAACACAAAGAGAAATACTAAAGCATGATCTACAAAACACAAACAAATACAAAAGATTTACGTGAAAAATCAAAATATGGGAAAAACCACAGATTGCGAACCATATTAGGAAAAAATTTAGTTTTAAGGCGGGCAGTTGCCCACCTAGGCACTAAGTGGATCTGCCTTTAGCAAGAAAGCTGGTTGAGCTGCTTCATTAACTTAAAATATATTTAAAAATTAATTTAAATTTTCATTATATATTATATCTTAATATTTTTAAATTAATTCTATATTAAAAAAAGTGAAACTTTTAAGTTAAAACTAGCTCAACAATCGAGTCGAGCACAAGCTTTCTAAACAAGCTCGAGCCAATAAATTTTTAACGAGTCAAGCTCGAGCTCAGTAAGAACTACACAAGCTTAGCTCAATTCGTACGACGTAGGACTCCACTCGACTCGACTCGTTTACACCCCTATATCAGATATTCATTGACTTTAATTGTTAGTATTATTAACAAATTTATTATTTTTAAATATTTATAAATGATGTAGTAAAGCATAATGAACGTGAGACATCAAACATGAAATGATAGTGATTGTTAAGATACACTAAATATCATGCACATACAATACTATGAAATACTATTGAATGATAGTGATCGATAATCTTATGGTGATTCATGTCTACAAAGATTCTCTTATCATTAAGCTTATTTACTATAAAACACAAATATTATGATCTATATCTATGCCTACTTTCTAAGAAACTCCCCTATCATCTTTAGTTTTCTCTATATCAACATTAGATGTTTGAAAAATACTTCTCCATATCAACTACCTTCCACATAGCCTATTGGCATTTCCTTCCCTTAGAAGAATAACTTGCATGGTAAATTTGTAGAGCTTATTTAACAATATGAATAGTCATTTGCTATATTAGTCTTATATGTTACTTCAATAATTCCATGATAATTATCAATATGATCACTCATATAATTGCTTTAAATCAATTAACATCTTGAAATATCTTCACCAATTAGACTATGTGCTGAAAATTCTTTCTCATTAACTCCTTTTCTAAGCTTATTTTTATAAAATCTAAAGCATAGAATTGCAACAGATCAAGCAGAGGAATCAATTTGAATCCAAAAATTTTGAAGTACAAATCTCAACTAAATTTAATTTGAACGGCTCAGAGTAAAAAACACAAATGCATACAGAATGGATCTCAAGGCCTCCTAAACACATGCTTTGGGGGGACTCTCAGAGATTATTGTATTTCAAATCGTTCTAATTCGGACTCTCAAGGGATTCACGCTACTCCGATTGAGTTTTAATCACAAGGAAATCATCTTATCCATGTGGAGACATCTTCTCATCCTTGGGGAACCACCATTCCCTAAGGGTGTTTTTCAATGGAGCTGGTTGCTCATTGATGAATTGCTCATCAAGCCACCATAAGCGTATATCAAATACCTTCCTGGCCATCACTCATAACCAAGTTTCAGGTTAGCGCAAATTTAGGATCCTCCTAAGGATTCGTTTAGGGCAGCTTTTGGTCAAATATTTTTTCGCTGTTTTCAAAAACTTTTTATACTAAAAAACTGGTTATAAAGCAATAAGAAAGTTGTCCCAAACGAAGCCTAAGTTTGAGCTTAGAAGATTGACACATCTCCATATAACTCTCCTTTCTCTCTAACTTTTTTCAGGAAATATAAATGAAGAGTTAGCCTCTTTCTTCACCACGCATTAAGAACCACTCATGCCACTTCCTAGATTGACACTTGTGAAGTCTTGTTATTCTAGTCGAGTCATCTGTGTTGAGTCATAGGTTATCTCAAGTCAATGACCTCCTGGATTTGAACACACTGTACTTTATCATATTTGCTAGTGAATCACTCTTCGCCCCTCTAGTACCTAATCAAGCCAACCGATATGAAAGCATCCTTATTATAATTAGATTTGCAATACAATTTTTGCAACTTCTTCACCCAACAAGTTATGGAGATCACACTTCATAACCTCTCTTCCAATTTCACTAAAATATTGGCTGCAAGCATCAAGAACTCCTTTTCTCCGATTTTGATACCAGGGCCACAAGCATCTACAAGTTTTACCATCACACCACAAACGCAAAATTTCCCCACTTTAAAGCCTCGGGCCTCTTTCTCCATTGTTACTAATATTATCATTAGCATTAAAAACTTTTTCATATCTTGTTTTCGCACATGTGCAAACCCTCTCGGCTCCTAAGGCCTTATGGTCCCTTATTTGATATATTTGATTGAGGTCACATGGAGTCATGGACATAAAATCTCCTAAGGCCCTCATGTTCTTTTTCCGTCATTTAAATTGAGGTCATGCAAATGCCAAACTTCTCTTTGTCCAATTTCACATGCATGGTTGCTAGCGTTGGGAATCCCTTTTCATTGCTTTCGTTAGCATAATTGCAAGTATCAAGAAGTCTTTGGGTCATGTAAGATGTTTTCCTAACCTATTTAGCATTTAGAGTATTCTTCTTCTTCATTCGTCATTTCAATTGAGGAGGCCACATGGCCATTAAACTTCTCTTTCTCAACTTCTGTGACATAAGAGTCCATTTTCCTTTACTTTCACTAAAACGGCAAAGTTTGAATGACATGGTCGCAAGCATTGAAAATTTGTGGATCTTATCGTCCCACCACAAACACAAATTGTTCAACTCTCAAGAGCTTCCCTTCCCTTTGTATGCATTTGCAGGCACAAATACAGGTGTTGAGAAATCCTTGGGTCTTGTTGCCATCCCACCATCAAACGCACAAACCAACATTTAAGTCCCATTCTTGTGGTTTATTTTTTGTTTAGATTGAGTTCGATAGCAATTTTTGTTGGCATTTTTTATTCCATTTTTTGTGAGGCGGCATTCCAAGCCACTTATTTGAGCAAAGTTCATGAAAGCTCCATCAGAGAAATTCATACTATCCTAAATTCCATTCCAATCCCACCATTTTGAGATAATATTTTGTTCCGCATTTCATTTTTATGCAATTTAATTTTTTTTTAGCTTAAGGAATGAGTTTAGTTCATTTTTCCCCCAGTAGTAAATTCTGGTTTACTAGCAAAATTTCAACATAACGAGTTTAAAAACTCAATATTTCAACTAAATATTTAGAGGAGCTTCACCTAAAGTAGTTGGAAGCCGTCATCAAATGACAATAGGTAGCAGTTCCACATAGATAACTACATTTTGGTGGCTATGATAGATGTCAAGCTCTTAGCACTTAGATTTATCATAACAACAGCACTCAAAGCAACAGGATAATGAAGAGAAAAGAGAGATGAATTTGAAGCACACTTTCACTTCTTTCTTGGAATCTCCAAAGTTGCTAGCACAATGGAGTATCTATAAGGTTGAGCTAAGGAGTGCTTATGTCTTGATGAGGTAACGATCTTATAGAAAGAGAGAATGGAAGAAGCTCCTATCTACTTAATTGTGGGACTAAAAGTCTTCATTAGTGATTAATTTTTCGGTTGGACCTCAACCAGGAACTAAATCAACCTTTTGGCAACTTTAAGCTGATCAATGTCAAGACAAACACAAAAACCGCAAGTTTGAAACGAGTTATAGAGGGGTTTATAACTCATTGATAACAATTAGCAACTATTTGTTGATCATTCATCTTCCTACTTGTTACTTTATGGAAGAGATTTACAATGACTTGCTAGTTATTGTTGAGATGTAAGGAGATTGTGACAAACTGCAAGCATCTTGATGTTGAGGTTATTGACAAGCACACATGGCAAATTAACTAACTCCCTGAGAGCATAGTCTAGCATGTAAGGCCAAGTGATTGACTTCACTACTTAGCGCCAAACCGCTAAGAGATTTGCAATGAGTCGTAAACCTCAAATTATTGGTTGTATTTAGCAAATAGTGTGTGCACGATCAATGGGCCAAGTACATAGGGTTGGGTAACCAACTTCCTTAGGCCACAACTGACTTCCCTAGGTGAGTAGCCTAGGCAAAAGTTAATTTCACATGGACGAATAGTCTCCAATGTTGGAATGATCAAGATAGTATCAAGTCTAATTTAAGCTAATATAATAAAAGGGGTTCCACATCGATGTCCCTAGGAGATAAAATAGTGATGATGTTTCAAAAAGCAACCACAGTCATTACCTATAGCTCTCAACTTAAAGGATCAACAATCTACCTTACCAAACATCAATCAAACCCAAGTAAGCCCAATCAAACATTGATCAAACTGGTCAAATTCCAATCAAAATCAATCTGGTTAAACTTAAGGTCTACTCAAGCAAATTATTAAAGTCACTAAGATAACCAAGAACTCACCATGCGAAATGAAGTCAACCACATGACAATGTGAAGTCTAGGGTGTGCTTAACTACCCGGCTCCATGTACTTGACTACACAACACTATATACCTAGTGAATTCACTGAAATGCTCATCCACCTGTTAGCTACAACTTAAGATCCAACAAAGTTTGCGACCCATTGCAAAAGTTTTAACACTCACAATTATGTTACGAAGTTGGCCACTCGATCCTATTTACTAAACTAATTACCCAATAAAGTAGACTCAATGGTCATGTGTGCTTATCACCTACTCTTAGATGACCAAGATTTCACAATAGTGTAGCTCATAGCAAAGCTCTTAACAACTTGCTCCAATGTAGCGGTAGCACAAACTAGCTCAATAAAATTGCATAGAGCAAGGAAATTATTAGTGGTCATGTGTGCTTATCACCTACTCTTAGATGACCAAGATTTCACAATAGTGTAGCTCATAGCAAAGCTCTTAACAGCTTGCTCCAATGTAGCGGTAGCACAAACTAGCTCAATAAAATTGCATAGAGCAAGGAAATTATTAGTGTCCCATCACTCACCCTTAATGATGGGCCACAAATCCTTTCATAACTCATCATAAACCTGCAGGCTCCCAAGTTTCACGCAATATTGATTGGACTTCAATAACACAAAATTGTGATTTAATGTACATTTTGATTCCAGGTACACCTAACCGTGATAGGAACCTTTAGTCCCACATCTTGAGTGGTGACGGGTTTTCCTCCCTATCTATAAATATTAGAGCCTCAGCTCCGCTATGGCATATGCGACCATCGCGATAAAACCCTCAAAAGCTTCATCGCACAAAAAGAAGAAATCCAAGGGGGGTTGCAAACAACAGACCGAACAAAATGTGAATAAAAATACTCTCCATGTCATTGTACATAGCGATGAATTAAAAAAACATGAATAATGAAATAAAAAGATGGGACAAGATCTAGCTTGGGTTTGTTAAAACAATAGAGCAAAAACAGCGGTGCAAAAACAAGTGTTGAACTATGTCAAAGAGTTGAGACTCCATAAGAATGATGAAGGGTTGCATGTTAGAAAAGAGTGAATTTCACATCAATCTGCTCAGCTTAAAAAAAAAGATTTTAATGGATTATTCAATCAATATTTGTGAAGAGGGTCTGATCATAAATGGTGCACTTCCTATAAAAAAATCACAAAATCATTACATCTAGATGTAAAATATCTTCAGCAACAATAATCAAGCAAAAGAATTAATAACGTCTCCAGTAATAGCATCATAAATAAGATTGCTCTTAATATTTGAAAACTTTAAAAATGATTTGTTGGATGAATTCTTAGATAAAATGAGAGAAAAATCTAAGAAATTAGTTGAATTCATGATATTAAAGCAATAAAAAAAAAATAGCTACCACGTCCAAATATCTTTCAAGCTTCAAGTGATGATGGTTCTTCCATGAAAAAACAAATGGAACTACTTGAAAAACAAGGAAGAGCGGGGCTACCAAAAGCTTCAAGTAGTACTAGCATTGGCAACTTGACATGCTGATTTGATGAAGACAAAATAGAATTAACTCAAGTGATAAGGAAAAAGATTCATTGTTGAAGGAAAACACTGCTGTTATTGAAAAAACTCGACTGATAATATTGAAAAAACACTGCGGTTGTCAGGTCCTAAGTCTTAGATGAGAAAAAATTAAGGGTTGCATTAAATAGTCGACAACCAGCATAAAACTTGTCAGATAATCATGACATTAATCTTTTAATATATTGTGTTAATGCTAGGGTGTTCCCTGGAAGGGACGTGCTGTATGACCTGAATATAGTGAGAAATGTGCAAGGACCGCTGCACCCACGCCCGGGTACAGTGTTAAATAAGCAAGGGTTCCTAATTCACAGACAAATGTTGACATTAAAGCTAGTTCATGAAACTAATATTAGGATAGGAACTTGAAATATAGGTTATCTTACAGGCAAATTAATGAAATTAATATATATTATGATTCATAAGAATATAAATATTCTATGTATTCAAGAAACTAAATGGTTGGAAAGAAGGCTAAGGAGATTAATAGTTTAGGATTTAAACTATGATATTTAGGTAAAATTCATATTAGAAATGTAAGTGTGATAATAGATAAGAGTTTAAAGGATAATCTTATAGAAATTAATAGAATTAGAGATATTTATAACTTTAAATTATTATTGATGCTAAGATTATTAATATTATAAGTGCTTATGCTCCTCAAATAGATTTAGATATGTGTTTAAAATTAAAATTTTGAAATACCTTAGAAGAATTAGTACAAAAGATATTTTTGAAAAAAGAGTTTTTATTGAAGGAGATTTAAATGGACCTGTAGGAAGAGAGAAAAGATTTTAAAAATTTTCATGGTAGTTATGAGTGTAGAGCGACTAATGAAGGTAGTAGGACCATATTAGATTTATTTATAGCTTATGATTTTATAATTGCTAACACATTATTTAAAAAAGAGAGCATTTCATCACTTATAAGAATGATATAGTAAAATTTAGATTGATTGTTTTCTTATAAGAAAAATGGATCATTTATATTGCAAAAATTGTAAAATTATTCCGAGTGAGAGTTTATGTACAAAGTATTGCTTATTAATTTTGGATTTTACGATGAAGAGATAGAATATGAAAAATGAAGTAAAATGTTATCCTATGATTAAGAACACTAACAAAAATATTTTTAAGAGAAAAATTCAAAATCTTAAGATTATGACTATACATGAGAAAATTAATGTTATATGAGAAAAAATAACTAATAATATCAAGAATATTACAAAGGATATGCTTGGAATATCAAAAGAAAATGCTTCTAATAGTAAAAATAGTTGGAGGTGGAATCAAAATGTGCAAGAAAAAAATAAAAAATAAGAAACTTTGTTATAAAAATTGATTTAGATGTAAATACTCATTTTATATCAAGGATCAGCCTTAAGCCCATATCTTTTTGCTTTAGTCATGGATGTTCTCACTAGACATTTGCAAGAGGATGTACCTTGGTGTATGCTTTTTGTTGATGATATTCTTCTTGTTGATAAGACTAGAGAGGGAGTTGAAGGTAAACTAGAATTGTGGAGGTCAACCTTAGAGTCTAAAGGTTTTCGCTTGAGTAGATCTAAAACGGAATATATGGAGTATAATTTTAGTAATAATAGACCTAGTAAGGGGATTGTGACTTTGGGCGATCAAGTCATTAATAAGAGTACACGTTTTAGATATATTGGATCTATTGTTCAGAGTGATGGTGAAATAGATGGGGATATTATCAGCAGAATTCAAGTTGGATGGTTGAAGTGGAGGAATGCATCGGGTTTATTGTGTGATAGAAAAGTACCCCTCAAACTTAAGGGAAAATTCTATAAGATGGTGGTGAGACCTACAATGCTTTATGGTGCCGAATGTTGTCCATTAAAAGAGAAGCATAATTCTAAGTTAAGTGTTGCAGAGATGAGGATGCTAAGGTGGATGAGTGGCTTTACCCTTAGAGATAGGATACGAAATGAGCATATTCGTGAAAAGGTTGGAGTAGCTCCAATGGAAGATAAGATTAGAGAGAGTCGCCTTAGATGGTTTGGTCACATAAAACGGTGGCCTCCCGATGACCCGGTTAGGAAAGTAGAGATCTTAGATTTGACTTATGTTAAGAAAGGTAGAGGTAGACCTAAAAAGACTTGGTTAGAAAATATTAGAAATGATCTTTCTTTATTAGATTTAAACGAGAATTTGACTTTTAACAGAACACAATGGAGAAAAAGGATTCATGTAGCCGACCCCACGTAGTGGGATAAAGGCTTGATGTTGTTGTTGTTGTAGATGTAAATACTCAAAAAATTAAGAGAGACATAAAGAGGACCGTAAGAAATCTGAAAAGATAATATGTGATACAAAAAAATAGCTTTTAATTATTTATATAATATATTAGATATTAAGGAGGGTAAAAAATGTATGTAAAAGTTAGCCAAGCAAAAAGATAAAAGTAAGAATTTACTTCAAATAAAGTACGTTTAAGATAAAGATTAAAAAGTACTTTTATTAGAAGAACACATTCAACAAAAGTTGATAAGATATTTTGATAAGTTGTTTAATAAAGATTGTGAGAAAACGATTGATTTTAGTGACCTTAACACCCTAAATGAAAATAGAGATTTTTATTTTTATTGGCACATGAACAAAATTGTAGGGAGGCTTTAAAAAAATGAAGTGTGAAAAAACTATTGAACCTGATGGTATTCCAATAGACGTGTGAAAATTCTTAGGAGATGAAGAAATTTCTTGGCTTGCAAAACTTTTCAATATTATCTTAAAAACTAAAAAAATGTCAGATGAGTGGAGAATGAGTGTTTTGATTAATAATTTTAAAAATAAAGGTAATGCACAAAGAGTGCGAATTATAGAGGAATTCAATTAATGTGTTATACTTTAAAACTATAGGAGAGAGTTATTGAGCATAGGTTAAGACGTGATACTAATGTTTCTCAAATCAATTTGGATTCATACCGGGTAGGTCTACTATCGAAGCTATACATTTATTGAGAGGTTTGATGAAGAAGTATAGAGAGAATAAGGATGATCTACATATGATATTTATTGATTAGAGAAAAGAAAACTTATGATAAAGTTTCAAAAAAAGTTCTAATTAAAAAAGAAAGGGGTTAACAATGTTTATACTCGAGTCATTAAGGATAGGTATGCAAGAGTTGTTACTTGTGTTCAAACACAAAGTGGTTTGATGAAGTATTTTCCTATTTTAATTGGATTACATCAAGGATCAACTTGAAGCCCATATCTTCTTGCTTTAGTCATGGATGTTCTTACTAAACACTTGCAAGAGGATGTACCCTAATGTAAGCTTTTTGCTGATGATATTCTTTTTGTTGATAAGACTAGAGAGAGAGTTGAAGGTAAATTTGAATTATGAAGGTCAACCTTAGAATCTAAAGATTTTCATTTAGGTAGATCTAAAACTGAATACATAGAGTGTAATTTTAATATTAATAGATCAAGTTGGGGGATTATGAATTTGGACGATCAAGTCATTAATAAGAGTAGACATTTTAGATATCTCGGGTCTATTGTCCAGAGTGATGTCGAAATAAGTGAGGATATTATTAGTAGAATTCAAGTTGGATGGTTGAAGTGGAGGAATGCATCGGGCTTATTTTGTGATAAAAATACCCCTCAAACTTAAGAAAAAAATCTATAAGATGGTAGTGAGACCTGCGATGCTTTATGACGCAGAATGTTGGCCATTAAAAGAGAAGCATAAAATTAAATTAAGTGTTACAGAGATGAGGATACTCAGGTGGATGAGTGGCTTTGCTCTTATTAGATACAGAAGGCGAAACGAGCATATGCGTGAAAAGGTTGGAGTAGCTCCAGTGGCAAATAAAATTAGAGAGTCGCCTTAGATGGTTTGGTCACATAAAACGTCGGCCTTCTGATGACCCGGTTAGGAGTGTAGATGTATTAGATTTGACCTATGTTAAGAAAGGTAGAGGCAGACCTAAAAAGATTAGGTTAGAAAATATTAAAAATGATTTTTTTTATTAGATTTAACTGAGAATTTGACTCTTAACAATACACAATGGAGAAAAAAGATTCATGTGGCCGACCCCACGTAGTGGGATAAAGACTTGATGTTGTTGTTGTTGTTGTTGTTGTAGTAGAAAACCATCATTTCAATGAAAAATTGGAGAAACTAAAGAACAAGAGATATATGAAGACGTTGGAAGAAGAAAACTAACCTGAAAGAGGTCCACTTGTTCAGTGTTGCCAACCTTTAGTTTCAGCGATCCGAGAGCTCTAGCATACTCACATCGATTGGAGAAAACGACCAAGTAAAATGTACAACAGATGGAAAGAAAAATATCATTCTTTGTTAGAAAACGCTGAAGTTTATGTGATCAAAAATTTTAATTCTGGACTCTCCTTATTTTCTGAAGCGCAAGAGGGTAGCAACTTTCTCCCTACATTAGTTATCATGTACATATACATGCATGCATGCATAATATACATAAAAGACAGAGAAGGAGAGGTGATATATAATATACACACAAGCTCAGAACTTTGGACCATATACAAGTGTAGCTCTACATGTACTTTAACTATAATTTCTAGTTGGATGCAGGGACTTGAAGGTCAGAAGAAGACAAGCTTTAGTTTGCTTCGTATGAAAAGGGATGCCTCTGTTAGCACAATGCTACTCTTTTTATAATTTTGCTCAAGCTTCTGACTGATTTACCTTGTTACTGTTGAGAATAAAATCAAATAAGTCGCCAACTGACATAGTTAATGGTTAATGATGATATAAAGATCAAATTTTATATGACACATCAGGAACTTACAGGTCAGCAAGCAAAACAGTACATCTCCCTCATAGTTATGTTGCAGTGGCTTTTGCTCTCAAATGTTGAGCACATATCCTGCAAGAACAAAACATAAAAGAACTAAGGAAAATGCTTTTACATCTTCAAATTTGGCATCCTTTAAGCATTAGTTTTATGTAATAAACATAACTAAATATATATGTCCTCAATTTTGATGGCAAGCAGGTCGACATGGCAGTGCCAGCAACTTTTCTCGCACTTAATGTTAAACATATTCAATGACTAGCTATTTCGGCAAGCAAATTTCAGTGCATTTATCATTTTCCTAATGGTGCTCTCCAACCACCAACTTGTGCATTTTCGTCCCTCATAAATATGATATAACGCATAAAAGCTATGTTGCAATGATACTTACAGCGTATAAGAATCACTGATCGTCTAGCCCCCAAAAAAATACAACCTCCACACATTTCCCCTTCTCTGCTATGGCAATACTGCAGATATGGAAAAATGGGATGGTAACGACCCTTCCTCATTATTTTTGGACATCTTGTCAATTAATTGAGGATAGGGTTACACAAATGAACAGAGTTTCGAACTTCATTGATTAACATCATTTGCAGAACTAGTCTATAGTGATAAGCAAATTGAATTATTTAAAAAGATGATCATAGAAAGATACAGCGAACCTGATCTAAAAACAGATAATAGTGCTATTTTTTTCAAGATCTTTAATTACTTGTTAAAACGTTGAAATCATGCATTGATCATGTCAATACTTTACTTATGAGAGCTCAAAAAACTATTATGTCTGCATCAGATTGATCACTGATGAGGACGGTGATTGGGGAAGGTCGTGGAGAGCATGCCCAGAAGATTTGGAAACTAAGGGAACTCCCAAGAGGATGTTGCCTCCACATGCCCAGAAGATTTGGAAACTAAGGGAACTCCCAAGAGGATGTTGCCTGTTCCCCCAAGAGGATGTTGCCTAGAGGGACCTGTGAAGATTGCACAGCCTAGAGAAATTTATCAAAGCCGAGTTGAAGTCAGAAAAGGCCACTAAAAGGCAACCGAGAGCTAAGTGACTACATAAATAAGAAAAGTGTTGTGGAGCATTTATGATGTTAGTATGATGTCATCATCCTACAAGATCAGCGCCGAATTCATGCTGCCTCATTGTTTGTAATCATGTAGCTATCCGGCATGGTAAGAGTCATACTTTGTAATTAATTTTCTCCTCTTTTGAATTGCAAGCAGCATCCCTTGTCTTATAAAGGGCTGTCGAAGGAGGATTAGTTATTGGCCTCTATAAGCCTCTTTGGTGTGATTCTCTTGAGCTAGAGTATTAAAAAATTCATGCTTAGCCCATCAAAAAATTCTAAAATCGGACAATAGTGAGAGAGAGAGAGAGAGAGAGAGAGAGAGAGAGAGAGAGAGAGCTAAAGAGCTGGAGAGAGACTATTTGAAGTCAAAACAGATGCTTCTGAACATGTTTACCATATAGTTTTAATGCAAGAAGGGATACTTACAGCATAAGCCTCATAGTTGCTAAACGGTGCTAAAAAAAAACTACCCAACGTATGATAATAAAATACTCATACTTCGCTGAGCAGTGACGCTGTGCCAACCTTACAACCTGGCAAAGAAATTGTAGATCATACGAACCACAAACCACTTCAATACTTCCAGCAAAGTTGCCGCAAGCAGGACACATGAAGTAGATAGTATAATTGCGTCAATTCAACTTAGTCATCTTATACAAGAAAAGAGTGCAAAACAAGATGTCAGTCATCCTCCTACAACTTCTAGTGACTGTCAGCAGTGATGTGAATACAACATTCTAGGCATGAGTACACTGACTTATACAAGCTTGATGAAGATATGAACAATTCTGGATGACAACCAAGAGAAAGCATACACCATCACAGGATTTCTGTATAAATCGAATCAACTCCATGTTCCCAAAGATGGTGAGCAAGTGAAGTGGATAATAGGAGCACATTTCCAAAATTATTCATAGTGATAAAGATGTTTTACAACCTGCAAAAATACATGTAATAACCAAGAAGGCATATTTTGATGCGGCCAAATTTCTAAAGGGATGTCTACTCAGCTGCATATTAAAATATTCCAATAAAATAAGGATTGTAAATTCCTTCGCCTGGGCCGACTGGGCCATTGGAGAGCATCTCCATGAACTTCCCAGGGGGTTTTCCCTCGACCAATAGTAGGCATAATTATATTTTTGTTGTGATGAATATGTCCTCAAAGATGATAGTAATCAAACATGTATGCAGACCACAATGGGAGAAGCATCACATCTCCTTTTCATGTATGTTTGAAAGAATTTTGATTTGCCAAGATAATTAATGTGGGACATAATGAAAATTACTCCGAAGAGTACAACCTTTAAATTGATAAAGAAGCTGAGATAAAAAAAATTGTTATGCACCTGTTGAGAGGATTCGACACATGGCATCCAAGGAATTGGGATGGAAGTCTGAAGGCAATGCATGGTTCAAAAAGCCGAACTCCATTCAAGGCATGCCTAGAACACCTACTTGGAAGTCCTTTCAACATGGACGTCTAAAGCATAAACAATAACTAGCTCAGAAAGTTAAGATGAAGGTCTAATAAAAGAAAGGAATTGACCCAACCCAGCATATAATTATGGGATCGATAATAGAGTCAAATTGGTAACCAGGTTTGAAGTTTTATCACTAGATACATATACTAGGGCAGGATGGGATCAAGAATTTACAATTTAACATGCCAAATAAAGGAAAGGAATTGAACAAGCCACAGATTCAATGAAAACAGTGAACACAATTATTATCAATAAATCAAATAAACAACTTTAAAATTTTAACAAAGATCAATAGAACGATGCAATTCACCAATTAACCACGGTCAAAAGTCTTAGGTTGTATACACCAAGAAGCGTTTAAAAAAATGATGTGGTGATAGAAAGAATACTGTTAAGTCTACTATGAAATGATTAACTCAACTACACAAGCCAGAATATAATTCACAACACAAAAGTTACCAAATCTAGATTCACACAAATGATGTGGTGATAGAAAGAATAATTATGCTAATAGCTAAAATTTTGCTTGACAAAAATTTGACTCTACAACTATTGCACAAATGTACTTTTATATATATCCACCATAAAAAAATTATGAATATGTAAACAGTTGGAGCACAAGTAATATAAAGCAATAGAGAACTACGCATATTAATGATTTATATGTGATTCGGAACCCAAAGACTTACATCCACACCTAACCAAAACCAAACTAGGATCCCAGTTCCTAGCACAAAAACCACTTTGATGGGATAGAGAAAACCTACACTAACACGCTCTCCTTCTATGCGAGTGCAACCCAACATACTACTCTCCTATCACGGGACAGTACAACCCCAACACACAATCCTAAATAAGCTTAGGGAACTCCTTTTTCTTATAATAAAACCAATGTTTTCTCAAATTTTACAGGTCATTGAAAAAGACACCTTCTATTAAGCACGCAATCTCTTACACTTATTAAGATTGATACAATTAATAAATATTATTGCCCACAAGCTAAGTAGTAAACAATGACACTTCCAAGTATCCTAATGATTGATTTAAGCAGTGATATTACCAATGTGATTTAAGCCTCAATGTAAAGGAAAATAGAATGATTAATTATTTGCTTGATGCATTATTAACTTGCTTTTGAAATGAAAGCCAGTTAACTAATATTTTATAAAGAAAGATTTGCAATGAAGGGCATACACTCGAAAGATCATATCAGATTTTATAACTTGAATATTTTCACACACAAAAACAAAAATTTCAATTTTTATGAGTATGAGATTTTTAGACTGAAAAACCATAAACAAAATTGGCCTAACAACAAACCTTCTTTGCTTAATGAAAATTTTAAAAGTGGAAGTACTTAACGCAATTAAGGATCTTTTAAACAAGAAGATGATTTCAGATTTTGTAAACTTTGAGAACTTAAGAATAAACATTGCTTTGACGTGATTTAAGAAAAAAAAAGAAACTTAGTTTATTTTAAAATTAATATAAAAATAATTTGAAAATGAAAACTTGAATTTCAGATTTACACAAAGGGTAATTAGAGTTTAAGTTGAAATCTTTTGGAAATAAAAATTGAGGTTTCAATTTTTCCAAGTTTTAAAGGAAAATGCAAACTAAGATTTTAGAAAACAGAAATTAAATGATACTCCTTTTAGCGCTTTGAGTGATTAGCAATGAAAAGCTTTTCTTGTTACCAAATGAAATTGCCATGAGTATTTGATTTTTGAAATGAAAAACTGCTCTTTGATACTTTCAGCTCTTTTGAATCTTTGCAACTGGGACAACTTAATGATATTTGAATAATAAGGACATGTGTTTTTCTCCCATCTAAGTTTACCAAGAGAAATTGTTAACACTGTTGTTGTCAGGTCCCAAATCTTGGATGAGAAAAATGGAGGTTTGCGTTAAGTAGTCGACAGTCAGCATAAAACTTGTCGAATAATCATGACATGAATCCTTTAATACAATGTGTTAATACTAGGGCGTTCCCTAGAAGCGACGCATTGTATGGCCTGAATACAGCAACAAGTGTGCAGGGCCGCTGCATTGACACCCCGGTGCAGTATTAAATAGGCAAGGGTTCCCACATCATGGACGGATGTAGGTAAAGAAGCTAGTCCATGAAACTAAAATTAGGATAAGAACTTGAAATATAGGTTCCCTTATAGGCAACTTAATAGAATTAATAAATATTATGATTCAAAGGAAGATTAAAATTCGATGCATTAAAGAAACTAAATGGGTTGGAGAGGAGGCTAAAGAGATTGATAGTTTAGGATTTAAACTATGGTATTCTGGTATAAGTTATACTAAAAATGGTGTAAGTGTGATTATAGATAAGAGTTTGAAGGATAATGTTGTAAAAATTAATAGAATTAAAGATAGAATTATAGCTTTAAAAATTAATGTTGATGCTAAGATTATTAATATTATAAGTGCTTATGCTCCTCAAGTATGTTTGGATATGTGTTCAAAATTAAAATTTTGGAATGACCTAGAATAATTAATACAAAAGAGACCTCTTAAAAAAAGTTTTTATTGGAGAAGATTTAAATGAACATGTTGGTAGAGAGAGATGATTTTAAAAACATTCATGATGGCTATTACTTTGGAGCGACTAATGAAGGTGATAAGATCATATTAGATTTTTCTTTAACTTATGATTTTATAATTGTTAATACCTTATTTAAAAAAGAGATGAGCATATCATCACTTATAAGAATGGATATAGTAAGACTCATATTGATTATTTTCTTATAAGAAAAATAGAACGTTTAGATTACAAAGATTGTAAAGTTATTCCGAGTGAAAGTTTATATACCCAACATCGCTTATTAATTTTGGACTTTAAGATGAAAGGGCAGAAAATAAAAAAATAAAGTAAATCGTTGTTCTAGGATTAGATGGGGCCATTTAAAGAATATTAATTACCACAATTTCACTTCAATCTTTATTAGTATTGTTGAATATTGGAAGTGAGTGAGGCTCAAGGGGATGATTCCTTCTCTGATGAGTCTAGAAACACAAAAACGAAGAAGGTTATTAATTATACATTGATATATATATATATATATATATATATCAGTTTCCAAGCCTTTACTTAAAAGGAATACAATTTGTATATTCCATTAATCATCTCCACCAAGCGCTCCCAACATTCCATCTTTCTATTATGTCTAAAGCTGATGATCAGCAAAACAGTTCTGGCTCAAACCAGAACTCTCTATTCTTAAAGGGTGAATATCAAAGCCTTTGACATTCATTCAAATTGAATGGCAAAAATTATCTTGTGTGGTCCCAAATTGTGAGAACGTTTCTGAAGGGAAAAGGAAAACTAAGCCATCTTATTAGCCCCATATCAAGATATGATCTCAATAAATCATGTCATGGGGCTATGGAACTGAATGACACCGAAAATAAATGGAACATGCATGTTCCTAACCACATCCAAAGATATTTGGGACAAGGTGAAACAACAATACTCAAAAGTTCATCAAGTTGTCTTAATTTACAAAATTAAGACTAAGATTCATAGCACCAAACAAGATATTCTTTCAATTACCGAGTATAACAACAACAACATCAAGCCTTTATCTCACAACGTGAAGTCGGCTACACGAATCCTTTCTCTCCATTGTGTCCTGTTAAGAGTCAAATTCTCATTTAAATCTAATAAAAAGATGTCATTTCTAATATTTTCTAACTAAGTCTTTTTAAGTCTACCTCTACCTCTCTTCACATAGGTCAAATCTAATACATCTACTCTCCTCATCGGGTCATCAGAAGGCCGGCGTTTTATGTAACCAAATCATCTAAGGCGACTCTTTTTAATCTTATCTGCCACTGGAGCTACTCCAACCTTTTCACGTAAATTAAAAATTTAAAGCTCAAACTTGATTACTAACAATGTATTAAAATGAGGAATAGTGAAAATGTAGCTATGTTGCCAACTTTTGTGGAAAGAGAAAGAGCTTATAAATTTCTAGCCAACTTGAATGTTGATTATGACAAAGTACACAAAAATACTTGGAAAAGGCTCCCTTAAACCCTATTAAGTTATTTCCATGATTGGAAGTGAAGAAGAGAGGAAATACCACATGTGGTAAAAGTTCTTCCCGAATTGTTGCCCTTAACAGTAAATACCAACAAGGAGTCCTACAAGTCAAAACCAATTTTGCTGAGGTATAATAATAAAAAAGGTATGCTTTGTAAATATTGTAAAAAGGTAGAACATATAAATGACATATGTTGGAAGATTCAAAGAAACCTTTATAGAACTAAAAAAAAAGCCTGCATATCACAATCAGTCCAAGCATTACCAAGACAACACCATTTATATGGAGGAAAAAGATGAAGTTGTTGCAATTTTTGGAAGGATTAAAGAATAAAAACTTGTTGCTAGCATTCAAAAAACAAATGGGCACATGCTCGCTTCGAAAAATAGTTCCAATGAAATCAGGATAAAAGACTCACGAGCAACATACCACATGAAAAACTCTTTGGCCAAATTCTCCTCTTATACGCCCACATCCACAAAATAAAAAAATAAATAGTTGATGAAATTTTAGCTACCATTGATGGAAAGAGATTGTAAAAATCACATTTTCTTCCATTTTCTGTCGTTCTGCACATTCCAAAACTGCTCATGAATATATTATACATTAAAAAACTATCTAAAATGAATTTCATTGCAGTTTTTATCCTACACATTATCTATTTTGGGATAGAACCACGAGAAAAATGATTAGGCATGTTAAGGAATGAAAAGCACTCTACGATCTGAATATAAGTAGTAATAATCATATCCTTTAGTCTTACCTATAAGAAAAAATGAATACAAAAAAAGAACAAATATGTCTCTATCATAATCAAATGGGTCATCCAGCTTACATAATATTACAATACACGTTTCTTGCATACTTAATAAAATAAAATTGAAGAGTTCTAGTATGCAGTACGTCAAATGGCCAAACGCTATAGAGCATACTATCCTCTACACAACTCAAAAGCCTCCATCTTTCTCCTTAATTCATCTAATGTATGGGATCCATTCCATATTGCTAATGTTGATAGACCATAACTCATGTACTGCCTAATAATTTTGAATAAAAATCAATTTGATGAGTATAATCCTCCCCATGTTCCATCGAATGATCCTTACCCAATTTGATATTAACATTAAATGCATTTAGTATGATAACAAGGAGTATTTCAATCAGATCATATCCTCTTTTTAAAAAAATCATAATCGATGAATTTTCCAATATTGAGACGCCACAAGAAAATGGGATAGCAGAAAGGAAAAATCAACATCTCTTGAGACCACTAGTCTACTCTTTAAAATGAATGTTCTAATATTTTATTAGGGAGATGTTGTTTTAACCAGCATCACTCTAACAAATCACCTTCCTAGATGAATATTATCAAAAAAAGCAAATATTGAAACCCTCGAAAAACCTTCACCTGACATACAACACTCACAACTCTCACTAAGAACTTCCACGAACCCACATCCATATCCATCAAAATAAAAATAAAAAACACTAAGCTTGATCAAGACCCTGAAATCCATTTTCTTAGATACTAGTCAACTTATAAAAGGTATAAATATTATCACCTTAAGTTATGTTAAAAACTTTATCTCTCAGGATGTTCTTCTGCCGAAAATAATAAGTTTATGGCTAATGATGCCTTCAAGGGAAGCTATGGTATAAAGACAACTTTGATCTCTCAAACTATACTCAACATACCAAAATAACTTTGATTATCGCCAAAATCAAAACTATTCCTTTCAAATAACCTTGTCCTACAAATACCTGCTTGATCGCTCTAACCATTACTGCAAATATACTCAAGAAGAAGGAAGAAATCAACTCTAAACCAAAGCATACTCAACCATCCAAACATGTGCACGATCAAACATGATATATGTCAACCTAGTGCGCTCAAAAAAGGAACACAAAAATGCACCCAACAATCAATAACCAACTAAATTTCCTACGTCAATCTTTCCCTATCCCACAAAACTTTACTTACTGAGATAAATAATATGAAGATTCCAAGACTTATTCAAGAAGCAGTTGATACTAAAGAATGATAAAAAAATCATAATTGTAGTAAGGAGAGCCCAAAAGAAAATCAAATTAGAAGGTGATAGAATTACCAAAAGGAAAAAAAATTAATTGGATGCAAATGGGTATCAAATATAATAAAAGTGTAACACTTAAAAAGTGCAAAACCAGACTAGTTGCAAAAAGCTACACTAAAATTTATGGAATTAATTATAAAAAAACTTTTGCACCAGTTATAAAACTAAATACCATTTGGATATTACTATTTTTGGTAGCCATCTCAATTGGTCATTACAATAGTTACATGGAAAAAATGTTATTTACATGGTAAACTAGAAAAATAAGTATGCATAGAGCCAACATTAGGTTTTGATCATGGATTCAACATTAAACATGCATAGAGGTTAAAACAAGCTTTATATGGACTAAAAAAATATCCAAGAGCATGATTTCGGAGATTCACCATATTAATGGAAAGTATGAGCTTCAAGCAAAAGCCTTAGCGACCACACTCTATTAATAAAAATTCTAATCATTTATGTGAATGAAATAATTATAATAGGAGATAATTATGAAGAAATGAAGAGATTAAAAGACCAACAATCCAAAGAATTTCAAAATAAAACTCAAATACTTCTTTAAAAAGTGGCCCAATCAAACACTGGATCAATATAATAAAATAGATATTATGGGAAGCAAAACCTTTAAAATCCCAATGGATTGATGTCATAAACTTGGGGAAGCAAGTAATAGTCCAAAATGTCGATAAAGGTGTCAAAGACTAGATGAGAAGCTTATTTACAATTCCCTCATAGCCAAATACTGCTTATGTTGTAAGCAATGTTTTAAAAATCGGATCGGACCAACAGGTTCGACCGGTTCAACCGTGAACCGGCCACAAGTCCGGTCCGATCCAGTCTGAAAACCGTCTCTGCATAGAACCGCATTGAACCGGTAAGAACCGCCGGTCCAACTGCTGAACCGGTCCCGATTCGGTTGAACCGGCCGGTTCAATTGACATGCTTTTTAAATAATTAAAATTAAATAAATGATGTTTTATATTAAATATTAAATAAATAAATGAATTATAATAAATATCATATGTATTTAACCAAACCATCATGAAGCATCTTCACAAGGCCCACCACTCCATGTGATCTCTTAACACTAGGAAACTTAAAAAGCTATATAAACAATAGCAACAAAGAATTTCCAAGTGATGTGGAACTAAAGAGAAGAGTTGAGAGATGTATAAGGCTATAAGCTCATAACATTTATAATATCTATGCAATTTATTTTTTAAACAGATTTTTTAATTAATTATTTATAATATGAATAATACTTATTTATTAGTTAATAATAATAAATTATTTATTTATACACTATAAAAATAATTTTATCTATTTATTAATGATAAATTATTTTTACATAACTAATTTTTAGATATAAAGTTTTAAAATAAATTTGATATATAACATATACACGTAAAATATATTTAATCATATAACATAAATTAATAATAATTTATATTAAATTTATAAACTTATGTTAGAATTAAATTTATATTAAATATGTAATATAAATTAGTAACATAAAAATTAGCATATTTAATCATATGTAAAATATATTTAATCATATAACAAAAAAATTAGTATGTTATGAGTGTAAATTCTTATAATTATAAGATTTATAATTTTTTGCTCTTATATGAGATTTTAAAATATTTTTTTACTTAATTAAGTAAGTTTTATGCTTTATAGTTTTTTATTTCGTTTAGTTTTTTTTCTCATATTTGGAATGATAAGATTATTATTAATGTAATTTTATTAAATTTCAATAAAATTATTATTTATTACATCATCCGGTTTGACCCCGGTTCGACCGGTCGAACCGTGAACCTCTCCTCCTTCTGGTTCGTTATCCGGTCCGGTTTTCACAACATTGGTTGAAAGTATTGTAAGCCATTCATGCATGGCCCTTAAAAAGTTCATTTACAGGTTGCATATAAGATTCTCCAATATCTAGCAACCTCAGGAAAAGGAATCTTATTTAGAAGAAATGGAGGACTCGGCATAAAAGCCTACACAAATGCTAATGGTGATGAACCTCTCAAAGAAAAGAAAATCACCACTAGGCTACCACACCTTCAGTAGTAAATCAAATCACATAGAGAAGGATGAAATAACTAGTTGTTTTTAGATCTAGTACTGAAACTAATTTTTGTGCAATGGATAAAGGAACCTATGAATTACTATGGATTAAAATCATCCTAAATGACTTAGGAATAAAATGGGAAGGTTCTATGAAGTTATATTGCGACAACAAATCAGCTATCAACACTACACGCATGTTAGTAGAATATGATCAAGCAAAACATATTGAAATTGATCGTCATTTTATCAATGAAAAAATTAGAAAATGGATTGATATATATCTCATACGCCCAATCACATAAGCAACTAGCTGACTTCCCAACTAAAGGACTTTCAAGCTCCAAATTCCAGAATATCATCATAAAGCAAGGCATTGAGAACATTTGCTCTATAGCTTGCGGGGAAGTGTCATCAAGACTCGTTGTACCCGGACAAGGAATTAACTCTTGGATCCCTTGGATCCTATGGGCTGTCGGATACAGATAAAAAATAGGAGGAATTATTTCTTGCATCCTACAAGCTACAGTTATTGCCTTCACAGTCTCCTAGAGTATGTAAGTAATCAATTGTAATTTCTTTCCTGATTTTTTATATTGTCCTAGTCATATTACTAAGAGATTAACATGTAATTAGTTGATTTCTAAGAAAGAATAACCTTGTATAGCATATGATCCTAAAGTATAAATCCGCACGTAATCTCCTCAATGAATGCATACAAAAATTCCAATCTTCCTCTCTCTAAAGATATTAACAGCTTCAAAAGCTTAATAAAAGATCAGTTATTGCTATAGTAGTCTCTAGAAAAAAGGAAAGAAAAAGTGAGGGCACGTTTTGAAAAAATGAAAACATGAAATAAGCAAGTTCTCATATAATTAAGAGACTGCCCAAAACATTGCTGGGTAACGAAAGATAATTCAGCATTCACAATAAAAATAGCAAATTTATGTACCAATGCATACAAAATGGATGAGGAAAAAAAAAAGTTACCTTTTATTTCTTGTTACAGCTAAGTTACTCTGGCGGAATACACAGAAAAATTGGCACTATCTTGGATTGTTCTATGCTTATCCCAACATTTCTTGATCCTGATTGACATGCAGCCAAATTCTGCAGGTTAATTCCTACTTTGATCAAGCTTCAGCCGTACATTAGTATGGATTCACCTTAACAACCAAAAAAAGCAGAACTACTACTCAATAGTTGAAAAGCTCTTTGAGGAAATTCCCTGCAAGTTTTTGTACACAGCAATGTGCTTATGGTAATCTTCTAGCTCTTTCTCCAACTTCTCAATGAATTGGCTTGTATGCTCAAGTGATTGCTCGAACTTGTACTTCTCTAAAGCCTGCAAAAGAAGTTCATTCAAAGACTCAGTTACTGTAAAAGCAATAAATAGACAAGCAAGATTTCAATGGTAATTTCAAGTTTACGACTGTTTGCAAGATTGATCAACTATTAGTGATACATTTCACAAAATTAGTCAATAAGTTAAACAAATCCATTAGCTAGGTATTCAACAAATTACATAAGCAGCTAGTAAAACCTTAAAAATTAGAGGAAAAAACTTGAAGGAGCACTGGCATCAAATGTACATGAGTTAAACGCAATTATGCTGCAAGAATGTGAGGAATTCATACCTTCTGTTTAGAGAGAGTATCAGGAGGTGACATAACCTCTGGCCTCACATAGTTCTTGCCCCGAAAAAAGAGAATAGTGTTATCTGCTTTGATGTCAATCACAGTGCCTTTGCTTAGCCGGGTTAGCTCCTTAGCATATTCATAGACCTGGCCAGGCCTGCAAGGCTTGCAAATGACTTTAACAGTCTCATGCTTCTTCCAATGGAGATGCATGTTTAGAACTACACCACCAAAAACTCCCCGTCGACCTACAGGCACATAATTCTTCTTCTTTTCACCAGTACGTTTTAGATAAAACTTCTCCTCCTCTGTAAGAATTTCAGGGTCATGCTCTGGCTCGGGAGCTTTTGGCATCTCAAACTTCCTCAGTTTCTCAATCAGCCACTCTTCTTTTCTTTTAGCCTAAGGCAGAAAGAAAATTATAAGTCGATCAACATATGAACATAGGAAGCAAGTTACTAAACAAGGAATAGCAAAGAACTGAAAATCAAAAAGTTTAGAAAATGATGATAGACATGAGACAAATAAATATAAGCCATCTAACCTTATCGAGTTTATACCTAATTCTAACTTCTGGGTTTGGAGATTTCATCTTCTTCTTAGCTTTTAAGCGATACCACTTCAATTCGTTAAGTTTTGCTTTTCTGGACATTTTCTTCTTTACTTTCTTCATTCCTTTTGGCTGGATTCCTTGTTTTTCACTTGGTGTATCAATACAAAATCTAGCCACACTACTAGCAGTGTCGACAGTCACTTGAGCATTACTCCTGTATCTGATAGGTTGCCACCTTTCCAATCCATTCATTTCATGCATGCTGAAACTCCGAAACAGTGAAGAGGAAGTTGAATATGGTGTTGATAAATTAGATTTCCAAACTCTATTGTTTGGACAAATATATTCAACTAAATGTGAAACAAAAATTGGCCTTGAAAGAAAAGATGGATTTGATGTGCAGAAATATCCATTCTGAAACCCTGCACAAGAACTCCTGCAAATGCAAGTTTCTTATAACTTGGAAAATGGCCTATATAGAGCTTGTAAATCAAATGCCTTTTGGGGATAATTTAGTACACAGTACTCGATTATTGAAATGTTTAAAAATAAAACATGAAATACTTATATGAGAAACTAATAGAATTGATGGAGTCTCAGTATTTATCCACTCAAGTATATGATAAAAAGAACAAAGATGAAAAAAGGAAGGACAAGAAAAGCAAAGAGCAGACTTTATTCAATGGGAATTTTTGCAAAGAAAATCAATGAATGAAAACAAAAATTGAGTATCAGATGAAAGAACAATTAGAGTGTTTAATGCTTCAGTTAGGCATAAATTAATCACAAGGTGATACCTATCCAGAAAAAATAAGAAGGAAATTTGTTGAAGCGCTTTGTAGCACTCACACAACATGAATATCCTTGAAAAGGAAAAAAAAAATGAAATGCCAAAGTTTCAGAGAACTTTAAAACTGCAAGTTACCATGAATAAGATTGGAAAGCTAAATAGTACAAATCAGAACAAAATATGCAAACATAACATGAAGCATAACTTATCCAAGAGGCCACACCACAAGAAACTAAGAGGCATGCAAAACCCTTTCCTAGAGGCTAATTACACCATAGCAACACTGACGCAGCCTACAAAACCGTATGCCATAAAGTAAGGCCAACAAAAAAAAATAATAGTGTAAGGGCTGATTTGGGAAAGATTTAGAGATGGGATTGTTATTTCATACTGCAAAAAGAAGAGATATCTTAAGATAGCTAAATGATAAATAATCAAACCTATCTAGTGCTAGAATGTTTTCAAAACCTTTTAGTGACTACCACGTGATGGCAAAAGAATAAGTAATCCATATCAGAGGGCCAATTCAAATAAGTGTTGGATCATGCCTTTCATCGAAAGTAGAAGCTTCGCCCATAACCCTTTTTGAAAAGCCAATATCATCTTCTCTTCATGGTCTAAAGTTTATCAGATTATTTCTATAATAAATTTGTCGTTGAGGGTATAATGTGGGGCCCAGAAACTTTTCAACATATTAAGAACCTTTCAGCTCTCCTGGAGGGCCGAGAACCTCCTTTATCACCTATGGGAGAAGACGCTTTTGGGGAGCTCTTTGGGAAAGATGTAAGGGGCTTTTATTATTCAAAATAAGGAGGGAAGTAGGAAGGCTTATATGAGGGTTAATAGAAATGTTTTATTTTTTCATATTATGTGTGTTTGCTGCAGTTTCTTTTGAGTTGTTCCTAACGGCGTCTAGGGTTTGTGGAGAGTCGATCTACCTCTCGAATAGTAGATCAACTTTTATATTGATTTGTCGTGTTGAAATAAACATCTTTCTCGCCAGACCCGCGACGCTCCCGCTCGGCCTGCCATTCCGCCGCCTCTCCCGCCGGCGCCGCCTCACGCCGGTGAGCATAGAGTGTCAGGCCACCCACTACTACAACTCCTCTATGCATTTTGGGTTTTTTTTTTTAAGTATAAAGGAAGATTTTTCAAGTTATAGGAAATCTAGGGTTTTTAAAATTTTGAAATTTTTTGGTTTGTTTTCGCTTTTTTGCATTAGGAAACATGGTTAGAGGAAAGGAAAAGACAAGAGTGCACGAGAAGGTGGTGAAGGGAGGAGTTACCCGCATGAATGAATACTTATCCGGCTCTCATAAAAACGTAGCACCATGTGCAAATGTACTGGATAAGGTGAAGGAGGAAATTATTGCTTACATGAAGAAGAGTACCACGACAAAACATTTACAACATGAGCAATTTGATGAAAGGATCGAACAAGGTGCTTACTACGGGAGCGAGAGTGGAAAGGGCTCTTCCTCCACTATACATAATAGAGGTGCGCGGGGTCCTATGGACCAGTATATGATTAATTCAGGAGAGGACAGAGGAGAAGCACAGAAGATGCCTGCGGCTGGTTCCAGAGAGGGTCGACGTCAGGTTTGCATGGATATTGGCAGATTTTTTTATGAGAATGCCATACCATTTAATGTTGCTACATCGCCGGCCTACTTCAATATGTTGCGATCTGTAAGGTTGTATGGGAGAGGATTGAAGGCACCTTCCATCAACAAGCAAATAAAGGTATCTTACAATTTATTTTGTGCTATTACATTATATATATATATATGCAATTAACATAATATTAATCATTCTTATTGAACAGGGAAGAGAAAAGTGGGTAACATTGAAGATGATAAAAATTTGGCATTTATAGATACAATTGGAAAGAAAATTCCCTTAATGACCAATTTAGTGATGAGACATGATTGGATTTTATATGTTCTTTCTTATTTGTACTTTGAGAGAGTTTTGATAGACTTATATTTGTGGTTTTATATTTTGAATTATGCAATGAGATGCATGTATTGCATCTATTTTATTGTTTTCCACTAATTTCACTTCTCATTTAGATGTTTTTATTGTATGATAGACTCTTACTGTTATTTACCTGTTAGAATACATTAATTCTCATTTACGCAATTCTTCGTCCGTGAGGCTTACGCCTCACACCGCCTCGAGGCTTATTTACGCAATTTTAAACCTTGAGTTATATTAGTAGAATCAATCATGCAGTACTGACTTTTGTTTCCAGTTGCTAAAGTTATTAGGAGCAAAAGTTGTAGAAGAATTCATAAAAGAAAATTCACGTAAACTTTAAAGATTCATGATAATGTAGAAGAACATGACAATGATCTAGCTCTAGAGTGATAATAATTTCTATAAGTCCTTTTTCAAGAGATTTAATTTTGAAATCCTTCTTGGTTGTTCCTTCTTTTTTAAGGTTGCACTGTATGTAGTTCTAATATAGATATTCTTTTTAAAGGATTGCCAGCCATAGCTTTCACATATGCATCATCATTATTAGTATTGATTCCTTTAGCTCATTCTGCATGCTCATAATCATCATCATTATTAATCTTAAACCTAAGTATTTAGGGTTGGCAAAACATGGCCTTATCTCTATTAAAATGCTCGACTTATCTAAAAAAATATTTCTTCCTTTTGTTCCTTAATAAATATGTTCACAATATTTTTTAGTCGTTTCTAACATGATTTTGTTCTATACATCCATCTTAAGATTCTCATCTCTACTACACTAAATGAACTTTATTATTCATACTGTATAGCTTGACACTTGGATATCTATGGTATAGATATTTTCAAGCCATCATGTGGTATTCCCTCTACTACAATCACCACTAGACTCTCTAATCACAATGAACTTTGGCAAAACCACTAACTTCATACCAGTTATATTCTCATTTATATCTTCATGCTTTGGATAATAGATCTAGGAACAAAATACAAATCTGAAATGGGAATCAAATTAAGAATTGTAATCAAATAAAAAAAATTGAGAAAATTTATCAACTCCCAATAGTTGGGTGATGAGGAATCCAAGAAAATGCCCCCACCAACATAGTTTCCATTCAATCTCAATTTAAAATTTCTTTTATATGAATGTATAAGCATCAAAGAATTTTAGGGCAAAACTCTTAGAATTAAACTATTAAATTAAAGAAATAAAATAATAAGCAACATACTAATATCAAAGTAAAATATAAGAGCAAGATCATAAAATGTTATATAAGGCCACAATCACTAAATAATAAATTTCTCCGACTCTTTAAGTCAATATAAGTAATCTACATAATTTATGAATTCAAAAGTTTCTCCCCCACTCTCATCGCATAGAAGATATTCATTAGAATTATCATTATAATTACTTACTTTCACTCCTTATCCATCCTCGATTATGTCGACATCCTCCCAATCTTCCTCTTTATTATCAATCTCAACAATGTCCCTCCTTCCTAATCAATAAAAACCAAAAAAAACATCAATGAAAGTTTTTAAACAATGACTATATTGATGATTCTAATTTCGATTACACAAAGTTTTCAACTAAAATTTTCTAATACTTTCTTGTTGATTTATGTTGTTCTAATTCCTTCATCCATCAAAGAAGTTAAAATTGAAATCTTCTTCAAATTGTGATGGTTTAACTTGATTATAGTCCTCCACAAATCATTCATCAACCTATTGCACATCATTACAAACTAATGGATCTTCATCATCATTCAAAATTTTCCTCTTTAAATATCACTTTTAATTAGTTATGGTGCAACGATGGCGACGCAATAGTAGTGATGATGAAATGGGATTTTGGTGTAGCTTGCTTGCTTAGTGGGGGGTCTTGCGATTTGTCTTGAGGCATGGGGAGGCTCTTGATTTTCTTCTAGGTATTTTTTTAAAAACAAATAGATTTAGGTATAAACAAATACGTTTCATTTGATATTTTGAACTTATAAATTAAAATTTTTAAATAACCTAAACCCTAAAATAAGAGACTTACACCTCACTGAAATATCACCAAGGCATATGCCTTAGCTAGCACATGTGAGGCTTATGCCTCATTGCATTTCTTATGCACCTTAAACTGAGGCACATCTCAAATTATACAATTTTAAACCTTGCTACCATATTAGTATCCTGAAAATGAGAACAAACACAATGATAAGGGGATATACAATGTGAGAAGTCATGTATCACAAAAGAAATATAGTTGCAAGTAGCAAGATTTTTCCCTTAACATTCATGATTTAAGGATATTGGTAAATCAATAAGCAAAATTGATGCAACCTAAGTTCTTAAACAAAGTAGGAGAACACTAGGAATGCAAATTAAGATACTTCCTTTCCATATCACATAAACAACACCAAAATGATGGATTATTAGTAGAAAACTAATATGTGAACTTTGTTATAAAGTCGCATAAAACAGAACAAATAACAAACACATAAACTATAAACCCTTAGAACAACCACGAATGGTCACCTCACATGAAAACACAAACTAGGGAAAGTGCTTAAAGGAAAGGACAAAACAGCTAACCACTATAGAAATTATGATCCAACACAAGATTTTGCTCCTCCGACAAATACCAAAAGAACAGGGCAAATCACCACTTACTACTCATAATAGTTTAGAGAAGAAAGATACATGTGGAAGGAAAACCGTGCAGAGAAGAAATAAAAAGAAGACCGAGACGAAGTAATAGGGGATAGGGAGAAGACTAGCTCGCAAGCTAAAAACCCTCAGGTTTTTTAATTGATCACATTCCAAAAACTCCTTTTTCTTAGAAGAAAGATAGAGGTGGAAGAAAAACCATGGAGAGAAAAAGTAGAAAGAAAATTGAGAGGAAGAAATAGCGGATAGGGGAAGACTAGCTCGCAAGCTAAAAACCCTTAGGTTTACATTTTTTCTTTTCAAAACTCCTTTCCCACAATGAAATTCAGACACTATATATAGGAGAAAGAGGGGGAAAGAGCATTTATTTGATCACATAAATATGCCACCAAAACAGCCAACAAAACCCACCCAAATCTGCCCACAAGTGGAGAAGCCAAAGCATTCTGAACAAGGAAACAGCAAGTGGAAAACTAAGCAGCCTGCAGCAGGGAAACCGAACGGACAACAATAGGGAAACCGAGTGGACAGCAAAGAAACCGAACAACAAGCAGGAAAAAAACCAAGCAGCCATCAATCTACGGGTAGGAATGGGCCAAGCCCAATAAGTAAAAAAAATAGCCCACAAATAGTCACCCAACCAGCCACTAAGGAGCAAGATCAATACAAGTGGATAGATAATGGTGTAAACCGACATGAGAACACCAAACCCAGCATGATCATGGGTTATTTTCCATCATAGGGCTATACAAAATAAAATTACATAGCGCCCAAAACACAAGAAAATAAAAAAAAAGCATAAAATGATAAATCTTGACTGTATAAAAAACCTAAATGATGCCAAAATTCAATATCCATCTTCACATAGTTATGGCTAAATATAAAAAAACACGGCTACATGGAAAGAAAATCTTTGATAAAATACAATGTAGTACTAATATAACGGATGTGTTTCATACAGTGAACAGTCTTGTCATCACTAGATAAAACTAGCAGCACCGATAAGCGGTGAAAAATAAGTATGATATTAATCGTAAATTAAAAATATCAAAACAAGGATGAAGGGTCGAAGATTTAAAATTAGGAGTTCATAATAAGGCCTTTTAAATAGCATAGAAAAGAAGATTGGATCAAGTGCTTAAAAAAAGAAAAAAAAAACAATTGTATAAGACAAAATTGGATAACTGCCACATTACCATGTTCAGAGTATGTGTGGTTGCAGGTGGGGCGCGATTAAGAGAACAATTTACAAAGGAGAAAATAATAAACAAGGAATAACTTCTCTTATATAACATGATGAACTATTTATAAGTGGTTCAATGACTACTCTATCTCCTTATTTTTCATGTGTACTCAGAACCATAGAAACTTTTTCCATTTAAACAATATGGGTTGAGGAAGTAAATCCCTGCAAATTATCTCACCATTGTTGATTGCAATTGATTCTTCCATATATCCAATAGTTCACACTGAATATTGCATTTAACAAGTTTCTTTTTTTTTTCCCTTCTAAGTAATATCATTTTTAAAACCACAAAAAAGCTACAAGTTCAAACTTTTACTCAATCCATCTACTATTTAGGCCAGCAATTCTTAATACAATAAAATGAATTAAAAAAATAGTGCACTCTAGTGACTGGAGGAAAAAGCCAATTTATGTAATGAGTTTCCTCTATACCACTCGAGTTAATCTAAGTTTTAGAGAAACCAAATCAATAAAACAGAATTTGATTTCTTCGGTATAATCATGAATACTATTCACTACAGCATAAGCATGAACTTTAATCCTCCTAATATCTCGGCAATCTTTTTTTTTTTTTTTTTGGTATGAACAGCATGATGAAGGATCAATAATTATATACATATTCGTCGCTAAAAGCATCAAATAACAAAATACCTGTGAAACAATCGCATGACATTACACAGTAAACATGAGAAAATGAAATGTGAGAAAAGAAAGAGTGGAACTTCAAACTCAACTTCAAGGGGGAACCCTAAAAGGAAACGAGGACGTAAAAAAGAAACTACCTTGAGGCATAGGAAAGAGATGATTTCAACCTCCGATACCAATATCCTCCGCAGACCGACATAACCCTATCGTTGCGAGATATGCGAGAAAAAACAACCATGACTAATGCCGGCATTATCAGCGGAAGCAGGCGGTGCGCGATTCTAAATCCTGCAAACGGTTCAAACGACCATTTTAATCTCCTTCGTTTAGCCTTAAATCCCGGATTTAGTAAATCCTCGCATTGGGCGGATTTAACATATCTACAAGGCTCACGAAATCCGCTTGCTCTTCACATGCCGCTGCACCCGCCGATGCCTTCTCCAGCGAGCTCCTGTTGCGACTACTTAGCTGCTTGTCGAGGGTTTCGGGAATTTTGGGGAACAATTTATAACTAAAAATGTCAGCTGACATATAATATGTACCTTGTTGAAATATTATACATTATGTTAATATATATATACAAATTTATTTCAAATAGACTTTTATATTAATTATTTTATAAATCACAATCTTTTTTTTTGTTAGAAAATAATTTCTCTATAAGAAAATGCTTGATAATATAACTACCCAATTAAAACATAGAGGTTGATAAAAACTAAAAAATAAAAGAATTTTCTTCTTTTTTAAACAATTCATAAATATAAAATTTTGCTAATGAATTTAAAATGAATGACATGTTATGATTTATTTTTATAAAAATGAGAGGTTACATGACCATCGTCTCTTTTACATAGAAAATAATTATGCTTTTCTAATCATTACATTTGATAAGACTTCATTGTCAAATTTATGTTTCAACTTTTTATCTCTGTTAATGAATCTATATGATCCTAGCTTCAAATTATTTGAAATATATGTCATGTTTTAAAATGTCATTAATTAGATATTTGACAAAAATTAAGTTTATTTGAAGTCTTATAACAAGTTATAAACTCTGCTTTTATTATATAAGAAGCTATAAGTGATTATTTGACACGTTTCCATGATATAGCTCCAGCTAACATGAAAATATAGCTTGAAGTGAATCCCTCGTTATTGAGGTAACCAACAAAATCACAGTCGGAATACCCAACGATCTCTAAATGATCAGATCTCTGATATGTGAGCATGAAATCTCTTATCCTTTTTAATATATCATAACCCGTTTCACTGCTTTCCAATGATTTATTCTTGGGTTACTTAAATATCTACCAAACATTTCAACAATATACACAATATCCAGATGTGTACAAACTTGAGCATATATAAGACTCCCTACTGTCGATGCATAAGGGATCTTATCCATCTCTTGCTTTTCAATTTCATTTCATGGGCATTGAAGCATACTAAATTTATCCCATTTTGCAATGGGTGTATCTCCTAGCGCACAATCTTTCATGTCAACTTTGTTAAGCACTTTATCAATATAAACTGTTTGTGATAAACCAAGTATACCACAGGAGCGATCCCGATGAATTTGTATACATAACACAAAGGATGCATTTCCAATATATTTCATTTCAAATTTATTTGTAATAAATCTCTTAGTCTCATGCAACAAGCCTATATCATTGCTTGCTAGTAGAATATCATTGACATATAACACTAGGAGAATAAAATTACTCCCATTGATCTTATGATAAATGCATTGATCAACAGTATTTTTTTAAAATCAAATGAAGAAATTACATGATCAAATTTCTTATACCATTGACGGGATACTTGCTTTAAATTATAGATGAATTTTTTTAATATGCACACCAAATATTTTGAATTAGAAGATTGCAAATTTTCTAGTTGCATCATATATATAGTTTTTCCAATGTCTCTATTAAAGAATGTAATCTTTACATCCATCTGATATAACACCAAATCATAATGAGTTACTAGTATCATGATAATTCTAAAAGAGTCTTTCGAAGAAACTAAAGAGAATATCTCTTTATAAGCAATGCCTTCCTTTTGAGTGAAATCTTTAGCAACTAGAACGAGCTTTATATCTTTTAATATTATCTTTTGCATCCATTTTGGTTTTGAAAATCAATTTACAACCAATAAATTTTGCTCATTTAGGCAATTCAGAAAGATTCCAAACATTATTGTCTTCATTGATTTCATCTCATCTTCCATAGCTTTTATCCACTTTTGAAAATTAGAACATTGTTTGATATGACTGAATGAGATTGGGTCATCTTCCAATCTCATATCAAACTCATGTTCTTGGAGATATACGATATAATCATCTAAAATTATTGTTCGTCTTTTCTTTGTGGATGTTCTTAATGGCACTTCAATTTGAGGTTGTTGTCCTTCTATATGAGTAGAAGATAACTCAAGAGTATTTTGATTATTAAGATTTATAATTTGAATTACATCAAGGATGGTTACCTAATCATTTTTAATTGTAATAATATGAATAGTTACATATTGATCCTCAAAATCAAAATCTCTGAGTTTATCACTCATACTATATTCAACATCCTCAATAAACTTAGCATTGCCTATCTCAAAAAAGATTTTATTTAAGGAATCATAAAACTTAAAGCCTCTTGACCTTTTAGAGTATCTAATAAAATAGCATCTAATAGTTCTTGAGTCTAATTTTCTTTCATTAGGCTTATATGACATAACTTCAGCTGGATATCTCCAGACATGAAAATGCCTAATACTAGGCTTATTTCAAGTCCACAACTCATATGGGGTTTTAGTTACTATTTTGCTTGAAACTCTATTAAGAATATAAACTGTAGTCTTTAAAGTTTCTTCCCAAAGTGATTAACTTATCATACTTCTAATCATATCATTTAAAGTTCTATTTCATCTCTCAACTACATCATTTTGACTTGGAGTCCTTGACATAGCATATTGAGGAATGATGCCACACTCTGCTAAATATCTTATAAAAGGGTCTAAATATTATTCACCTTATTCATCATATCAACCATAGTATTCACCATCACGGTCAGATTTGACAATTTAGTCTTCACACCAAGTTAATTTTCAACTTCAACTTTAAAGAATTTAATACATCCAGAGATTTTGATTTTAATGTATTGAGTATAAGTACCCATAAAAAGCATAATCATCTATGAAACTAATAAAATATTGTTAGTCATTCCTAGAAGTTATAGGAAATGAGTCATAAATATCAGTATGTATTAATTCTAAGACATTTAAACTCTTTTTGCACTTATTTTCTTAATATTTATTTATTTTTCCTTAATACATTCAATATAAATTTTAAAATTAGTATGATCATGGGAATGAAAATTTTCATCTGATACAAGTCTTTAAATTTTTTATTTAGAAATATGTCCTAAACGCTTGTGTCATAATATAAAAGAATTATTATCAGCTAATTTTTTCTTTGTATCAAAATTATTTATATATAAAGTTTCATTTCTCTGTGAGATAGAAATATCCAATTTATATAGATTATCAATCAAAAAAATTTGTACCAATAATTTTTTAATACTGAAAGAGACTAATTTTTTCATTTTTAAATGATCAAGAGTAACCAGATTTGTACAAACATGAAATAGAAAATAGATTCTATTTAAATAATGGTATATAAAAAGTCTCACACAAATTTAAAGTACAACCAGATTCTAAGTACAATTTATATAAGCTTGCAATTTTAATAGGAGGTTTGTTATCAGTCCTCATATAGATGAATCTTTCAATATCAGTTGACACTCGGCTCCTTAAACAGCACTGTATTGTCACCCTTATGTGAGTAGTTGTACATGTATTTATCCCCCAAGTATGATTTGGTGCTAAGGATAAATTAACTTCATAATAAATAGTATTCAAAAGTTTATCCTTTTTGATGAGCTAATTAACATAATTTAGACAATCCTTTTTCATATGACCAGTCTTCTTACAAATTAAACAAGTAATAATTAGATATTGCTTTTGTTGCACTTTAGGTTGTGAAATCCCTTTATCAGTAGCTCATTTAGCTTTATAATTTATTTTTTTGTGGTGATATTATGAGAAGAAGAAGCTAAGTGAACACTTTCTATCTTTTCTTGTTTCAATCTTTCTTCCTATTACACACATTGAGTAATGAGCTCATTAAGAGTCTATTTTTTCTTTTGAGTATTATAACCTATCTTGAAAAGACTAAATTATATAGGAAGAGAGGTTAAGACTAGATGCACAAAAATGTCATTAGATAATTCTAACTTTAATGCTCTTAATCTTGTAATAATATTAGACATTTCTATAATATACTCCCTTATGTTCCATTTGCATTTATACCATATTGAAATAAGTTTATTAAGAATAGTATTTGTTTCGACCTTTTTAGAACCTGTGAAACGGTCTGCTATTTAGCTTAAAAACTTCTTAACATTTTCCTATTTAGGCATTGCACCCTTAATGGAATCTGGAATAGAGTTCTTCATAATCATAAGACTCATGCGATTTGAATGCTCCCACTTTTCAAATTTTGTTCTTAGTTCAAAAGTGCTTTCTGTAGTAAGGGCTGGAGGGCGTTTAATCTGAATCGCATAGTATAGATCCATACACCCAAGAATAATAGTAATATGCTTTTTTTATTTTTTAAAATTAGAATCATTAAACACTGGAATGTTATTTAAATTGACAGATATTGAAGAAACAATAACTGAAAAGGAATAAAAATAAGCTCATAATTAGCTAGCAACAATGTCATATCTCTACACATAAATGATATGAAAAGTTATTAACTATTTGTAATAATGTAAGGTGGACCATTTATAAGATACTTAATGCAACATTATAATTTTATCTTTGGACAAAAAAATTACAATTTGTAAACAGCGCTCTTAAAACTGTAATTAATAAATATTGATAATAAATTCTATCAATAATAAGCTTTTTCTTAGACCGAATTACTATATGTTTGAATAATTTTAAAATTATCATATATTTATTACTACATCTCTAGAGTCTGGCAAAAAAATAATCTTCCTTTGGGCCGATTATTTTCTCTATAGACTTAAATAAATCTTTAGCATTATTCAATTAATTTAAAAATTAAATAAATTGATCTAATGGATATCACTTTGATGACATTAGTTCGATTTAATTTAATTTTGAATCAATGAATAATTATTTCAAATGAGAAATATTTAATTGATAAATATATTTCATCAATAAATTAATTGATTTATTTATCAATATTTCTCATAAGATAAAATAAATATCTCATATTTACTAGATTTATTAATTCAATGAATTAATTAAATCCATTGAGAATACATTAATTAAAAAATCACGAAATTAACTCTAATCAAGCAATACCCATTAATAATTATTTTTAATAAATGCCATGCAATTTGTCAGATGAAGTTAATTTGATTTTAACATGCCATTAATGCATCATTATAAATACAAAAATACGTTAAAAACAAAAGCAAGCAGTTATACTTTGAATAGACCAATTGCAACAAACTATTTTGTCAGTTGTCATTAAAAGCAAACGAATGACCAAAAGTTGCCTCAATTTAGTGAGAAATTATTCTGTGCGGAGTCCGGATGGGAAGAATCGTGTAGATATGAGAGTGTACATACTGTGTACAAAATTATACATAATATGCAACAAATTTTTGTATACACTATGTGTACACCACAATCCGAACGGTTCTTCCCGTCCGGACTCTACACAAAATAATTTTTCCAATTTAGTAATGAAATTTTAATAGACATGCACCAAATTCAAAACAGATAAATTCAAAATACATGCCATTATCGCAACCATTCATGGTAACCATAATTTTCTAACGGTTGGGAAAAAAAATTTCGTGGAAGAATACGATGCAGGGAAGAAGAATTATACAACGAAGGAAATATTTTGAATTTAGATTCAACGCTTTCTTTTATTTTCCAAAATAGAAACGAAATCGTTTTAAAAAATTTTGCAATTACTTTACATCGAGAGATCAGAGTTTTTTCAAATAAAAAATTATTCACAAACGAAGATTTCGTTTGACCAAAAAAATCTCAAGCAAATGAAATGATTAAAGAGAATTATTTCTCGTCGATTCAACGCAACAGCTAGGCTCTGATACCACTTTTTAGGATTCAATGGAGGCAAAAATAATCTAATCATCTTCGAAATATATGTCAAATCATAGAGAAGAATTATCATAAGCGTACCTGATCCATTGAAATGCAGAATTGAGGTTTTTGGTCTTTCATGTTTGAAGCTACTTTCTTGAAGAGAGCGAGAGATCACTTCTTTTCACTCAAGATGAGTAATGAGAGAAATGAGAACTTAACCGTTTAAACTGGAGGCCACGACCCTTTTATACTTTAAATATATATATTTTATTTCAGACCACCATTAAAATAAAATAAAAAATTTAGTCTCTACACAATATTTAATTCCATACAAATTTAATTGAAATACAACATAACCAAATAATAATTTAATTCTTAAATAGATCACGAATTTAATTGCTTCAATTTTAGATAGCAACTAATGTATAATATTTAATTTATATACATAAATATATGAGCCCACATATAAAAATTTCCCACCATAATTTTCTTACAGAGTGCCATTTATTAACTTGATGTTGATAGTTGATATTCAAAGGCTACATGGTTGTTTTTTCTGGTGTTGCGGGCTAGAATATACGCGGCGGTAGAGTATTAATCCTACGACTTAGCGTTGCACGAATATCCAACTCACACACAGAGAACACAAGATTTTTACGTGGAAAACCCTGAAAAGGGGAAAAACCACAGGGCCTGACCCAGTTGAAATGATTCCACTAGAACTTGAGTATATTATAGGTGACTGACTCGCCTCCAAGGGCGATCATATTACAAGTATCACCCGTAGGGTGGAAGTTAGAGGCTTTTGGAGGCCTAAGGTCACGCGGGCAGAACTTCGGGGTCTCTCGGTGGTCTGGCAAAATTTCAGTCACTAGGTAGTTGTCGGGCAGAGGTGAGGACGTCAGATGGTGGCCTGGCGAAGAGCAGGGCCTCGATGGTGGTCGGGGAAAGAGCAGGGCCTAGGTGGTGGTCCGTTGAAGTGCAGGGCCTCAGGTGGTGGTCCGGCAAAGAGCAGGGCCTCAGGTGGTGGTCCGACGAAGAGCAGGGCCTCAGGTGGTGGTCCGGCGAAGAGCAGGGCCTCAGGTGCTGGTCCGGCGAAGAGCATGGCCTCAGGTGGTGGTCCGGCGAAGTGCAGGGCCTCAGGTGGTGGTCCGGCGAAGAGCAGGGCCTCAGGTGGTGGTCCGGCGAAGTGCAGGGCCTCAGGTGGTGGTCCGGCGAAGAGCAGGGCCTCAGGTGGTGATCCGGCGAAGTGCAGGGCCTCAGGTGGTGGTCCGGCAAAGTGTAGGGCCTCAGGTGGTGGTCCGGCGAAGTGCAGGGCCTCAGGTGGTGGTCCGGCGAAGTGCAGGGCCTCAGGTGGTGGTCCGGCGAAGTGCCGGGCCTCAGGTGGTGGTCCGGCGAAGAGCAGGGCCTCAGGTGGTGGTCCGGCGAAGTGCAGGGCCTCAGGTGGTGGTCCGGCGAAGTGCAGCGCCTCAGGTGGTGGTCCGGTGAAGTGCAGCGCCTTAGGTGGTGGTCCGGCGAAGTGCAGGGCCTCAGGTGGTGGTCCGACGAAGAGCAGGGCCTTAGGTGGTGGTCTGGCGGAAATCCAGCGGTGGTCGAGGAGGAGCAAGGAGGCAAGAGCTCTCTCTTTCTCTCTTAGGATTAGGTCTCTTTTTCAAGAGGAGAGGGGTCTCTATTTATAGATTTTCGTGAGTGGCATGGCCCGTAAATAGGTGGAAGATCAAGGGTAGTTAGGGAGTGGTTGAATGGATGGCCGATCTTGAATCCCTTGATCATAGACTGTTCGCTGGACATTTGAAGGTCTTAATGATGTCGGAATTTGGCGATCTTGAGCTCGTTGGATTCGTCTCGTCGAGACGCTCGATTCGACTATAAGCATGTCACATTTGGAGACCGTTTGGTAATCCAAATTATGGTTTGAACCTTCCAATAGCGCTTCCGACCCTTGATTTGGACTCATTTGGGCTCGGATTGGTTTGAATTTGGTGTCGTTGGGTTTGTATTTCCGAGACGCTCAGTTCGACTGTAAGTTTGCTGGAATCGAAGTTCGGATGATCCCAAAATTAATTTCGGAAGTTTCCAACTTGATTTTGCCTTGAGATTCGTGCCCGATCAAGATAATTTTTTGATGACGTATCAACTGGGTTTTTATTTTGGGACTTGTGGCTAATGTTTTTCTCTTTACCAAATTGATGCATATAGGGGTGTGTATTTGATGGGTTTGAATTATTTGATTTAAGAATTAGCTAAATTAATTGCAGTGGTAAACTTCATAAACCGAATTGAGCAAATTATTGTCTAAAATAAATTTAGTTAGGTCAATTTTATTCAATTTTGTATTAACTAAAATATAATTAATTTAACTATCTTTAGCTTTAATAAATATGTAATTAAAAAGAATATGAATTAGAATTTGCTAAGATTTATAATTTTGACATGTGAAATAAATAAAATTCATTTTAATTTTAGGGCTTCGTTTGGAACAGCTTTTTCATTGCTTTCTAAAACAACTTTTTAGTACAAAAAATTATAGTACAAAAAAATTATGTTAATGTTTGGTTTGAAGTAAAATAAATGCAATGTAAAATTTTAATATATTTGAAATTTATCATCTAGTTCAATTTTGATGTATTTGAAATATCTTAAATTTAGACGATTTTCAATACACCATAAATCAATCGTCATTATCGGCACCGGCCACCATCACCGGCTACTACCCACCTGCATTTCAAATACACTATATTTCTTTTATACTACATTCTCTAATCAAACAATCTCTTAATTTCGTCATTCTTATCTTCTTATTGCTTTGTTTCCCTTCTTCATTCTGCTACTGGTACTATGATTCTTCGTGAATTTGGGTTGGCGAATTACGCAACAAAATTCTACTCACCTTAAAATTATTTCAAACCAACATAACTCGACACGATTTCTATTTTGATTTCGAATCAAGCCCATTTGTTCCAACTCAACTCTGATATAAAGAGCGATAAAGAGATAAATATGAGAAGAAAAAAATTTACTTCTTGACAACAGTACAGTACACAAATTATGTAAGAAAGTCCTCCAAATATATCATCTGTCCTACAAAAATAATTGATTAATTTAAGGAATAGTTTGGGAATGACTAACTTTTGTAAAGGTGATCATAAATCTCGTGTAGAGTAGGGCTGCAAACGAACAGAGCCGAACCGAGTATGTGAGTGTTCATGTTTGAGTTCATTTATCATTAGCATTTTTAAGTTTGGTTCGTGTTTAATTCGAGTTCTATTGTTTGTGTTCATGTTTGGTTCGTTTAATTTAAGGGTGTTCATGTTTGGTTCATGTTCGATTTATGTTTGATTCGTTTAGTGCTTATCGAGCTTTAAACAAACAAGCCTTAACGAGCAATGTTTGTGAACATATTTAGCAAACAATCTATTTAAGAAACAAACCTTAAATTTGTTCATGAACATCTTAAACAAACAATCTAGCAAACATGGACAAATATGAAATGTCTCTTGTTCATGAAATTAAATTTATCCTATAAAACACATTATCAAAACAAATACATCATATAAAATAAAGCATGTTGATATTTATATTATATATATTTATCAATTTTATAATTAAATATTAATCGAGTTTTTATCGAACTTAGCTGAATCGAACACGAATCGAGCTTAATATTGAGCTTGTTCACGAACTTTAAATGATGTTATTCGCGAACATAAATGAACTAAACACATTAGTGTTCAAGCTTGTTTATTTAAGGATCGAGTATTTAAAATGTTGTTCAAGTTTATTTGTTTAGTTAGTTAAACGATCACAAACGAGCTTTAATCGAACCAAGCATCGAGTAGCTCGTCGAACGTTTGGTTCGCTTACAGCCCTAGAGTAGAGTAAACAACTTTTTTGAAAATTATTGTAAAATATAGCTCTATCGCACAAATTTTTTTGAAATAAGCTAAAAAATAAACACCAAATGGGAACTATCTATCGTTGCAGTTAAGGGTGTCAATATTTGACACGACACGAAAACCCGACTCGAACCCGACCCGGAAAACCCGACACGAGTCCTAAACGGGTCGGGTTCGGGTTCAGGAATTCGACCCGTTTGAAAAACGGGTCGGGTTCGGGTTGACCCGACGGGTTGCCGGGTCAACCCGAAAACCTGTTTGAACGGTTGCCCGCGACCCTGCCCGGCTGCCCGATCGCCTGCCCGCCGAGGCTGCCCCCGCCTGCCGAGCCGCCCGCGCGCGCCCGCCGAAGCTGCCCGCGCTGCTGCCCGCGTGCCACCCGCGCCTGCCCAGCTGCCCGCGCACCCGCTTGCGCGCCCGCCCACCAGCGCACCAGCGCGCCCGTTCGGGCGCCCGCCCGCGCGCGCCCACCCAGTTTGCCCGCCTGCGCACCTGCGCGCGCCCGCCTGCGCACCTGCGCGCCCGGCTTCCTGTGTCGGATCGGGTCAACCCGGCAACCCGCCGGGTCGGGTCCGGGTTCGGATTTCCAACCCGTTTACCGATCCGGGTCGGGTTAGGGTCGACCCGTTTGAACGCGGGTCATTCCGGGTTCGACCCGAACCGACCCGTAACCCGAAATTGACACCCCTAGTTGTAGTATGAAAAGCGAAGCAATACGAAAGCTAAGCCAAATGAAGTCTAACTTTCATTTGCGACAGCTTTCTTACTGCTTTCTAAAGCAATTTTTTAGCATAAATTATTTAGTTCAAAAAAATTTTATACTAAAAAATTGCTTTAAAAAATAATAAGAAAGCTATCCCAAACGAAATCTTAGTCTTAACTTTTGAATATACAAGTCCTAATTAAAATGATTTCAAAGAGACGTCAGAGTTATTCTTTGTTATAAAAGACAACATATTACATTATTTCATATATTAAAAACAGATTTACAGAGCGGTTGAGAGTTGATAGGGAAGTTTTAACCTTCTTTTAAAACTATATATAGAAGGACAGATCGAAGGTGGCCGAATCTGCTCAGACAAACATTCATAATAAGCACAAATCTTCTGTCGACAAATTTGTTAAATATTTCTAAACCCTAATACGTATGGTTTGTACAAATGTAACCAACAAGAACCAATATGCCTTTGATAATTTAAAATTAACGGTTGATTCTTTCCTGCTTTTGGTAATTAGTATAGTTTATACTGCCGGCCCTCAATTTGTATGCTAGGCATGCATACAAATTGCAAAATTAGACATTTATGGTAGTTGTGCAAAATATTAAATTATAGGTTTTAATTTAAGAAAATAAATTGAAAGATTTAGGTAAAAACATTATTGGATCAACTTGCATTTTGTTTTTATGTTTTTTATATATTCCATTAATTAATTTACAACCGTTAGGGCTGTAAATGAGAAGCCAAGTAGGAGCTTTGTCGAGCTTGAGCTCATTTTTCAAAACCTGATTTTAGGTTTAAGTTTGAGCTCGATTTGAGTATTTGTTATAGTATTTAAGCAAAATTTGGTTAGAATTATGATTATTTAAGCTCAATTTTAACTAAGCTCTTTAGTTAACCAAACAAACCTTATCAAGCCTATTAATGAGCAATCCTATTGAGTTGCTTGCTATTTAACAAAGAAGTCTTATTGGGCTTATTAATGAGCGGAATATTTATCTAAAAAAATAAGATTTTAATTGAATGAAGTACTAAATAAATCAAATATGAACCAAATCAATATAATATAGAAAAGGATTTATCAATGATATACTTACCCCTAAGTACTCAGAACATTAATAGCGTCTCCATCATCCATCTTATTTATTTCTTCTTCTTCTTTTGAAAGAAAGGCTCTCCTACTTCTCGATCCTACAAAGGGTACTTTGTTAGGGTCCCCAGGACTAGGAGATACATCCCCCTATTATTGATAAAGCACCTTCAAATGAGAAGTGTTCAACCTTTTTATATGAATAAAAAGTCCACCTTCACCTTATAAATTTTATCTTATTCTATATAATCTTGGGTTAGGAGCAACTTTTTTAAAGATTTTTGGTGCTCATAAGTCATAATATTGAGCACTAATGGTATTTCATCCTCTCTTTATCGATTGGCACTAATAGTTATTGCAAGCCTCCCCCACTTCAAGGCCCCTAGTCACTTTTAACTAAGAGAATATTGCTTGACCAATATTTCCAAGGGGATATTGTGGACTGATGTATCCACTTCATGTTGCTTTAGCAAGAGAACACTCCTTAGTTATCACAAGTAAACTTACATAGCCGGGACAAATACTCTTGGTTTAGTCAAGCCTCATGCCCTTGTGTAGGAGACCACATTAGCAGTGATTACTATGGCCTTGAACAAAAATTGGGATGTAGTAACCCCATAAGTTGTGAATATCCTGATCAACCAAGGGTTTAAAGGAACTCATGTGTGGCAAATAGAATCATCTTATATGCTATGATGTACTACAATAAGAGGCGACATGCCTGATCAAATTTTGCAAGGATAAAAGCTATCAAATCATATGGGAAGCAATACTTTCGATAAAATACTCAATAAATAAATTCAGGACAGATATAGTTTGCTAAGTGAAGGTTTGATTGTAATATTGTATTCATGGTTGAATTTTGTCAATATTTCTTTAAGAAAATTTGTAAACTGCTTAACTCATACTAAAAAAAATTCTTAATATGTTGGAGATAAAAGAGAGAGAGAGAGAGAGAGAAGAAATGAGAGAAAACTAAATAATCTCATATATTACATATTACAATCAATCCCCCCATATGCTTGACATTATTTTTTTTTAATAGTGAGTAGAGCAATGCAGCATTACACATATTGAAATATCAACAATGAACAATTATCTATGCTTTCTATTCTATATATTTCATGTGACAATACAGTGATTATTATTATTATTATTTTGGCAATTGTGGGCCTCAATGTTAATGTTAGAACGGTCCATTGGACCGGTCTAGCCGGTCTAGATAGGACCGGCTCGCGGGAACAAAGGTGGAAGATTTCCGCCTCTTATGTACACCGCTCAAATCGTTGGAGCCAAGAGACCAATTTAGGAAAGATTTTTGAGGGAGTTAGGAGGAAAATTTGAATGTAGAGACTGTTTAGAGATTTTCTTTTTGATTGTATGCATTAAATAGTTTGTTTTCCTAGGGTTAGGGCATCTTGAATTTTGACTGAATTTGAGATCTCTTAGGTTAAGGTTTTTTTGGGCTCTAATGGCGTCTAGAGATTTGGAAGAGCTAGATCCTCCTCTCGAATAGAGGATCAATTATATCTTGTTATTTCCTTCCATTAGTTTGATTATTGCAATAAAAAATTATTTTTTTTTGTTTTCATTGGAGTTTGGAAGAGTTTTTTTACTGTTTTGTTTGAAATTGATATGATTTACTTGAAATCTTCAAGTGTTTCCTATCACTTAACTAATAAAAAATGCCTCAAATGCCTGAAAATGTGGACTAATAATTTAATAATGCCTTTGCCTATCCATTGTAGTCAAGATTTTGTGTGCAATCATAAGTTAAAAGTTCCACATTTTATTAGCTTGGTCCTCTTCCATTTTCATAAAATTTTCAAAAGATAGAATAGCTCAATTCGCAGTTATCTTAATGATTTCCCCACCACCCATTAAAAATAAATAAATTTATTTATTTATTTTAAGCTGTGGGGTAGACAGAGGGCATATGAAAGAAACATTAATAAGGCTTAATATTGATGATTGGCCGGCAGAAATTTAACACGGCAGCGAGTCAAATATTAATTTCAAGGCCATCGTTTAGATTCTAGAAATATCCCAACAAAGAGAAGACACCCTTCATTTGTTAACAAATTATTGTCTCTGTTACAGGCATTAGATCACCACTTTGACTCTCTCTTGAGGAGGCAATCAATTTATAAACAACGTGAAGGTTTGAAAAAATTGTCTAAGAAAAGAGAAGAAGAAGATGAAATTGATGAATCCAACACAAGGTATGAAGCGCGCAAAGGCTCCAAAATTTCGTTCATCCTATTGAAAATTTGATTTATTCTCCTTACAGTTTTTTTTTTATAATTTTGTGGATTGGGGCTTTGATTTTGATTTCTTCCGTTTAGGTATTAGTCTTTATTTTCTCTATAAGATATTGCATTCTATTAGAACCTTAGGAATCCATTGATCATGTATTCCTGCAATTTTTTTTTTTTTGGGTTCAAATTTGAGAGAGATTTGATGCTTTTTGCTGGGTTTGGATAAAGAAAGCATAAATTTTGCATGTTTCTTTTTAAAACAATTCCATTTTTCATCCATGGAGAACTTCTTTCAGGAATTGCTATATGATAATCTATATTTGTAGCTTATATTTCCACACATAATATCATCATTTAATTATTTCAAATTGATTGCAGGAGATTGATTTCTGTATTGGCTGAGATGGGCTGTGGCTCTTCCAAAACCTTAATAAAGTCAGTAAGCACCAGAGAAGAATTTCACACACCTTTACAGAAGAAAACAAGCGGGCATGAGGAAACATTAGTCTCCAAGAATGGAACAGAACACCAATTTATAACTATTCTCTGCACCACCAACACTCCAGCCAAACAGCTTAATGAAGAGGAATCCTCAAAGCAATCATCTCCCACATGCAATAATTCATCACCAACAAAAAGCTTCAATTTGATGCCGCCAATAATCGAAGCTGGGGAATCTGAGAATAACATAGAGATTATCAATTCATGGGAGTTACTGGCTGGTTTAGAGGAAGACGATGAAGTCGAAGAACAAAGAAAAACAGACTGTTCAATGAGCTTGAATACAATCAAACAGTGTTATGAAAGTTCAGAGGATGGTGGAATCGAGCAAGACAATACCAAAGCCATGCAGCAAGATAGAGAAGGTGAGAAGGGATTGAGGAGGAAGTTGATGGCCACCGAGCTTGTGGCTTTGAAAGTCCCAGCATTCGAGTTTGCAAGGACAGGGAGCTTGAGAGACTGGCTGATGCAGGGAGGGCAAGTGATGCCTAATGGATCACATGTGACACCTAAGTTTGGAAGTTTTGAACATCCAGCAGCAGGTGGAACTAGTGAAAGTTGTGAGGAGAATGTATTTGATCCAGCTCTAGTTGCTCAGCTTGAGCAAGCAATGGAAGATCTAACAGTGGAGGAGGAGGAAATTTTGAACCAAATTGTAGAGAAATGGGAAGGCAGTGTGATGTCTTCTGAGAGTTGGAAATGATGGTAGATAGAAGGAAGATTAGCAATTAACTTCAGGTTCTGTTAAGATTCATGTGAGAATGGAGATCAGCTCTATATGGAAATTGAAAAAAAAAGTTTGTTACTAATATAATACTAATAGCTTTAACCTAGTAGCTTACTGTTTTGAATCGATGAATGTAAATTTACAAGAATGCTAAGCTTAATGTAGGTTCCTGATTTGGGAACCAAGATTATATAGCTGTGAAATGAGCATAAAGGTTAAAATAGCAATGGAAATTCTCATAGAAAATAAGAACAAACGTTTTTTTTTTTTTTTTGCCCCTTGAAGCACTGGTTTATGCCTGACTTCATTGACCTGAAGTTGTGATATGAATTGATTTCCAAGAGCGTTCTATAAGTTGCTATGGTTGGATTAGTCTTAAATGTCTTTGTCTAAGGTCTAGGACCCCAGAATCTCAGTTCTCACAGTATTCAACTAGCACCTTCATGACTGGATTTTCCCTAGCAGTCACAATTCTGGTTGAGTTTGGAACTTTACAGTTAGCTGAAAAGAACATATAATAGCTCAATTTTTTTACTGTGGGGGTGGGGGCCGCAGGTTGATTATGATTCTGCAATTTGAGCTTTCATTTTTTTTTCTTTCATTTGCTCATGCCTAACTTCCAAGTATATATAAATATCCTAAAATTCAACAAAAAATAGTTCAGTATCTAGCATCTACTAAATGCCCGACTGCAACAAAATTAGTAAACTATCAGCGGTATGAGCCCATCCCATCGCGCTTTGATAGTCTCTTTATTGTCTACGCCCTTTCTTTACACTTCCATACAGGTTTTTTGGTTTTGGATAGTTAAACTATCTATTGTTTCACTAAATAGGTCTCCTTTCTGAATGGGTTGGACTACTCTTTTGTCTTTGTGAAGTCCTCTCGCTGTTGGTATTAGTAGCCTTTTGACTCTATAGTTGCAAACGTTATGCTCTCATCATTAAAAAAAAAAAAAGAAAATTGAAGTCAACCTCTCATATCCGCAAGTAAATACTGCAAAGAGGATAACCAATCAAACCTTATGTACCGAATGCTAGGATCTACATAACAGTTGAGAATAGTCTCAGACTGGATATGAAATAGGAGCTGTTCTCAATAATACATTGAGCTCAACTTGAACCTTTGATGTTCCTCCCTTTTGATACAGACTTTCTCCATTCTAGCCATAACTTATATCATGCTTAGATCTTAATTAAAAACCATGCCCCTCAATTCTTTGTTATCTTGGATGGTTGGATTGATGTAGTGTCTGCCTTTCTACCCCACCCATCATTGCCAGCATGAACTTACCACCAAGAATAACAAGGTCATAATCATTTTAAGTAGGTGTGCATTCACTATTGGTTCATTTTTCTGAGAGAGTGTAAACCAAAGGGAATTAAGATTGGGTCAGATATACTAGCCATCACATTCATTTCAACCCAAAATCTGAAAATTTGTTCGGATAATTTATGACACTACTCGAAAAAAAAGTCTTGAAATATCTTTTTGGAGTGCGGACTACGCAAGTTTAGATAATCAATCAAAAATTACATGCAATAATGGAATAAGTTGTCCACACCTATCTGCACCTAATAATTTTTCCTGTTACTATTCATCTCGCTATCTCTCTCAAGCATGTGATCATTCCTCTCTTCGTTCTGGATGTCTTTCTCTAGCTCTACTCCTACAGTATCGTCTACATCAAAACTCGTGACCCATGAATAGCTCACAATGCTGACCTCCGCCACTTCCACCTTGCTAGTAAGATCTCTAATGTAAAAGTTGCCTTCCATGCTATAATTCTCATTGTCAATCTCAATAATAGAACATTGAGGATCATATGATTAGTCCTCAACCAGCCATGCCCCGATAGCAAGGAGTGAACTCTATCGAAGACTATATTGGAACAGAATATGATCCTCCCCCTACGAGTAATTACATAACGTGGCAGCTCAGGCATAAAACGAAGCACATTGCAACCATGAGTATTGAAATGAGCCCAAATAGTTGTCAACACAAATGATTGTGGTAATGCCAACGAGGTGATTGGTGAAAAGGTCAAACGGGGATCCACCAATCGACCAACAAGGTGAGCTCATGTGGCCATGTGGGTGATATAGGCAATCGAGGTAGGTTTAATGGCTCAAACTTGTAGATTAGTATCCACTGTTAGCATCACAATTTCCTTTTTTTTTAATTTTTTTATGAATCCTCAAACAGCTATCTTTTGAAATAGCACAATTGGCTGATGCAAGAAGCAAAGGGTTTATTTTGTTGTATGTTAATACAATATAGCTATTTCTTTTAATTTCTCTCATCGTTTACACCTTAGTTGCATGTATGAAGAGGTGGAGCGAAAGGAAAAATATCCGCTTTGTGGCAAGGTAACTGGCTTTAATCAGAAATTTAATTCTTCTCATAAAATTTTGTTCATGCCACCCATTATTTGTTGCATTCAGAGCAATATTTTCAACTTAAGCAAGTGATAGTAAGTGGCAGAATTAGTTTAAATTTTTCAAAAATGTGTTCGATCATTCAGATGAGTTGTTGATCCAAATAATATGCATTAATAAAGAATTTTCTTAGCATATCGAAATAATAATATATAGTTGCCATTTTTTTTTAAATAAGTTATTCATAAGTGACTGAAGGCATCTTCTTAAGAACGGATGGCAGGACTCCCAAGGTTTTCGTGACCTTGTTGGCTTTTTTTAAATCAAGTCGCCCTTAAGATTACTAGAGGGAAGATTAACGATGATTAGACTTTGGATGTCACAATCTTCTTCAAACTTGAGGATTAGTGTTGGGGTTGATTTCCAGATTGCTGTTATGTAGTTTGTTTTGGTGGCTGGGATTGCTCTTTGACTATTGGTGGATTCCAATTTATGCTTGGCAGCTCACAGTGTTTCTGATAGTTTGTCTGCCGGGCTTTTGCTGCTTTCTGCGTCATTTCATTATTCTGTTTCTTGTTGTCCAACCTGGGCTTTAGTTGTGGAACTTTTTTTTTGTTCGATGCTTTCGACCGTTTTTTGTTGTAGGCTGACACTTCTTTGCAGTGGGTTGGGCTATAGTCAATGATGTAAGCCCATTCCCAATTGCATTCATGGACAATGCGCTATACTGAATTTGTTGATTCTACAAATGCTACCATTTCTAAGATCCTCACTTTCTTCTAATAAAATTTCGTTTTACTTGATGCACTGTTTCCCAAATACTATATAATAGAGCACAAAACCATGACATCTGACAAAGCAACAATTAGGCACATGCTACAATAACTCACAGCCATCTATGTATAATGAACAACCTCATCTCACTCATACACATGTAAAGCTACCTTAGCTTTAACTTATATAAACTGATGATCAAATGAGAAAAATGACTTTTCACCTAATACACTTGTTCTGTATGCAGCTTTAATCTCTTTTCATTTTCCTCTGCTTTGGCTTGCGTATACTTGCAGGTTACAAAGTTTCTTCGTGATATTAGAGCAGGCGTGATCAAGTAGAATCACCATGACACACTTTATCACTTCTCAGATCGGCGAACCTTCAGTAATACCGAAAACTCCAGCATTCCCTCATCCCTCAAATTCGTCATCTCTAACATCAAGAATATCGTTCCCACACAGTTATCTACTGACAATTACTCCCTATGGCGCTCTCAAATCAGTATGCTTCTTCATGCACATGGATTTGCAAGCTTTCTGGAACCCACTTTCACACCCTCTCAACAATCGGATGGCACAACCATCCCAAATCCCTCTTACACCCAATGGATGCTCACCAACCAAAACCTCGCTGCTGCCATCTGCTCCACTATTACAGCATCTGTCCTACCATATATCCTTCACCTTGAATCTACCTCTGCAATCTGGACTACTCTTGAGCTCAGATTTCAGTCCTCCAATAGGTCTAGGGTCATTCAACTCAAGAATGAGCTTTACAATATATCCCTGAAAAATCTCACAATGACACAATACTTAACTGAGATCAAAACCCTAGTAATATAGCAGCTGTCGGCTCTACAATTGATATAGAGGACATCATTCTCTACACTCTCAATGGCCTCCCCCCTTTATATCAAGCTTTCAAAACCTCCATCAGGATATGCTTACAACCATAAGCCTTGACAATCTCTATTCTCTCCTCATCAGTGTGGAAATCAATATTTTCGCAAAAGCAACCCAAGTCACTCCTGCAGCTGATCCCCATACAGCTCTCTATTCGTATAGAGGCGGCAACCGATGAACCAGAGGTTGATTTCCCCAAAACATTAATACCACCACCAGATTCACATTCGTGTCCTCTTCCATCTGCCAAATATGCAACAAAAAGGGACACACGGCCTCTGTTTGCTGGCATCGACTGAACGTTCACTACGTTCCCAACCCACCTCCAGCGCCTAACAGAACTCTGCTCGCCTCCTCGGAACAGTCCTCCACCGACTGGTATCTCGACTCAGGCTCCTCAACTCACCTCACCAACTCTCTAGAAAACTTGTCACATTCCTCCCCATACCAAGGAACCGACAGTATTACAATAAGTGACGGCCGCTCGATTCCGCTAGCACATTCAGGTGCCGGACTACTCCCAACCCCGTCTCGTAAGCTTCATCTTTCTCCTCTCCTTCACATACCAGCCATAACACAACCTTCTCTCTATTTCTAATCTCATCAAAGACAATAATATTTCAATCACATTTGATTCATTTGGTTTTATCTTTAAGGATCTGATGACAAATCAGACTATTCTCATGGGACCCTGCCGTGACGGGCTGTAACCAATCTCCTCCACTGGCCTGCAAATCTGCCTTCACAGCTACTAGCTCCACCTCAACCATCTGGCACAATAGGCTCGGTCACCCTCATAGCAGAGTTCTCACAACCATATCCCAGCACAATCCTCAATTAGAAATACCAAGTCTTTCGTTTACTTGTGTCTCTTGTAAGGCCTCAAAAGGTCACAAATTAGCTTCTAAAAATTCTACTAATAGACAAGTTACCCCACTAGCTGTTATCCACTATGATGTATGGGGGCCCTCCTCTGTTACTTCCAATCAAGGTTATAAGTACTATGTTGCCTTTATTGACTATTTCTCTCGATTCACACGGTTATTTCCAATGCTCTATAAATCCGATGTTACTAAAATCTTCCTCAACTTCAAGACTCTAATCGAAAATCAGATCCCATACAAGATTAAATGTCTCAAGACTGATGGTGGCATGGAATACCTTAACCATCAACTTACTTACTGTTTCGTGTGTAAGGCAATTCATTCTCATATTCAATGTTATATAAGTACATTAACTCTGTAATTTTCTACATATGCATATCATGTCATTGGAGGAGTTGTGATTTGATGAAATCTAAGTGCACTAGTAGTTCTATTATATGGGTTTGAATTTATATTCTATTTTTATTCTATTTCTGGCCCCATCTAACATGGGTAGATGTGAGGTGTGGATGTGGTATGTTTATTCTATTTCTAGCACCGTTAATAAATTACTGATGTGGTAGGTTAAAAGGGAGACATAATTCAATGTGGAGATATACATAGTCATCAAGACGTATGCATTGTATAATGCATATCGTATAAACAAGTGAAGTAAAAAAGTCAGATACCCATGTTAAATCTTCCATTAAATAATTTAGGTTCTAATACTATTAAATGATTCCATTTCTGATATGATAAAAAATAAGTTCAAAGAATATTTTGCCTTATGTGAATGGCCATGTCTCTAACACTGCACTCTCTTCAACAACATAGCATACATCACCATATCTCTTGCACCTATACCCCCGAATAGAACGGTCTGGCTGAACATAAACACAAACGCATTCTAGACACCACTCGTACCTTACTACATACTGCCTCAATTCCTTACCACTACTGGCTTGATGCTGTTCTCACAGCCACCTATCTCATTAACAGAATTCCATCTCCCACAACTAATAATCTATCACAACTCCAACTTTGCTATAACATCACATCCTCTTACTCTCATCTTCGCACATTTGGGTGCGAATGCTTCCCTTTAACTCCTCCCCCTCTTCGTCACAAACTCGCCCCCAAATCTACACCATGTATCTTCATGGGATACTTAGACTCCTACAAAGGCTACAAATGCTTAGATCTCTTAACCAACCGTATCCATATATCCAAACATGTAACATTTCATGAACAATCCTTTCCCTTTAATAGACCTTCTCAACCCACCTCCACTTCATCCAACTCTCTACCTCCTTACCTACTTACACCCACATCTAATATCTCATCATCCACCCGATGCATATCCCAACCTCTCTCATCACCACTACCTGCCACAAATAACTCCAGCCCTCACTCCCATATACCAACATCCACATCCACAGTACCATCAACCACTTAATCTCCACTTCTCCACTCTTCCCCACCCATTCCACTGCATCCAACCGAACCTCCATCCTCTTATCCCATGATTACCAAACTACAAACAAGCTCGTTAAAGCCTTGTACTCGGCTCAATCTTACCCACAAGCAAACCACACCTGCCCCTATCTCTGATCCCACTACATATGCTGATGCAATTAAAAGCAGTGAATGGCGGAAAGAAATGACAGCAGAATTCTTTTCCTTGCAGAAACAGGGAACGCGGACACTCGTCCAACCACCTCCAACTGCATCTGTTCTCGGGTGTCGCTGGACGTTTCACACCAAACATCATTCAGACGGATCAATCGCACGCTTCAAAGCCAGACTTATTGCACAGGGAAATCGCCAGGAACAAGGAATATACTACACTGAAACATTCAGTCCAGTTGCTAAACTTCCAACCATCCGAGTGCTCCTTGTTGACCTCCTTTTTGGCATTGGTCACTTGCACGGCCATTTCGTAGCTCGATACACTTGTCTTTATGTCGCACTGTTGTGTCTGATGAAGGATCAAATCGCGCACTTTACCTCGATCCGTCATCGGCTTTAAAATTTATTCCTTTTGATCACACATTGCTCATTATCATGTTTTAAAATGTGTGTGATCGGGCCGACGCCGACTTATATATAATTTATGTGCATTTGAACCCTTTTATCGCACATGTATGTTCCGTGTGCAATATCTTTTGATCGGGACATCGTTTTGTGAAATGGACTTCTCGAGTGTGTTCGGATCGCCGAGATCTTTTAAACTAGCCCGTTAGTGCTAGAATCGGATACCATTTGATGCGTGTCGAGGAGAGAAATTGAGATCCTTATTTCTATTGTTATCTTTATCATTATTTTCAAATATATATAATATATAAAAATATACATTTTTTTAATTAAATAAATATAATAAAAAAGTATATTTTAATTAAGATATGAATATGAAATTAATGAGTTTATATAATATAATAAAATCTCATTCAAATTAAATTTTTTATATTTAGTTTAAATATAAGTCCATTTTTTTTGCTTTAATCAAGAAAATTTATAGATCTAATGGTTGAATTTCGTCAATGATATTATTTAATTTTAGCCTCTAGATTTAGAGCATCAATAAGAGATCCAATTTGAACCCTTAGATCAAGGGTTTGTGTTTTCTCTAACTTTCATTTCATATTAAAAGTGTATCAGATTCACTCTGGTTGGGGGGATATCTACAGTAGCCGCAAAGAGAGAGGAGCTCTCCCACACGCCTCTCTCCCTCGGCGAATTATTAGGTCCGGACACCGGACGGAGAGATCCGTCCGGTTTTCTCTCTATCTACAGTAAAAGCGCAGTCAAAGCGCAGGCGCTACAGTACCTGCGCTTTGACTGCGCTTTTACTGTAGATAGAGAGAGATCCGGCTCCCGTCAGGTGTCCGGACCTAATAATTTGCCCTCTCCCTCTCGATATTTTTCACGCAAGAAATCCCCCCTCATGTGCTCCTTCAGGTTCGGCTAACTCCAGAAGGACCAAAGCCCTCCTCTTCCGCCACTCTCCTGGCTCCGACGATCGAGCCATTAGCTCCGACCAACTCCGGTCAGCATACCCGACGTCCAGCCCTCCAAGCCGCCGCCGGCCTCCATTTTCAAAACCGCCCTTGAGCTCTTGCCGGCCATCCATATGCCGCCGGTCAATTGACCACTGGCTATTGTCCTCCTCCCTATCTGGTTCAAATAGAGCCTAAGCTGAACCCTTCCCCATTCCTCTTCTTCCCAAGGGACGAGCCACTCACTGCCATCTCCTCTCCGGTGATTGAACCACCAGCTCTGTCCGACCCACCTAACCCAATGTCCGACCCACCTAACCCAACGACCTGTCGCCTACTGAGCTTCCTCTGATCCGCTCCCCTAGCAGCTGATCTGACCTCACTAGTTCGACTACCGCAACAACCCTCCTCCTTCACTATTTCAGCTGCACTTCCCGGCTCTTCTACCTGCTCTTGTGACCAGCCATTAGTTGGAGTCATGAATGGTTGTAAAACCCATTTCCAGCAAGAGTAAGTAAATGTGAATATATGTATTTCATCAAATAATTGAATACAGACATCATGACTTTAGTTGTTCTATTTTTAGACCTTTAGCTAGATTCCACATTCCTGTTTCCTTTGGAATAAATTAGATTAAGAACATTTCATTGTGTCTGACTAAGATTGCAATCTGTTGAGTCTAATTTCTTTCAAAGATTCTAATTAATTCAAGTTATTTTATCCTGCATATTTTGTTTCATATGATGTCGCGATCAGGCTCCTAAGCATAAGTTCAAACCCTTTAAGATATATATTCAAAGGACTTTTGTTTATAAATTTTCAGATAACTTTGCGTCAAAACCGCGTATAATTTTCTTGGTTGAATTTTGGAATGCTGGAAAGAAAGAAGGGTTTTGCAATGTTCATTTTTTCGATTTCTTATCTTCCAACTTAAGTGGTCTGAAGCTCTCAATATTCATCTAGTAGTGACGAGGACTTGTAATCTCACCTTTGTTTGTTGTGTTATGAATATTATATGGCTATCAGATTTATTCAATTCATGGATATAATGTTTCAAATTAGATTATTTGGCGAGCGGTGTTTCTTGACATTGCTAATGCGAGTAGCAACTTAAGGCCATTCTGTACCTTAAGTCAAATGAGGTTTTGTTCTCTCTAATAGAATTATTCTGTCTTGAACATTGAGTTCTGTATGGCGAGCTCTCCCTTCGTTTAAAAAATGATGAACATATTCTACATGGTTTTGTGTCATGGGAAAGATTGCCGAGCCACATCACATTTATATTAATTTGTTGTGTAGAGATTATTTTAAAATGCAGAATAATTTGAATAAATGAGAAGCATAACAAATATAGAGCTACGAACACATTGAGGCTTACAAGAAACTGAATTATTTGTATCTTGTATTTACTGTCATAAAAATTTCCTATGCTAGTCATGATTGCCTTCTCAACCAGGAAAATCCTATGATAAAAGTATAAAACTAATGTGAAATCAGGATATAGTGATATAAGACGGCACCGGTCATCTCATGGATTTGCATAAAGATGATGTCTCATTTATTTCTACGTGAATGTCAACTTATCATATAACTAATTCAAAGACTAACATCATCCTTTCATGAAGTTAAGGGAAGGGAAATAAGCTAGTTGGTATGTCTAATATAAGTCATTGATTGGTGATCAATAAACCTATGCATTCAAATATATCATTCATTTGTTGGAGCTGAAGATTCTATTACTCGAATAATTTAGTAGACATATGTTGGATCTATATGTGACGTCTACCATAAATTTTGCTAGTAAATGACATTGCACGTGATGAACCTCGATTAAAGTTAGGATGGACGTGTGTCCACTCATAATCTGATGTTCAATAAATGATAACTAGATCGGCGAGGTTATGTGCATATCTCTGTCTCATTTTATTCTTTTTTTTCCTTTCTTTTACAAAATTTGAAAAGAATAAAGGTTGTTGCCATTTGTTTCTATAATTGTTTAAGTTGATTAATTCACTGTCTCATTTATGATAGTGGCAATGTATTGTGGTGTCTGTTTCCTTTTTTTTAGTTTCTGAAATGACTTAGCATGAAAAGTGCCAAAATATTCTTTTGGTGATTTAGTGAGGTGCTTTGTTAATTTGATTAACCTATATATATATATATATATATATATATATATATATATATATATATATATATATATATATATATATATATATATATATATATATATATATGTGAAAGTGTTATTTGCATTTCAGTTTTAAAAAATAATAATAAATAGAAGTCCCTTAAATAATAAACATGATAATTATATGAGATGTATATGTTAGATTTATTTATTTGTTTATATATATATATATATATAATAAAATACAGAATGAATTGCAATCATACTTGAATCTTTATATACATGCCTATATCTTAATAAACACAAGCAAATCTAAATAAAAAATATGTTAGAATGAAAAGACTTATAAAACTCAAATTCTAATTCATTCAATGATTAAATCTCCTCATAATTAATTACATACATAATCCAAAATCACTTTAAGAGTTGGAACTAAAAAACAAACACAAAGATTAATAATCTAAATGATTAAAAATGGGTAGAAATGAACAAAACAAAAGACTAATTAAAGGTTCAACATAACTTGAAATTCCTAAATCTAATAATTGATCTAAAATTTAATTAAACATTAAATCAACCATTTAAAGTCATTTAATCAACCCTTAATCTTCAACCAACTAAATTAACTTGATTGTTTACTACTGGATAACCCGGGCCTACGAGGCTATTAAGTTAGCCTCAAGGAGGGTGAAATAAATCTCATGGCCCCGGTGAGCAACAAAGGTAGTAACCACTAAACACTAAAAACAAACTATTAAAATTAACATTAAAACACTAATATTTAAACATGAATTAAAATTTTCCTTTGACATTCAATAAATCAGAATATAAAGCAGCTTTAACTAAATTACCCTATATAGGACATACCCGAATTACATAGCTTGCTACACACACTAGAATTTATTTGCTAGGATCACCGACTCTGGTCTTAGGCTAGGCCATTAGTGTGTTTTAGTGTGATGCGGGTACCTTGCCTGGAGGGTATCCTTGGTGTGTTTATCTGCTTTCTGTACTCTGGATGTCATGCATGCATCTTTATACACCTTACTTCACAGTGCACCTTATCTACATACATGCATCATATCATTATTATTCAAGTGAAAATGTCAAAGTAGAATGTACCTAGGATGCTTGTAAAAGAAGATTCAAAATAGAATGTACCTAGGTACAAATGTATGTGCAAGAGTCAAATATAAATGTAAGACGTTAAGAGTTGTAAAGATTTAAAAATATTTGCTTATACATATACACATTGGGCTCCAAAAGATAATCCTCTCTCTTGGGGGCGTTCTCTTTTGGAATCCTATGTACCCAGAATGTACCTAGGTGCAAATATTTTATTTATGCACTCATTTCATGCATCATACACGGCGATAGATATATACATTTATATATTTAAATCAATGTCCTTGATTCCTTAGGATAGAGTCATCCTTCTTGCATACATAAGGCGATTGATTGTGTTTAGGATGTTAGTTGGCAGCTCACTCCAGGCAAGCATAAGCCTAGGTTGTCCACCCCTCAGTGTGTCTCTTTCAACTTTTGATGAATTCTGAATCTGTCATTTCTCCTAGGATAGCAAGTTCAATTTTTGATGTTCTAAACTCAAAATTTTAATCACATCTTTATTCATTTAAAAAGGTCTAATCATCACTAAAGCTAAAGAGAAGAGCTTATCCTCTTTGGAATAAAACTTACGAACTTTCTCTATGCACCAAATTAAGAAGAGAATAATACAACGTCATTAATCGAGAGTTTTCTTAGGCCGAGGCCTAAGATGTAATTAACCGCGGGAGCTTACGCCCGTGGGAAATCGATCTCCACATCAAATAAACCCTATTCAAGCTGATGTATTGAATGGGAGAAATCTCGTGACTTTGATTAGGTTATATATATTATTACCCATCGAGGTGTGTAGGTGAAAATCGTTATCCTTCATGGTTAATCGTATATATGATCTCATCTGCTCTTCCATTGGCCTGCATGCGTAGAGTGTAAAGGCTTACGACCATTTTGTCCTACGGGATAGTGCGATCGTACCCTTTGCATTCTGACCCCGCTAAGCAGAATCTTTTCGGAGACCCACACTCCTCACAGTAGCTCTAAATTGCAACTGGCCTGTACAACAGCTGGACGTTGCCAATGCTTTCCTTCATGGCAATCTCATCGAAACCGTGTACATGGCACAACCCAAGGGCTTTGAAGACTCATCCCATCCCGACCATGTATGTCTTCTTCACAAAGCTATATACAGCCTCAAACAAGCGCTCAGACTATGGTATACCACCTTCACTACATATTTTGCTCCCCTTGGCTTCCACCACAACAAATCAGACCCTTCTCTTCTCATTCTCACTCAAAATCATACTTAAATATACCTACTTATCTATGTCGACGATATTATTCTTACCAGCAATAACCCATCAACCATCTTTACTCTCATTCATCGACTTGGCAGCCATTTCACCATGATACATCTAGAATTAGCCCATAATTTTCTTGGCATTCAAATTCACTCACACACCAACCAGTATTCTCTCACAGCAAACCTATGCTCTCTCCATCCTACACCAAGCAACTCTCACTCAATGCAACCCGCTCTCCAATCCCACCTTCACGAAAATGCCCACCAACCTTCCTGCTGATCAACTGCTCTCCAATCCCTACCTATATCGCAGACTTACAGGATCACTACAGTATCTAACCTTAACTCGCCCTGATATAGCATAAGCAGATAATCTTTTCTCCCAACATATGCATAATCCCTTACAGCACCACATCTATCTCTCAAACGCCTTCTTCGCTACATCAAAGGCACCCTTCACTATGGCATACCCATCACTAAAAGTCCGCTGTGTCTCACGTCCTTCTCCGACGCCAACTGGGCAAGCGACTCGATCTCCCACAAATCCACTTTTGGCTACTGCTCTTTTCTCAGAACTACACTTATCTCATGGAGTGTGAAGAAACAGCCCATGGTTGCTAGATCCTCCACTGAATCTGAAGAGCACTCGCAGCAGCAACAACCGACATCCTCTGGCTTCAGCATCTCCTGAATGACTTCAAGCTTCCCCTGGATCAACCTACAAATATATATTGCGACAACACATCAGCTATTGCACTTGCAAATAATCCAATTTTTCATGCTAGAACTAAGCACATTGAGATAGATCAACGCTTCATTAGAGACCACATCCACAACAACAACATTCGGGTACTTCCTATCAGCATCGTGGATCAAATAGCAGACATACTTACTAAACCTTTGACTACTCCCATATTTCATCAGCTCAGATCCAAACTGACGGTCATTTCAGACCCATCAGTTTGCAGGGGCGTAATAGAGCACAAAACTACAACATCTGACAAAGCAACAACCATGCACATGCTACAGTAAATCACAGCCATCTATGTATAACAAATAACCTCATCTCACTCATACACGTGTAAAGCTACCTCAGCTTTAACCTATATAAACTGATGTACTGCTACAGATATCAAATGAGAAAAATGACTTTTCACCTAATATACTTGTCCTGTATGCAGCTTTAATCTCTTCTCATTTTCCTCTGCTTTGGCTTGCGTAGACCTGCAGGTTGCAAAGCTTCTTCATGTTATCAGAGCAGGCATGATCAAGTAGAATCACCAATCACCATGACACACTCTGTCACTTCTCAGACCTGCGAACCTTCAGTAAATGCTCACACCGAAAACATTTTAAAATGGTCCTTCGACATTTTAAGGAGGGATGTTTTCTCTCCAAATAAGGGTGCCAATTTATGACACAACTAGAAAAATCTAGTTTCAAGTCGACCTGTTTAACAAACGGGTCGGGTTCGGGTTCAAATTTTCAACCCGTTTGAAAAATCGGGTTGTTTCAGGGTGAACCCGCTAATCCGATAATGACTCAGAATTGATTTGCATCCTGTCCGTAGCCCCGCATCGCTCGTCCTGTCCGCTGCACTGCATCACAATCGTGGCTGGCAGCCTGGCACGTTGCACCTGCATGCCGCACAGCATCGCGATGGTAGCCTAGCACCACATCATGCCCACTCGCGTCGTCGAGCTGGCAGCCCCGCTCTAGTGTGTCATGCCTACTTGTGTCGCACTCTACACTTGCGGTCGCACCCGCCTTGCTCGGGCCAGAGTGTCGGGTTTGAGTCGACTCCGGTTTGGAGCGGGTCGGGTCCGGGTTCTGATTTCTGGCCCGTTTGTGTAATTGTGTTGAGTTCGAATTGAATTCTGATTAGTTTCGGGTTGGAGCCGAACCCAACCCGAAAACCCATTTTCACATTTCTTTATACATTTCTGTTATTATGTCGTTAGGTTAGTCAAAATAATAACATCCACTTAGGCAATTTTTAGAATTATTCAGATTGTGATTTGAGTGTTGAATCATATAACGAGATTCTAATCCACCTCTTCTTTTGTTGTTGCCCTCATTTTAAGGCATGCTTCTATTGTTAAATTTTAAAACAAAAATGATGTACTTTTGCTTTTCTCAAGGATAAGATCTCCAACCTCTTTGACCTCCACGTTCAAGAATCCATAGGAACTATTAACTAGTTTTAAAATGCCATCTTACCTCTGAAATAACGATGATAGCAAGTTTAAGGCAAGGATCTTATCGCCAAACTTAATGTTCATAGAGCTGCATTACCTCTTGTTGATGAGATTTGGGCATCTAATGGTTGTGCGGATTTAAAATATTCCAATAAAAAGAGTAAAAAATACCCACACCTGGAAAATCTATAAACAGCTCAATTTCAACAAAATTTGGATAGATTTTAACTCAAATTTCTAGAATCACAGATCATATAGAATTCTATAGCTTTGATCACTGGCTAGAGTACCAATCAATTATTTTTGATATTTTGCTTGTCCAGGCATCTTCACCACCTTTCAAGTTGATTGATCTCCCCTCTATTCAAAATAATGATCACACAAACCACCCTCATCCGTCTGCTACAATCACTATTTGAATCTAATTATTGCCTTATATATTTCATCACTTCATGCACATTGCCACTCAACACCCGCCGTCACCTAATGTAATCCCCTGACATTCGTTGTTGAGCTCAACACCACCGGATTTTCCTCTCCACTGCCAAAAAGGATGATCCACTTAATGTGTACTGTTTTGCATTGTATTGACTCCTTCAATCCTAAGGATGGGAGGGCTTTTGTAAATTCATATTTTAATAGGCTGAATTTTATGATTTGACTAAGTCTCGTAAAATATATCTCATGTGTGTTGCATATCTTCTTGTGATTATTTATGAAAATTTATTCTAAAATTAAGATAAAAAATCCTTTCTCTGCTGCTGTAAATATTCTAACACAACAACTTCTCTAACTAATATGATATTCAAGTCCAGGTCTAAATATAAAGACCAATAAGCCTAAACCTCGAAGCCAAGCTTCAAGGTTATAATGATTTAATGACTTTAACTCTTCTTTCTTTATTTTTTCATAAAAAATTCATATTAAATTATAAACTTCTATTATATTTTTTGAGCTGTCTTTTTTGAAGTAACATTAACGTGACAGAATTTAAATGTTTATTGTATCATTAGAATTTAATTTTCAACCCAAACAAATTAGATTTATCTGATTATATTTGAATCAGATCATTTTCGTTAGAAATAATTAGGACACCTCATTGTCTGCCTATTGTGATAAATGCGACCAATATGTAGTCAAGCAAGCACAATTTCAAAATGCATTTACTAGGTCAAGCAAAAACTCGCTTTCCAGTTCAAATAGTTCAAAGCATCTTATAACGCAAAAGTTTTCACACTATAGGATATCTTGTTGGTGTCGTTAGTCAAACAGGCGACCCACCTGTGTTGAAGGTGGGTGGGATTTGGTAAGCGCCGACACCAATAAAAGCAGAAAATTGGAACCTTGCAATGGAGTTGTGCTTGCTAGGACTAAACTCCAATGACTGCTTTTTATCAAAGATAAAAAAAAGTTGCACAAATATCTGAACTGCTATCTGTATTTCTGCTATTCCTTTGTCATACTGAACATGCAGAAAGTATTCAATGCATGGGCGATATCCATCCCAGAAAACGATGATCCACTAAAAGGTTTTCATTAAATAACAGTATAGAAGCTTCAGAGGAATCCCACAAATCTGTTCCTATATAAAAATGTCCGACGAATCTAATAAAAAATTCGGACATATAGTGCAGACAAAAGGAAAAGCAGAATCTAAATTTCATAATCCCACAAGCTAAAAAGTGCAGAATGAGACAGAAACATCTTACAAAATTTGACGCCTTTCTCACCTATTGCAGGCACCGAATCACACAGATCTTGAAAAAAGGCACCGATCCGCATTTACGAATGCAAGGATCAAGAGAAGAAACCTGGAATGAAACGAAAACAGAGCGTGAAAGGAATTTTGTTGCCTCCTGGTTCTAGTTTCCTATGATTGAAGTGCTAAATTGTCTTCAAAATGGAGCGAGTTCGTGGATGACACTGGCCTTCGACTGCTCTCAAAAAAAAAAAAGAAGAGTCAAGTGGTCAAGTGGGACTTCCTTTTGTTCGAATGTTCGTAGAAAAAGACGGCTATAAATAGAATTTACTAACTTTACCTTACTGCCACTGTTATCATTTTATATTTACGAAAACACCACGCTTCCAGCAATTCCGGCGAAACTGCGAAGTTACAATTAGCAAGCAAACGCGTTTTTTCTTTCTTTCTGTATTTTTTCTTCTGAAATTGTCCTCAACAACGTTTAACTCAGGCTCGCAGTCATCGAAATTTCTACTCTGATCTTTGCTCTCTTCGGCAAAAAAAGTAGCTTTACAAACCTCATTTCGATGAATTAGATGGCAGAACATGGCGAAGAGAAGCTCATAGAAGCCGCCCGCCACATCGCCAAGACACTAGGCCGCACGGACACCATGGCCAACGACATCCTCCGAATCTTCTCCGACTTCGACGGCCGCTTCACCCGCGAGAGGCTCGCTATCAACCACCACCCAGGCGGTTCCATCAGCGACGAACAAACCACTCCTATCGCCTTTTCCTCAATCAACCGCCAGATCTCCCTTTTCCTCTCCTCCGACCGCTCCATATGGTCGGACGCCTCCGACGCCGCTGCCTTCCTCGACGCTGTCGACGCCCTCATCGCATCCGTACGCGGTCACAATTCATCGCCGGCAGTCAACCGCGCCGACGATCTCCTACAGCAGTGCATGCTCCGGCTCGAAGACGAGTTCCGCTCGATGATAGAACACCCTTTCGACGTCTCCCCATTCGACCCTGTCCCACCTCCGGAGTTAGATTCTGACGGCGAAGATGACCCGATCCCGGTGGCTCTACCAGTGAGAGACTACGATTTTTTCATTGACGCTCTCCCGCCAGGAACCCTCGCGGACGTTCACGAGATAGCGAAGCGAATGGTCGCCGCCGGGTTTGGTCGAGGGTGCGCCCACGCTTATAGCCTCTCCCGCCGGGATTTCCTCGAGGAAAGCTTCTGCCGGCTAGGGATCCGCCTTCGCACTGCCGACAAAGTCGGGCCAGTACCGTGGACTGAGCTTGAGAACGACATCATTCGCTGGGTTAAGGGCACGAACGTAGCGTTCCGCATTCTTTTCCCCAGCGAGCACCGCCTTTGCCGACGCATATTTTCCGGCTCCTCCGCCATCGCTGACCTATCCTTTGCAGAGGCGTGCCGAGGCCCAGCAATCCAGCTCTTGCGATTCGCCGATGCAATTGCTTCTGCGAAACGTTCGCCGGAGAAGCTCTTTCGGATGATTGACATGTACGAAGCTTTCCGAGAAATAGTCCCGGAGGTCGATGCTTTGTTCTCCGATCAGTACTCGGAGTCCCTTCACACCGAGGTCTTTACCGTCTGGAAGAAGCTCGGGTCAGCGATTCGTGGGATTTTCACCGAGTTTGATAACTTGATCAGGCGTGATCCAGCGGCGGCGACGGAGGTTGTTCCCGGTGGCGGATTGCATCCTATCACTCGCTATGTGATGAATTACCTCCGCGCCGCCTGTGACTCATGGCGAACGCTGGAGGAAGTGATGGACGAGGACGGATTCCGCGCCGCGGCTGATCCCAGGCCGGAGCAGAAATCTTCGCCCTTCGCGGCACAGATTGCGTGGATTATGGAGGTCTTGCAGGGGAATCTGAAAGCCAAGGCGACAATGTACAGGGAGCCAGCGCTGAGCTGCATTTTCTTGATGAACAATTGCAGGTAAGTTATGTTAAAAATTAAAATCTAGTGGAGTTGGAATCTCTGAATGATTTTAGGGGCATACATAGTTTTTCAAAGAAGATAATGAAGATAATGCTCTTTTTTTGTTGAACACACTGTTAGACGATACATGAAATTATATTTAACCACCTGATACTACACCAAAACATCAAAATTTAAGAATATAAATTATGTCAGGTTATCCTCAGATAAATTATAATATTTTGAGCCTAAAAAATTATTGAATTTATTTAATATATAAATTTTTATATACAGCGTTAATTTTAAAATACATTTAATAAATTTTAAACTTATTTTGGTGTAACTTTTTTCTAAAATTTAAATAAAAATTATTGAAAAATAATAATTTATAGATTGCATTCAGTAACTAATTAAATTAGTAAAAATAAATGTCTGTGTCTTGACTGCCTATTTAAAAAAAGAAGAAGCAATTTTTTTACAGAAATTTGAATACTAATTATTAAAGAATAACTTAACTTTCACTCTTTTTAAATAATTAAAAAAGCTGTTATTTTTTTTAATACATTTATAGTGTTCTATAACTTATTGATTCTAGAACTTAAGAGAAGTTTTCTTTGAAACAGGTATATGATGCAGAAGGTAAGTAGCAGCAGTGAATTGCTGATGTTACTGGGAGAAGATTGGATCCGGCGGCAGGCGGCGATGGAGCGGCAGTGGGCGGCGAAGTACCTGAAGAGCTCATGGGGCAAGGTTACAGCGGTGCTTCGGATCGACGGCGGTGATTTGCCGACTGCTGAAGTGATGAGAGAGAGGCTTAGGATGGTGGATGTGTACTTGGAGGAGACAAGGCGAGCGCAGATGGACTGGGTGGTGGCTGACGAACGGCTGAAAAAGGAGCTGAAGGTGGCGGGGGCCGGAATCATATTGCCGGCGTACAGGCGGTTTCTCGAGGTTTACAGAGGACTGTTGGAGGAAAGAAGGCATGGGGAGAAAATTTTGAGGCATCATAGCCCAAGGGAAGTGGAGATGAAGATCAATGAGCTGTTTGAAGGAAGCAGGAGACCTTAGATGTGAACTGTGAAGAACTTATAAGCTTTATTAAAAGATGTTGCTTTAAGAATATTTTCATCATCATTTTTACAGTGAATAATATAGAAAATGAGGGGCTGCCCTACAACTTGTATCAGGCTTGGTTGTATGAAATTGGGCTTTGGATCACCCTTGTCTTTGGTTTGTAGTTTTTGGGACTTAGGACGGCTTTGATCAGATGAAAAAGGAATAGGAAATAAAATGGAATGTACTGTAAAAAATATAGTATTGTTGCGTCCTGGAGTATTCACGGCGGTAGAGAAATATAAAGCTTAGCGTCTTAGCATTGTACGAAAATCCAGCACACAGTCAGATGAAAGAGAGAGGGTGTAGTACTCATAAGAGACACCAGAGTTTTTACGTGGAAACCCCTAAAAGGGGGAAAAACCACAGGGCCTGGCCCAGTTTGAATGAATCCACTAGTATTTGCTGTTGTTTACAAACGAGGTCCTCCATTTTGGGGAATGATTTGGCTTGATATAGCCAATATACATCATATAGAGTGTATTACATGGTGAGAATTAATATATACACATTTGCTAGGTCGGCTAACCATATTTGGCAGACGACGGAGGTCAGAAGGACCGTACTTGGCGGGAGACAGGGGTCAGAAAGACCGTTGTTTGGTGATGGAAGTCGGCAAGACCGTAGTTGACAGACGTTGTAGGTCAGGGAGACCGTAGTCTGAGGATAGAGGTCGGGAGGACCTTTGTTGGTCAGGTGACGAAGGTCGGAAGGACCATAATTGGCTGATGTTGCTGGTCATAAAGACCGTAATCAGATGACAGAGGTCGGAAGGACCTTATTTGGTGGGGCGACGGAGGTCAGAAGAACCGTAATCGGCTAGTATTGGAGATCAGAATGACCTTAATATGATGTCAGGGGTCAGGAGGACCTGAATTGGTAGGGCGACGGAGCTCAGAAGGACCGTGGTCGGTTGGCGTTGGAGGTCAGAAGGACCTTAATCTGATGTCAGAGGTCAGGAGGACCTGAATTGGTAAGGCGACGGAGGTCAGAAGGACCGTGGTCAGCTGGCGTTGGAGGTCAGAAGGACCTTAATCTGATGTCAGAGGTCAGGAGGACCTGAATTGGTAGGGCGACGGAGGTCAGAAAGACCGTGGTCGGCTGGCGTTGGAGGTCAGAAGGACCTTAATCTGATGTCAGAGGTCAGGAGGACCTTAGTTGGTGTTTCGATATAACTTTGAACATCAGGTGATGCTTCGGTGGAAGTTCGGACCTCAGGTGGAGGTCCGGCAGAACTCAGGATGTCAGGTGGTGGTCTGGAGAAGAGTAGGGCCTCAGGCGGTGGTCTGGCGAAGAGCAGGGCCTCAGGTGGTGGTCCGGCGAAGTGCAGGGCCTCAGGTGGTGGTCCGGCGAAGTGCAGGGCCTCAGGTGGTGGTCCGGCGAAGAGCAGGGCCTCAGGTGGTGGTCCGGCGAAGAGCAGGGCCTCAGGTGGTGGTCCGGCGAAGAGCAGGGCCTCAGGTGATGGTCCGGTGAAGTGCAGGACCTCAGGTGGTGGTCCGGCGAAGTGCAGGGCCTCAGGTGGTGGTCCGGCGAAGTGCAGGACCTCAGGTGGTGGTCCGGCGAAGTGCAGGACCTCAGGTGGTGGTCCGGCGAAGTGCAGGACCTCAGGTGGTGGTCCGGCGAAGAGCATGGCCTTAGGTGGTGGTCCGGCGAAGTGCATGACCTGAGGTGGTGGTCCGGCGAAGAGCAGGACCTCAGGTGGTGGTCCGGCGAAGTGCAGGACCTCAGGTGGTGGTCCGGTGAAGAGCAGGGCCTTAGGTGGTGGTCCGGCGAAGTGCAGGACCTGAGGTGGTGGTTCGGCGAAGAGCAGGACCTCAGGTGGTGGTCCGGCGAAGAGCAGGGCCTCAGGTGGTGGTCCGGCGAAGAGCAGGGCCTTAGGTGGTGGTTCGGCGGAACTCCGGCGTCAGGCGGTGGTCCGGCGAAACTCCGGCGTCAGGCGGTGGTCCGGCGAAACTCCGGCGGTGGTCGAGGAGGAGCGAGGGGGCAAGAGCTCTCTCTTTTTCTCCTTAGGAATATGTCTCCCCTTTCATGAGAAATGGGGTCTCTATTTATAGATTTTCGTGAGTGGCATGGCCTGTAAATAGGTGGAAGATCATGGGTAGTTAGAGAGTGGTTTGAATGGATGGCCGATCTTGAATCCCTTGATCATAGACCGTTCGCTGGGCATTTGAAAGTCTTAATGATGTCAGAATTTGGCGATCTTGGGCTCGTTGGATTCGTCTCATCGAGACGCTCGATTCGACTATAAGCATGTCACATTTGGAATCCGTTTGGTAATCCAAATTATGGTTTGATCTTTCCAACAGCGCTTCAGACCCTTGATTTGGACCGATTTGGGCTCGGATTGGGTTTAATTTGGTGTCGTTGGGTTCGTATTTCTGAGACGCTTAGTTTGACTGTAAGTTTGCTGGAATCGGAGTTTGGATGATCCCAAAATTAATTTCGGAAGTTTCCAACTTGATTTTGCCTCGAGATTCGTGCCCGATCAAGACAATTTTTTGATGACGTATCAGTTGCCTCCCTATTTTTGGACGTCGAAGCTCGATAAGTCTGAAAATACGCGTCTCAGTCTTCAGGGAATTTTTTCATGCAATTTGAAGTTTGCAAAAATCCGATCTTGGGTGTAGAGGTCTCGAATGGCCTTAAAAGTGCCAAAATTGAGTCCAGAACGTCGAAAAATGGCTCCAGGGACCCCAAAAACATCCGATTTGACCTTTCCGGGCCCGAAATTAGGCCCGGAAATGGGTTGGGGCGGCTCAGCCGCCGCCGCTGCCGCGCGCCTGCCCGCGCTGCCCTGGCTCCTGCGCGGCTCTCCTGAGCCGCGGCTCTGGCGGCTGGCGGTTCAGCCAACCGCTGGCGGTTAAGGCCCAAAAATTTTTTTTTTTTCAATAACTCCCCTTGGCCTCCTACTATAAATAGACCCCTAGGGGTCTTAGGCTCTTTGCACCTCCCCTTCTCCTCCTTTTCCTCTCTTTCAATTAAGGCATTCCCCTGGCCCGGCACAGGCGGCATCCCCTGTCCGGGCCCAGGGCCCCTCTCTGCAAGAAGGAAATTTCTCCCTCTCTTCATTTCTCCCTCACACTGAGGCATTTCCCTAGGCCTGTTCAGGGCTAGGGCCCCTCACTGAGTAGGAGTCTTCTCCTCCTTTCTTTCAATTGAGGCCTTCCCCTGGCCCGGCACAGGCGGCATCCCCTGTCCGGGTCCAGGGCCCCTCTTTGCAAGAAGGGAAAATCCTCACTCACATTCGTCTTTCCCTCATGTTGAGGCATTCCCCTGGTCCTGTTCAGACGGTATCCGCTGTCCAGGTTTAGGGCCCCTCACTGAGTAGGAGTTTCCTCCTTTTCTGAGGGATCTCGTGGAAGTCCTACGTTAGTCGGTGGAAGCCCTGTAACAAATGGAAGAAGTCTGGTGACGGGTGAAAAATTGGCGTCGTGTAGAAGTCCGACAAGAGTCTGATGACGGGCAGAGGTCCGACGACAAGTAGAAGTACAGCGTCGGGTAGAACTCTGACGACGGGCAGAAGTCCGGCGTCGGGTAGAAGTTCAATGTCGGGTAGAACTTTGACGAGGGCCCGGTGATAGGCAGAAGTCTGGCGTCGGGTAGAAGTCCGACGAGGGTCCGGCGGCGGGCAGAAGTCTGGCGTCGGGTAAAACTTTATCGTCGGGTAGAAGTCCGACGAGGGTCCAACGATAGAAGTCTGACGACGAGTAGAAGTACAGCGTCGGGTAGAAATCTGACAAGGGTCCGACGACGAGCATAAGTCCGCCGCCGAGTAGAATTTCAGCGTCGGGTAGAACTCCGATGAGTGCCCGGCGACCGACAGAAGTGCGGCGTCGGGTAGAAGTCCAGCGTCGGGTAGAACTCTGACGACGGGCAGAAGTCCTGCGTCGGGTAGAAGTTCAGTGTCGGGTAGAACTTCGACGAGGGCCTGGTGACGGGCAGAACTCTGGTGTCAGGCAGAAGTTCGACGAATGACCCGCGATGGGCAGAAGTCCTTCAACGGGAGGAAGCTCGGCGTCGGGAAGGAGTCCGACGAATGTCCCGCGACGGGCAGAAGTCCTTCAACGGGAGGAAGCTCAGCGTCGGGCAGGAGTCCGACGAATGTCCCGCGACGGGCAGAAGTCCTTCAACGGGAGGAAGCTCGGTGTCGGGCAGCAGTCCGACGAATGTCCCGCGACGGGCAGAAGTCCTTCAACGGGAGGAAGCTCGGTGTCGGGCAGAAGTCCGACGAATGTCCCGCGACGGGCAGAAGTCCTTCAACAGGAGGAAGCTCGGTGTCGGGCAGAAGTCCGATGAATGTCCCGCGACGGGTAGAAGTCCTTCAACGGGAGGAAGCTCGGTGTCGGGCAGAAGTCCGACGAATGTCCCGCGACGGGCAGAAGTCCTTCAACGGGAGGAAGCTCGGCGTCGGGCAGGAGTCCGACGAATGTCCCGCGACAGGCAGAAGTCCTTCAACGGGAGGAAGCTCAGTGTCGAGCAGGAGTTCGACAAATGTCCCGCGACGGGCAGAAGTCCTTCAACGGGAGGAAGCTCGGTGTAGGGCAGCAGTCCGACGAATGTCCCGCGACGGGCAGAAGTCCTTCAACGGGAGGAAGCTCGGTGTCGGGCAGAAGTCTGACGAATGTCCCGCGACGGGCAGAAGTCCTTCAACGGGAGGAAGCTCGGTGTCAGGGAGAAGTCCGACGAATGTCCCGCGACGGGCAGAAGTCCTTCAACGGGAGGAAGCTCGGTGTCGGGCAGAAGTCCGACGAATGTCCCGCGACGGGCAGAAGTCCTTCAACGGGAGGAAGCTCGGTGTCGGGCAGAAGTCTGACGAATGTCCCGCGACGGGCAGAAGTCCTTCAACGGGAGGAAGCTCGGTGTCGGGCAGAAGCCCGACGAATGTCCCGCGACGGGCAGAAGAGCGTAGGTCAATAGCACCTGCCAAAGATGTGTGACCTTTCTGAGGTTATTTGTCAGAGCCTTTGCTCGATGATGTTAACCAATATAGAAGAGGTCGAGATGATCCACCAAGGATGTAAAATCTATCCGAGGTTGTATGTCAGAGCCTTGCTCGATGACGTTAACCTGTATTGAAGAGGTCGAGAGAATCCACCAAGGATATGAGACCTATCCGAGGTTGTATGTCGGAGCCTTTGCTCGACGACGTTTACTTGTATGGAAGAGGTCGAGTTGAATCCACCAAGGATGTGAGACCTATCCGAGGTTGTATGTCAGAGCCTTTGCTCGACGACGTTAACCTATATGGAAGAGGTCGAGAGAATCCACCAAGGATGTGAGACCTATCCAAGGTTGTATGTCGGAGCCTTTGCTCGACGACGTTTACCTGTATGGAAGAGGTCGAGAGAATCCACCAAGGATGTGAGACCTATCCGAGGTTGTATGTCGGAGCCTTTGCTTGACGACGCTAACCTGTATGGAAGAGGTCGAGAGAATCCACCAAGGATGTGAGACCTATCCGAGGTTGTATGTCGGAGCCTTTGCTCGACGACATTTACCTGTATGGAAGAGGTCGAGTCGAATCCACCAAGGATGTGAGACCTATACGAGGTTGTATGTCGGAGCCTTTGCTTGATGACGTTAACCTATATGGAAGAGGTCGATAGAATCCACCAAGGATGTGAGACCTATCCGAGGTTGTATATCGGAGCCTTTGCTTGACGACGTTAACCTGTATGGAAGAGGTCGAGAGAATCCACCAAGGATGTGAGACCTATCCGAGGTTGTATGTCAGAGCCTTGCTCGATGACGTTTAACTTGTGTAGAAGAGGTCGAGAGGATCCACCAATGATGCATGACCTATCCGAGGTTGTATGCTAGAGCCTTTGCTCGCTGACGTTAACCTGTGTGGAAGAGGTCGAATCGAATCCCCCTGGGATTGATTTTGCCTTGATTGGGAGGGGGCGAATGCCGCGTGTATCCCAAATCAAGAGTGAAGAATGGTCTATTTTTAGACCGTTACTACCTTTTTGAGGTCAAAATTTAGACCCTGCCCAAGGAGTAGAAGTCCAACTAGGGACTGTATGAGGCTTGAAATTTTATTGGAAGCATCTTTGCATTTGCTGGGAGTTTCTTGCCTGAAATATCATCTTGATATTGAAAGTATTAGAGGAATTTTCTTGGCCATAGTTGGAGTCAAGGTTGCCCCCCAGCCCGTATCTGATTTCAATGAAATTGATGCAACGATAGCTGATGTAAGGAACTTGGCAAGAATGACCTTTTGAGGTTGGAGCAAAAATTGCCCCCCAGTCGGGAACCATGTTCCCACAGACGGCGCCAAACTGTTGCGTCCTGGAGTATTCACGGCGGTAGAGAAATATAAAGCTTAGCGTCTTAGCATTGTACGAAAATCCAGCACACAGTCAGATGAAAGAGAGAGGGTGTAGTACTCATAAGAGACACCAGAGTTTTTATGTGGAAACCCCTAAAAGGGGGAAAAACCACGGGCCTAGCCCAGTTTGAATGAATCCACTAGTATTTGCTATTATTTACAAATGAGGTCCTCCATTTTGGGGAAGGATTTGGCTTGATATAGCCAATATACATCATATAGAGTGCATTACATGGTGAGAATTAATATATACACATTTGCTAGGTCGGCTAACCATATTTGGCAGACGACGGAGGTCAGAAGGACCGTACTTGGCGGGAGACAGGGGTCAGAAAGACCGTTGTTTGGTGATGGAAGTCGGCAAGACCGTAGTTGACAGACGTTGTAGGTCAGGGAGACCGTAGTCTGAGGATAGAGGTCGGGAGGACCTTTGTTGGTCAGGTGACGAATGTCGGAAGGACCATAATTAGCTGATGTTGCTGGTCATAAAGACCGTAATCAAATAACAGAGGTCGGAAGGACCTTATTTGGTGGGGCGACGGAGGTCAGAAGGACCGTAGTCGGCTGGTATTAGAGATCAAAATGACCTTAATATGATGTCAGGGGTCAGGAGGACCTGAATTGGTAGGGCGACGGAGGTCAAAAGGACCGTGGTCGGCTGGTGTTGGAGGTCAGAAGGACCTTAATCTGATGTCAGAGGTCAGGAGGACCTGAATTGGTAAGGCGACGAAGGTCAGAAGGACCGTGGTCAGCTGGCGTTGGAGGTCAAAAGGACCTTAATCTGATGTCAGAGGTCAGAAGGACCTGAATTGGTAGGGCGACGGAGGTCAGAAAGACCGTGGTCGGCTGGCGTTGGAGGTCAGAAGGACCTTAATCTGATGTCAGAGGTCAGGAGGACCTTAGTTGGTGTTTCAATATAACTTTGAACATCAGGTGATGCTTCGATGGAAGTTCGGACCTCAGGTGGAGGTCCAGCAGAACTCAAGATGTCAGGTGGTGGTCACACTCATGCTCTCCTGCTCTCCTGCCTTGACCTGAAATCATTTAACAACATATAATGAGCTTAAAAAGTCCAGCAGGTCACAAAAATCTATAACTAAATTCAAAGTACGACAAAGAAGCAATATGTATGTCAACAATCAAATCATAGCAGTTACATTCATATGATTATTAAATCAGTACAGAAAAGTAAAACTCACATATAGTAACAATAAAATTTGTAAACAATAAAACACAGTATCCAAAATTTGTAAATAGTAAAACATTATGATATAGAAGCCAGTAAAGTGGTAAACCAGTATGGGAGTCAAATCTATAAAGAAATTATTATATATATACAGAAATCAGATAAAACATCAAATCCAAATATCAATAAAGACTGTCAAAATAATGACAATGTAATAAAATCATATAAGAGTGTATACATACTATCAATGTAGTATATATCACGTGCTCAATATATCACATGCTCAGTATTAGTACTCAGTATATCTACATTGAACCAGTAATATCAAATAATATCAGTATCTATATCAGTAACAGTTTAGTGGTAGGAGTAGTAAAATAATACAGTAATAGTAAATCCATGCAGTAACAGTAAATCCATACAATAATAAGAATAATACCTCAAAAACATACATTTTAGTAATCATATTAAATAAGTAAGAAGTACTGACTATTATGGTGTTTTTCTGTATTGTATCAGTAAACCGTTGGCTCAGTAAATAGAGTCGTCATTCTTTGCTCGTTAGCACAATAATCATCTCCTTATAACTCCCAATCAGTATCACGTAAATCAGTAGAGGATAACACCAAACCATAATATTTAAAGGAAAGTCCGTCGGCCCACCATCCTATACAGGTCAATCAGTCTCAAACCAATGGGTCAACTAGTCTTTACTTGTTTATTTCACACACGCACATTATTACACAATACTATAATAGTAATAGCGACCAACTATTACTCAAGCACATATCCACATCTATTTTCAATGCATTGCAACAAAAAATACATAATTGAGCTTAATTAAGAATATGCCAAAATGTCATAACGGTAGATAACAAAGAATCCTATTAGGCAAAAATATACATTTTCAAAAAATTTCTAAATTACCAAGGATTATATAAAATGATGTTTTAAGACTTTTGCTGAACTAAACTACAATTTTTAGACGTCAAAATAATTTCTAGGTAGATAAAAATTGCTATATTTTCAAAATCACCCAGTAAAAAATCTCAAATAAATACTCAAAATGCTCATAATCATGATCTCTATAACATACAAAAAGTTACGTGGTAAAAGTTTTATCAGTACAAAGTTATTCATATTTTTCGGTAACTGAAACACAAATTTAATCAGAAAAATACAAAAAATACAAAATCTTTGAAATCAGAAATAGGGTGTGGATTTCTTACAGTGAGACGAGTAAATCTTTCAATTGGCCCGACTAACAAAAATTGCTGCTGAGCCTCCAAATCTCAATTCTCTTTTTCTCTCTCCTCTAAATTCTCTCTAAACCTCTCAAAACATTTCTCTATTTTCTGGATTTGGCCAAACGTCCCAAACGAATGGATTATGCTTTTAAACTATTTTAGTGCTTTAAGATATTTTAAAATATGATAATATAATATTATATAATTAATTTAATTCACTTCTTTTAATAGAAAATTTAAATAAATCATTTTAAGACTTTAAAAATTATAAAAAAATATTCATAAAATAAAATATGTTATTTAAAAAAATATCAGTGAAATCGGTTTACAAAACGGACACCTGACGGTTCTGAAATCCTCACTTGTACTGACAAGTACAAATTCCTTAAGAATTTTCACCGATGCCCAAAAATTACGAAAAAATTCGTGTAAATAAAATAATACAATAACAACACTATGGCTAAGACGGTTTGCTATTTAGAGTTATAATGACTCTAAAAAAATTGACAAAGTTAAAATACGGGCTATTACAGGTGATACATATATTTATTACAAATTTGATAGTCCAAAATCAGGAGTAATTATTTATATTTATTTAAATGATATGCTAATTTTAGGATCTGGTCTTTCTAAAATTGCAGAAACTAAATCTTTTCTATCTTCAAAATTTTAGATGAAGGATTTAAGAGAATCAAAAGTAATATTGGGAATAAACATTAGAAAATGAATTGATGGAATCATAATTTCTCAAGAACACTTTGTAGAAAAGATGTTGATGAGGTTTGGACATTTTTATTCCATACTAGTTAGTACTCCTTATAATGAAGTATACATTTAAGAAAAAATTTGGGAAAAAGTGTATCTCAATCTGAGTATGCTTAGATTATATGTAGTCTTATGTATCTTATGAATTGTACTAGGCCTGATATTGCTTATGCTGTAAATAAGCTTATTAGACATACTCATAATCCTAATAAAGATCATTGGACTACTTTAGTGAGAATACTTAAATATTTAAAAGGAACTTCTAATTTAGGACTCATTTATTGTGGTTATCCTTCTATTCTTGAAGGATATAGTGATGCCAAATGGATCTTTGATTCTGATGAAACAAAATATATTATTAGATATATTTTCACTTTAAGTGGTGGAGCTATATCTTAGAAGTCTTTGAAACATACTTATACAGCTCGATCCACTATGGAATCAAAATTTATTGCTTTAGAAAAAGCAGGAGGAGAAGCATAAGGGCTTAGAAATCTCTTAGCCAATATTCCAATTTTTTAGGGACATATCTCATCAGCGTCTCTATATTGTGATTGCCAAGCTGCAATAGTTAGAGCTAAAAATAACATATATAATGAGAAGAGTAGACATATTCGTCTAAGACATAATATTGTGAAGCAATTGCTTAATGATGGATAATATCCCTAAATTTTGTGAGTTCAGAGATGAACTTAGCAGATCCTCTGACAAAACCAGTTGGAAGGAAGCAAGTGATGGACACATCGAGGGGAATGGGACTTTTGCCTATAAACAAAAGTTGATATTGACGGTAACCCAACCTAATTTTATGGAGATCCCATAAAATAGGTTCATATGGGAAGAATAAGTCATTAGTCAACTTGGTAGATTTCAAGATAAATTTTACTGTCCATTCCTATATTATTGAATAATGTGATTTATTGTGATTTAGAGGTTGAGTTTTACTCTTAATGAATTCATAATTCCTTTAAGTTATTGTGCTTACTATGAGGCACAAATAATGAATTCACATATATGAGTGTAAAGGTTGGCCGCCGTTTATGAGAATATGGGCAATTCTCTAGAGCACTCATGAAACCCAGATTCATATGCATAGCCGTAAAGCGTCAAATCGTGATGAATAGGTATCATTTAATTGATGTAATGTGGATAGATAATCTTGCTTATACTCAAGGAATCAAGTTCATAGAAATATTAAATTTCACTTAGTTCCTATAAGTAAAGATTTTCTTATCCTAAAATATTAGTTCATACTCCAAAAGACACCAATATTTATGCATTATATCTTTTGCTCTAAACACACTTTTATTCTAGATTTTTTTCTTTTTAAAATGTGGAGGATTGTTATATTTTTTATGGTTTTCAAAAGAAAAATTTTTAACGGAAATAATTATTACTGTTGTAGCTAAAATTATTATTGCTGTTATAACGGAAATACTTATTGCTATTATAACTGAAATAATTATTATTGTTGTAACGAAAATACTTATTACTATTATAACGGAAATAATTATTATTGTAACGGAAATACTTATTACTATTTTATGACATGATTTGAAAATGTTTAAATTAATTATGAATAAGTTTGTAATTAAAAGGGTCCTTCTTTTTATGATCTATATAAGACCTTCTTTGTTATGATGAAAAGAAGAATTTATTCTCTCTTCATCATTCACTCCACCATACATATGTTCAGAGCAAATATCTACATCATTGTTCCGGCTTCCCGCTGTGATTAGTGCAGATCACCGCGAAAAGTCCGTTGAATTCTAGGAGTTAGACTGCCGTGTACCTTTGCACCTGGGAGGAGCAGAAATCTAACTTTAAGAACAATATTCCAAACGCCTAGGTCTATTTATTTGATAAGTCTTCTTATTGCAATTATCTTATAGCTCTTATACATTTTTTAGAACAGCTAATGGCTGGGGCAGGGGGGCATTACAGCGGTGACGACAAACGACAACAGACAACGAAGGCAACTAATGGCATGTTGTGATGATGAGAGACTGCAAGTATGGTGGCCGTTGGTTGGAGGCGAGTGGCAGCTAGGGGTAGAAGATATGGTGGTTCGTAGCAACAATACTATAGAATTTATAATATATTTGAAATAAAAAAAATTAATAATTTTTAAATATATTAACATTAAATACTACGTTAAGTTGAAAATATTATAAAATTTTACTTTATAATTTTTTTTTACTTGAGACCAAATAATACTATATTTAACACCCATGCATTTGAAATATTTTTAACACTCTTTTATGTAAAACCAAAGAGCCCCTTCTTTAATAAACACTGATGGCGAGATATTTTTTTGGGAAAAATAAGGCCGAAGCCAATCTATTAATGTGAAGCAACATTTACATTATACAAAATTCAAAAGAAAGAACTAGCTCAAAGCTAATACAGTGAAAAACAAGAGCTAAACAAAATATAGAAGAAAATTCAAGTAAAAAATAACAACTAGACTCAGAATATGACCAAAAAATTTTCAACATGAGAAACATAGACGTTAGAAGCCAATAGGTGCAGCCTTGGTTGCCTGAATGACCATCTAAGGGCCCTATTTGAAGCCAAAAAAAATTTGTCTCTGGTTGCCAAGGAGGCTGTCCTAGGCTGCCAAAACCAGTTGGAGAAACCATTCCTCCTTGTCTAGAGCAAAATTCCATATAATTCGAAGAAAAACATGCTGACAGCAAGTTATGAATCCCAATTAGCAGTTTTGAGTTGAATGGCTTTTGAAACATCACAAGCAAGAGACGTTTGACATCTAAAATTTCTCTCAAATTTTCTTTCGTTTCTTTCTATCCAAAGATAGTAAACTAGACAGCAAATAGAGAGGCAAAATTTTCTCAGCTGCATCAATCTCAGATAAATCCTCAATAAGTTTGAATATGTGTATAAGGTTCGGTCTAAACATAAATGAGGTAGCATGAGGAATAATTTGTTTAAGAACACCACATGAGAAGTCACATTCAAAGAATAGATGCAAAATATTCTCAAAGCTAACAGAGCAAAAAGAGCAACTGGAATCAACATGAATTTCTGTGGGCTTTGAAAATTCGGCCTCGCCCTCCACCCGTATTTTCTTTTTCGGGAGGAGTTTTAACGGATTTAAGTTCTGGGGTAAATTTTGGAAGGTAGATGGGTTTGTAGATAAGACACTACCCAGAGATTTCGCCCTCATTTTGCGAGGACTTTATGATCTGAGTTCTAGTTTCCTATAAGCGCAAGCCCTTATAGTTAATTACCCCTCCCGATAACGAGAGAGAACTTTCGATTAAGGCTAGTCGTCAGTCAGATACGTGGAGATACGAGTACGTAGTATCTGGCATGTAGTAGCAGCATGGGTTTGGAAGTTGGAGAGTTTGGAAGGTTGATATTTAAAATTAGAAATTTCACCATCTTGCACTTAAAGCGGATGGTGGGGGAATGGATGATGGACCCGATCAAGATCCCATGATTCCGTCATCCCGGGCCATCGTGGTCCCTGGTCCACTTAGTCAAAGGAGGTAGTCGACACAACCTGACAGAAGGATCCTTGTCGGCAGCCATGGGTTGCTTCGTCCAAGGGGACCTTGTAGACCTGAGATGGATGTTTGTCTAAGGGGACAAATTTGAATCCACCTTAGGTAACAGAGGGCTTTGAGCCATATCGATCATATCCTATTTATTCATATCTCAAGGATTTAATGCCAATAAGAAACGTATTGGCTCTGGCCATAACCGGTGTCACGCGGTTCCATTTGACGACAACACCACTCAGTTCAGAGGGCCCTGGGTCATAACCGTTTACCTGCAGTACCATTTGGCGGTGAAACTGCCTGTTAGAGGACATGTACCACATCTTTACTGGCAGGAGATTATTTGAGAATGGATCCTAGTGATATTTTTGACTAGGCGTTAGCTCTATGTGAGCTAAAGTAAATTTTAACTTGTCCACCTCGGCAAACTGTTGCGGAGGATGGATGAATTTTTGCTTTAGGTGGTTGATGGTTGGATTTCTTTTAAACATTTTTTGGATTTTGGGATTGTTTGGAGTTTTTGGGTTTTGTGGGAGTTTGAAGGCATTTGATAATGTAGGAGATATTTTGAGTATTTGGAAATCCCTCCGGTTGAGATTAACGTTCAACATGGCCATCATCGGGGTAGAAAGGGGTCATTTGTATTTATGGAGTGAATCTTGTCGACTCTGTCCGGCTGTCGATAGAGGATCGGGTTTCTTAGGCTTTATGCCTTTGTAAGTGAATTCTCTTGGTTATGAGCCTTGAAGGCCTAATATGAACTATAAAATAAATATCCCGGTCGATCTTACGACCGCCTATTTATTTAATGGTTCGAGCCGTATCGACTCCTATCTACCCGTATAAAAGGATCAGGCTCGAACTGGAATTCACTTATTAACCTATGTAGCATCCCTAGACGTCACGCGTGTACCAATAACACGCTTGTCGGGGCCCATGCGGGTGTTTGGAGGTATTTTATAATTATTTGTTGAACCTCATCAACTCCTATTTACTTGCTTTAAGAGGATCAGGTTCAAACTCATTGACCCGCGCAACATCCCTAGACATCATGTGTGTTCTTATTAATCGCTCGCTGGGGCCCATGCGGGTTTGTAATTGCACTTACCCCTTTTGTGTTCCTATGTGTTTACAAATTAATGTGCACGTGCGGGGGGAATTTTTAGAACACTTGTAAACGCCTTCTGTCCGCTTGCATAGGTGTTGCGGATCCGGTGGTGTGGCGTTATAAGTTGTTTGCTGCTTCTTGCAGATGAGTTTTTGTTAGGAAATGAGTAATGCTTAATTTGTGAAATTAAGCACGTCTTTTGTCCGCTTATATGCAAGTTGCGGATCCTGTGGCATGGCATTATGAGTTGTTTACTGCTTCTTGTAGATGAGTTTTTGTTGGGAAATGAGCAATGCTTCATTTGTGAAATTACACACGTCTTCTGTCCGCTTATATGCAAGTTATGAATCCGGTGGCGTAGCATTATGAGTTGTTTGCTGCTTCTTACAGATCAGTTTTTGTTGGGAAATGAGCAATGCTTCATTTGTGAAATTACACACGCCTTCTATCCGCTTATATGCAAGTTGCGGATCTGGTGGCGTGGCACTACAGGTTGCCCATTATTTTGTACAGGTAGACTGTCGTGCACTACTTGCATGATTTACACAAGTAGATTGTAGTACACTAACGAATCTCTTGCTTTTGCTCGTAGGAGCTTGCATTTTTTGAAGGTCTTCTGCATCTGCTCGCAGACAATAATAAGACTCCTACAATGACTCATAGGAGCCCGTATTTACTAGAGCCTCATGGATGGTATTTTGGACTTAGGGCGTTGTGTCTTATACCTAAAAGTCAGTTTATTTGACTCAAACTCATTGGATATGTCAATCATTATGTTCATTATACATTGCTTTACTTTATCAATGTACTTTTCTGGACATTAAATTGTCCCTGGTGACATGAGCACTAATGCATTCCTTCATGTTCATTCACCTTGCAATTCTATTATCTGTGCATGAGTTATGTCTGAGCATTACAAATCTTTTAGCTTTCTTGGGGATAGATTGTAGTTTGCGTGATGAACTTGCATCTTTGATGTTCACTTGCAATCAACTGTATATGCCTTCCAATTTTTATCACTTGAAAACTCACTTGATTATTTGCATATAGATATTAGTTATTATTGAACTTATCACATGTCCTCATGGCCATTGCAATTGTTTCAAGTAAAACAATTACATGGGATTTCACTATCTCTTGTTGGTGAATTATGCTTGCAGGAGTTCGTCATATTGACTTGCAAGTTCATGTAGGCTGAAGATCATTTGCTGTAGCATTGAATATATCATTGCAAGTAAGTCGTACAAATTGCAACTCCCTTGAATATGTTCTGTTGGTGAACTACTATCCCCTTTGCATGGTGAAACTGCCATGATTGCTTTTTGGGATTTGTATTTCGACTTATGCAATCATTATAAATGAGCTACATCTTGAAGGTCTCATGATATCGTTTGTAAGAAAATCATCATATTATAATCTTCATTGGTCACTTCTTATGTATGAGTCATATTGAATATCACCAGTTTAACAATGCTCTTGAAGATAGCTTATGGCTCATATAATGAATTTGCTTGTTGATGACAACTTGCTACTTCATTGAAATCTTGTATCATTGATTGTAAACATTTGTTGTATCTTCCTTCAACTTCATCAATTGATACATGCAAAGAAGTTTCGATGTTTCGTTCATAACTAGTCCTTGTAAACTTGCTCATATATGAATTATCATAATCATTTCATGTCCCTTGCATATTGCTCAAGTTTCTTACTTTTCAAGTTTGATTCAAGTCCATGTTCTTTTTTATCGTTCAAGTCAAGCTTAAATTTGCAAGTCTTTGTCATCTTATTCCAATCAAGCTTCAAGGAATTTAGTTTGAGTTTATCATTCACTTAGGTTCAAATTAAGCTCATGTTCAAGCTCTTTATGATCTTCTGTATTGCTCTTTCAAGTTCGGATCAATTCCAAATCAAAGTCTTTACTTTAGTTCAATTGCATGTTCAAGTCTTGTTCAAGTTATTTGGTTCAAATCAAATTTGAATCTTGTTCATTTGTTCTTTTGAGTTCAAATTCTATTTAAGTTCATGTTTATGTTCATGTTCACAAGTCTCCTGTTGTCCAAAATTTGTCCTTGCTTGAGTTTAAATGTCCAAGTCTTTGTCTTTGATTCACCGAAAATTTTGACAGCCTCCCGGCGTCTCCCACATTTAGGGGAAACTACAGAAAACCGGGCCTTCCCACCATGCTTAAGAAAGCATGTATGATAGGTGTCTTCGAACACCGCGGCCGTAAAGTATTCAACTCCCCACTACGCTTAAGAAAGCATGTATGAGTCTTCAAATGTACTTGAAAAAAAAGAGCAATTATTTCCCCGCAGGTACTGAGCCGCATACGGGTACTTAAAATTGTCCCCACCACGCTAAAAAAGCGTGTATAGGGCCTACCCGCCTCGCCGTAAGTGTCGCACCGGGTTCCCTTCCCATCACACGTAAGAAAGCGTGTATAGGCGGTTTGTCGGCTCGACATGAACGCCGAGAATGAGATTTTGATGAAATGAACAAGTAGAATCCCCCTCTCCTCTTTCTTCTCTTTTTTTTATATCTCTCCTTTTTTTTATTTTTCTCTTGAACTTCTCTCTCCTTTTTTTTTGTCTTTCTTTCCTCATTTTTTTTATCTCTTTTTTTTATCTTCTTTTTTTTTTAACAATAATTAACAAAAATAATAATTATAATTATCAATAATTATGTAACATGATTATTATCATTAATAATAATTATAATTATGAATAATTATAGTAAGATGAGTACTATAATTAATAATAATTATAATTATCAAAAATTATAATAACACAAGTATCATAATTAATAGTAACTATAATTACCAACAATCATAATAACATAATTATTATAATCATCAATAATTATGATAATATGATTATAACAATAAATATGAACATTAATACACTATCATTTAAACAAAAATGAAGCAAAATTCTACCTAAAGTGGTTAGCTAGGTGCAACTGAGTCGGATGAGGTCAGGTTGGAGAGGTTTAGAGGCGTCGGGTAGCAGGTCGTTTGAAGCAGAACTATGAAGGGAGATCGGGTTACAGGTTTTGGCAAAAGAAGAGATCGGACTGGGTGGATTCAGCTTCGATGGAGAGGGATTCGGATATGAGAGGGCTATGGGCGCGGATAGTGGCTTTGGTCACAGATGGCTTTGAAGGGGCGAGGTTAGATCGACTGGAGATGTCGATTGCTATAGGGAAACGCAGAGGGTGGCTCGGCACAGTGGAGATCTCAGCTCAAAGAGGTGGAGGAGAGGTAGCTGCTTGCGGCTTCTTGATGAAGCTTGCGGCTAAGGCAGAGGAAGATTGGTATAGGGCTTTCATGGGATTGGCTTTGGCCTTAGGTGAAGAAGCTTCGGGAGTGAGGGCTATGGGAAGAAGGTGAACACAGTAGTCTGCAAGGGAGGAGGAGTCGGAGGCTTCGGTAGAGGTAGGATCTGGTCCTGGCTCCGGCTACAAGTAGAGAACGGGAAGGAGGAGTTTGGTCAGCTTTGAGGATTCGAAAGCAAATATGGGGATTTTATCGTGGACTCCGACTCTGTATGTGTGGGTAAGAAGCGGAGAAGGTTTGAGTCCCCTCCCGTTTTAACAATGCGAATAGAGCAGGGCGTAATCGCATGCGGGAGATTGTGGCAAAGCGACAGTTCGGATCTGCAGGGCATGGGACATTGTAGATGCGATGATTTTGCAGGATATCCGACAGGTAATGATCTTAACGAATTTTTTTATTTCATTTTCTATTTGTATCATGCTATACGGGTCAACAATTTCTTAGTGTTTAAAAATAGAAATGTTATCCTATCTTCTTTTAAGGGGCTGTTTGATTGCCTGAAAAAGAAATATAGTGTAAAAAGAGTGCTATGGAGTTGTATGGATTATTATAAGAGAAATAAGTAAGATTTTTTTTTATTTGAAGTAAAATAAATATAATGTAAAGTACAAAAAGGTTGTGGCTGGGGTGGCAAGTGGCAGATCAGTGGGTGACCAACAGTGGCTAACGGTGGTCGATGACCGGTGGTGTTGGGGATGAGGAGTAAACACCACAATGACGAAACAAGCAAAATAGTAAAAGCAGCGTAAAATAAATGACACCAGGATTTAACATAGAAAAACTCAAAATAGGGAAAAAAAAACTACGGAGCCACACAACACCAAGAAATCCACTATGAAAATTGTGAGAAATAAGTACAAATCTCTCTTCTCTCTCATTCTCTCCTTGCATCTCTTCTCACATGCATCGTTCTCTATATCTACATTACAGAAATATAAGAGAGCGCCAAGTAAATAACTCCAAGGGACGCAACCCTTTAGAAAAAAGAGAAAGAAAACCATCTCGTTCGTCTCGCAGCACTGCGACGCTCAAGCCTCTATTTGATGACACTATGGCGCTCAAACTCGCAGCGCGGAGCCAAGCTTGTAGCGCTGCTGCGCTGAATCTAGAGTGCTGTGGCGCACTGCTTTATTGATCGGCTTTGGGGCACTCGAGAACAGAGCATCGGGGCGCTCAAGTACGTAGCACTGGGGCATTGTACGGGAAAAAAAAATAAAATTTCAGGTGCAAAGTTGGGGTAAACCCCCCACACCCCTAACAAGCACATGACAAACTTGAGGTCCGAAGCAACAAAACAACCTGATTGATCAACACAATCAGATTCCACACTTAACAAACGGGCGCCGAAGGAGGTGGCAGTCGACGGTGAGTTTGCGGTAGGGATGTCAATTCTGGTCGACGGGTCGGGTTCGGGTCAAACCCGGGTTGACCCAGATCTAAACGGGTCAACCCGAACCCGACCCATTTTTGCAAACGGGTCGGACATTTCAACCCTGACACGACCCGCGCGGGTTGCCGGCTTGACCCGACCTGTTTAACAAACGGGTTGACCCTAACCCGGATTTTTCGGGTCGGGTTTTCGGGGCGTGTCAAAAATTGACACCCCTAGTTTGCGGTGTATTTGAAAATCAACAAAATCTAAAGAATCCCAAATACACTGAATTTGAACTAGATTGAATTTTATTTACTTCAAAATTTTACTCTACATTCATTTTACTTTAAATCAAATACTAATATTTTCAAAATCCTTACAATTTAAATACTTTACACCCCTAATGCCGTAAGTCAAACACCTAAGTTATATATACATCCATCCTTGTATTACAAGACGTGATAGACGTTTGTGTATATGGAGCCTTTCTAGGATTTAAATATGCCGTACAGACGTAGTAATTAAAAACAAAGGTTGGATCTCATTTGTGTGAAAAAAAAAAAAAAACTTTTGACGAGATGCCAATCTTAAAAAATATATAAAATTTCATTTTCTATTATTATTGGTTAGATGGATCAATAAAACTCACTTTTAAATAAATACTAAAATACTCGTAAAAAAATACTAAAATACTAATTCAGCATGCATCACTGCTTTGATGTGAGTGGATTTGTTGGCCAACATGAATTTCTAATCATTAAATAAGAAGAGCTAAAAAAAATCAGAATATTTAAAAATCATCCTATTTATATTGAGATCAATAATTTATTATATCATGAACTGTATTAATTTCAATAATACAAAACAAACTGCTTTGAAATAGCCTATTGTGCTAATCTGATTCCATAAATATACAATAGTTATAAAATACAATGAAGAAGGTTTGCCATAACAAAACCAGATACAACACTGACTAACAGGATAAAGTTGCGATGCATGCGAGCAGAGGAGCTTGAAGTAGAGTTATCTTGCTTACTGATATATGCAGTACAGTTAAGCCCTTGCTTACCATCTTTGCATTCAGACGAAAAAAGACCAGTCGGGTACTTTCCATATTGGTTTATGTAGCTGAACATGACAAAAGAACAGTCATTGGTTTGGTCATTTAGCTGATCTGCATAAGGGCATGCAAATTCCTTAAAGGCTGAACAGCAGGGATTGGCAGCATATTGGGGTCCCTTGCACTTGCTTGTAATGATTGTGTAGTTCATGAACTGAAAGTTGACTAGGCAATCTGAAAAGACAATATAAATCATGGATTTGGCCGTTTGTTCAACTCTGAATAGAATGACTGAAATACTATCAGTTGAAAAAATAATAATGACAATAGTCTTTCTAAAGTTTTTCTCCCGAGTTTCTCATCCTCATTGTTGATAAAAATGAATTTAGAAGGTTGCCAAATTGGTGAAATTTGTTAAGTAGAGTATCTCAGTTCTAACTTCAAAGAGCATAAAGATCGCAGAATGTCATGCCATTTTTCTGGCATTTTGGACACCGATTGCTTGCACCAAAATCTCAAGACTTTTCATGAAAGATTGCAATTAATGCGCAATCGACATCTGGAACAAAGATTCACAGTTCATTCTTTTAGGAAAGATATGCATACAGATATCGAGAAATGGTAGCCCATTTTATTCTAAGAAACGCATTTCCATAAAGCTTCAAAGCATCACAATTATGCACAAGCGTTGTTACAGATATAACTACAATAGCACAAATATCATGCACTTTTTTTGTGATTCCTCTAACTTTTAAGTGCACTGAGATCATAAACTTTCTTGATACATTCTCTAAATTGTGTAGATAAATTAAACATGCAGTTGAGGTGATACTATTTAACTAGATAGCTAGATAACTTCCTAGGTCACATGTAAATAGCTACAGTGCTACAATTTAAGAATATCTCAAACCTACGTACAGACTACAGGGGATGATTAGAGAAAATCTCCTGAGTTTATTGGAAAGGATTATGAACTGCATAGAACGTGCTGCATAAGTCTTGATAAGGACAAGGCAAATTTGCAAGTATTTGGCACCTAAAAGCACTGTTTCTAGGCTAAGATAATATTTTTGAACAGGCTAACAACTTGTTGCTAAGCTTTAACGGCTTACCACCAAGTTAGGCTTTATTTGGGATGCCTATTTTACTACTTCTTAAAGCAGCTTTTTAGTACAAAAATTTTAATTTTTGTACTAAAAAGTTGCCTTAAGAAGCAGTAAGAAAGGCGTCCCAAATGAAACCTTAGTGATGACTTATTAACTGCTTTATGGGTCATCGCTAACTATGTTATCTCGATTTTGACTAATCTCTAATTAGCCCAAACTCATTTTTAAACCATTTGGTGGCCCCACTTCACTAAACCAACCAAGAGAACCCATAACCCGGTCCCAACTACAAATACTAGCCCCTGGATACGCTCAAGCCATAAGCACGTCAAACTTCATTGTATAAGAAGCCCTCCTAAAACGATATTGTATTGGTGAATTGGGGGCAAATTCAAGCAAGAAAAAGATGAAAGGGGTTCTCTAAACTCAAATACCTTCCTCTTTACCTCCCAATCTTTTACATTATCTTGTTTAAGTTGATTGTTTTCATGGTAGGTCTAAGTTTCAAGAAGCCTAAGATCTACTATGACTATCTATGCATAGTTATTTAAATGGATATTTGATTCCCTAAAGCCGAGATGTTGTGATTCAAGCCACAAGCTCGTCAATGTCCAACGACCTCGTAGAGACGGGCCAATTCTAGCCCAAAGCATAATTATCTACATGGTAGTTGGGGCGCAAGATCTTAATAATTCATACACAAAAAACTCTTGTTGGAGAGGTGGTTCTAGTTACCCTGAAGCTTAGTTATCTACATGGTGGTTATGGATCCCCCAAAAGTGCCTTGATGCCGATAGGACTTTTCCATTGCCTCCTAAGGGGGCCATGATGAAACTAGGGGTGTCAATAAATAACCCGACCCATCAACATGACACAAAAAATTCAATTTTGTGTTGAGCCATTTAGCAACTAAGTATTGTTCGGGTTCAAAATTTCGACCAGTTTAATTGATCGGGCAGGTTCAATTGACCCGCAAACACAATTTTAACTCGAAAGGGACCATTTATTATTTTTTTCCTTAAATTCTTCTAATTGTTAGCATGCTCGATCCTCTTATTTTTTATTAACTAACCAAAATATATAGTTGACTAGTCATAAATTTTTTAATCAAAATAGTTTATTGAGTCATCTAGGTTGAAAGCAGATCTAATTTAGGTCTGCCTTTTTAACATGTTTATTAATAGGTCGAACTCGAGTCAATTTGATTTAGATCAAATCAACTTCAGTTTGGACCTAAATATGACCCGCTAACCCATTTTGACACACCTTAAACCACCAATCACATTGCACTAAAAACAATTGGTTTGATTTTATATTAATTTGAAAATTAATCATTGAAAACTGTAATATTACGTAAGCATTAAAGACAGCATTTTCCTAGTTAGTGAAAACTTTTCAATTACCAGACCGATAAAAAAAGCGTAATTTTGCAACCTCTCATCTCCTATAATTCTTTCAATAATTTTGTAGAGAAGAAGACATAATATACTTGTAAGAAAATCCACATTGCTGAATATGAATTTATTTCGCAAAATTTGATCGCAAAATATGTGAAAGCATCAATAGTCAATACTATATGTATCTAAAGTCCAAAATTTTTCCACAAAGCTATTTTCAAAAGAAAAAAATATTTTGACCAAAATTTCTCAAATTATAAATAAAAATTTGAGAGAAAATTGTAGAAAATTATTATTCTTAATGATTTAACATGATAAATATATAAAATAAATAATAACTAATCATAAGTTTATAATTTAATATTTTTGTGGTCCTATATTAAAAATTTTCCAACAAATGAAAAAAATTAGGGGTGTCAATTCGGGTCAATGGGTCGGGTTCGGGTCGAACCCGACTTGACCCGGCCATAAACGGGTTGACCCTAACCCGACCCGTGCGGGTTACCGGGTTGACATGACCCGACCTGCGAAAATCTGCGAACGCAGCGAAGCCGAGCGAAGCGGAGGGCCGGAGCTGCGGAGCGAACGCGGGATCGCCGGGATGCCTGGAAGCGGACGCGGGAGTTGCGACGCTGCGGGAGTGCGGGAGGCCGGACGGCTGACGCGACATGGACGTAGACGCGGTCAGTCGGTCACGCGGGATGCGGAGGGAGTCAGGACCCTTGGAGGCTGGAGCCCTGGACGAGGCAAGCGGGCGCGATCCACGCGGAGACGGCGGAGTCGAGCCGCACCGCGCACGCGACCTGTGACGCCGACTGGTGACGCGACCTGACGCAGACGACGGATGCGACCTGACTTGGACGACGGATGCGACCGGACGCAGACGAGCGAGATCACTAAACGGGTCAATTCGGGTCGACCCGCGGGTTGTCGGGTCAACCCAAACCCGACCCGCTTTTCAAACGGATCAGAAATCCAAACCCGAACCCGACCCGTTTAACAAACGGGTTGACCCGAACCCGAATTTTTCGGATCAGATTTTCGGGCCATGTCAGAAATTGACACCCCTAAAAAAAATAAACCTCAAACTCCGTCAAAAATGGGGGAAAAAAAAAGTTTTTGCAGTAATGATGATAAGAGGATGGAATTACGCTGTTTCGCCTGCAGGAGATTCCGACCAGCAGATCCATGAGCTTGGATAGCATCACCTACGCAAAGTTATCAAAATTCGAAAACAGTTGTCAAATAAGCACATGTTAGAATACCCGAAAAGCTATGCGGATGAAGGGAGAGAGATTGGCACCGGAGATGAAGAGCGCAGCCGCAGAAGAACCGGCGAGGAGCACGAATAGCGCGGCTCGCAGGAAGAAACGTCGCGTTAGATTCATCTGCAAATTCTCAGCCTTATTAGTTCTCAACCCTCGCCTTCCCTTTCTCTGAATTAAAACCGAGATCGAACTGCAGAGTAGGGAAAGCGGACGGCGACGAGAAGAAGAAAAAGGCTTCCCTTTTGTCTTTTGAGGTGACTGAAGACGGAGTCAACGTCAAGCGACAGTGGAAGAGAATACGAAGGCGGAATAGCGTTTTTTTTTTTTTTTTTTTGACATTTAAGCCAATTCAATCAGACTCAAACACATATCATATATATATATATATATATATATATATAAAAGACTCAAACTCAAGATCTTTTAGTTGGTAATCTAAGCTCCAACTAATTGACTAAGATGAGTTGTGTATAGTAAGAGAAATTATTTAGTGCGGCGCCCGAACATAAACTCCAATCTATAGTGGACACATATTTTTTTAATTAATATATTTAGTGCGGCTCAGTGAATATTTTGGAAAAACAAGGAGTTGATGCATCGTCTCCTTCAATTCTGAAATCGCACGGACAAAAGTTTTAGGATTTTGTTTCCGGAATATCATTTTTCATCTTAAAATAAAGATTGCTCTCTTCATAAACTGCTCTTTATCTTCAATAAGACAAGCTCTCTATATCCTTTCTGTTTACTGTTTAGGACAAGCTTAGGACCGGGTCGTGTGTTAGTAAAATAATTTAAGTGGCTGTAAAAATTATATTAACTCAAAAAATACAGATCGACTATGAATTGGAGTCCAAATATAATTTCTACTTGAGTAAAGGGTGAAGACGCGTACTCTTTTTTATTTATTTTATAATAGTAAGCGATAAGTCTTCAGAACTTAGTCAAATGTATGGTTCAGACAATATTTTCCTTTCGATAATTCACTGAAAACGTGTGCTTGGAGCTCTTTGGTGGCCCCCTGCTTCCTCTGTACCTGCGGATATCTTCAACACGCCGACGCCGAGACGGGATGACCAGAAGACTGGAAAATAGCTGCAATGTCGGTAATAAGTTAATTTAATTATCAGAAAAATTTTAAAATAATTCTGAAATTATTCATATATGATCAATTTAGTCTCAAAATATCACATTACTATAATTTAACCCCTCATCTTTGTAAAATTTATCTAAAATAATCTGCCATATTATAATTATGATTTAAAATTAATTTCAATTTAGCTCTCCGCCTATACAAAATTGCTCACAATTCAATTCTAAAGGGATCATTTTGAATCAATTTTGTCTAATTAAATGATTAAATTGAAGGAACATTGGCCATATGTGAATAGTCAGAGGGATTATTTTGAAATTTAACCCATTTAACGATTATATATTTTAAAAAATATTGTTGCCTAAACTTTATCTTAAGAAAAAATAGGTGGAATGCTGGATTGAAGAGTCGATCTGATTGTTGAAAAGTCCTAGCTCAGTGCTTCTGATTGTGTCGGTTAAAAATGATAATATTTATTGAAATGTCTTAAATTAAAATTGATATAATTCACTAAGTATTATTTATTTGATTTGGTGAACTTCAAATGTTTTTTAAAAATAATTTTAATCTTTATTTTTTTATTTGTTTGATATCTACATCAAAATTATTCATATGAATTTGTATATTACAAGTCATCAATAGTCCCTAACCCCAACTCAATGCTCTAGATCTATAACGCCTTAAGTTTTAATTTTAGAAGAATTGTCTAAGTATCTATTAATTAGTATATCATAGCCATTAATTTCTTTTAATTAATATAAGTGGAATCAACTATAAATCATATTCATCAAAATAAGCAACTGTATTCTTTTCTCAAAATTCATTTACAATAATCAGGAGATCAATTACTATATCAGTCTATATTTCTACTCTTGACTATAAAAATAAAATAAATACATAAAACAAAAGAAAACCTGAGAAAGCCTGATTTGTCTCACTCCACTCGATCTTCTCCCCTGTCTGAAAACATGCAAAAATTACAGAGAGAACTAACAACTTAGCAGGTTACTAGAACCTACAACTATAATTAATACAAGACAGTGAAAACAATGCATGTAATCATTCAATCAGCATCAGTATGAACAACATCGATATGAACATATAACTTGTAAAAGCATATAACAATCAATGTGCACATATTTTAGTACAGCTGTATTGATTAGTGATCAGTAATCAAGTTAAGGATCGATAGGTTCTAACATATCTATACCTATCAATAAAAAAAGTTTCTATGTCACTTTATGAAATCAGTACACTTTGCTTTTATCATGTGCATGTTGTACAATATCAATGCAATGCATATATATCATGTTCATATCAGTACATTATTTCAAGTATCAATCTTATCAATCATATCAAACTTATCTATAAAGTCTTATGTGTATGCATATCTTATAATATAAATATTATATGCAATGCATATCAAATATGCCATATAGCTAGTTCACATAAATCATGTGTCATTGTATCGATCTTAACAGTCATCACATACATATATCAATAATGTCATGTATCATATACATATTGCATCATATCATGTCACTTATGTAATGTATCGTATGTGCTAATATCATATGTGTGTATAAATAATCTAAGCAAGATTGAACATCCAGCTACATATGGTGTTTTTCTTGTATCCAGTCCTGTAGGCTAACCCTACAAAAATTAATCTTAATCATATCAATCATATTTTCATGAATCAGTAAATATATATTACATATCACAAGCTATTAGTTAGGTGACTTTCATATAAGAAGTCATCACTTTCTACCTGTTAGCATATATCATATCAATCAATCTCCTTATACCTCTATTTTCATATCACTTAGGATTATTCCACAAAATCAATACGAGCAATAAGCAATCAATAAAATTAGTATCAATCAATAGTAAAATCAATATGATCAGTAAAGCTAAAAGAGGTTTATCAGATTATAAGAAAAGTTAGTAAAAAGGACAATAAATCAATATGTCATGCCCGTATGCTATATCAGTATACTTATCATTATACTGCATTAATATGCCCATTAATATATATCAAGCAATGTCCCTATCATATGCTATGACATTATTGTATCAGTATCCTTGTAGGTTCTTTTAGTTCTACTTCAGTTCTATTTATTAATTAATTCGTATGCTATGAAATCAAGAATGCGATTATGAATAGCAAGGCAGGACATCCAGCATTAATGTGTTGTTTTCATTCTTCCATCCAACTATTGACCAGTTGGTCATCAATCTTTAATTTAATCCCAACAATCAACCAATTGATCATTAGTCTTTATCTTGCCATCATTATTCATTATCTTAAATCAATTTACAGGTGATTTTCAATAATTAATGAAGAGTCATCATTCACTACCAGTCGGCATAATTCGGTCAATCGGTTTCAAACTAACATCCAGGGTTATACCACAAACTTTTTATTTTAAGGAAAGCTCGTCGGTCCACTCTCCTGTGTATGATATTATATTTTAAGAGCCAACTCATATTAATTATAGCGTTAACAACCAGCCTTTCTTGTTTATATGCAAATGTCACTTTATTTTATATCAGTCATATCATTTTCTCCATGCAAGTCAATATCATGTATGAAGTATAATAATCTATGAAATGCAGGGAAATCTAAACACTATTTATTTACTTTAGAAAATCATAACTATAGATCCATCTAGTGAAATTCAATAATATTATAATCAAAATGCTCATATAATCTATATCTATTATATACAAAAAGTTAGACATAGAAAGTTTGATAAATAAAAAAGTACATTTTTTAGCAATTTCGAGAGAGATAAAATCCTTAGAAATTAAAAATCATCAAAAATAAGAATAAGAGTATAATTACTTACAACGAGTAGAACAACTTTCATAATAGGAACAGTGAATGAATAAGTCTTGAAGGCCTTCCTCTCTCTTCTCTCTCTCTCTCTTTCTTCCCCTCTGCCTTCCTTTCTACTCCTCCTTTCTTCCTTCCCAGCCAAGCAACGAAAATGAGGTAGGGGGAGGTATGGTGGTAGGGATATTTAAATGAAAATATTAAAAAAAAATTTATTTGTAGTGTTTGACACTGCGGTGCTCTCATGTCTCAGCACTACATGTAAAACAGCATTACACCGTAGCATCACCTCAGCACCGTTGCGTCGAATTTCTTTTCAAAATTCGAAAAAGCTCAACGCTGTTACAACGCTTTCCTGGCGCCTCCCAGTGCCATTATGATCGCAAACAAAGCGCTGCGGCGTTCCAGTTCATAATTTGAGAATTTCCAGATTTTCCTTTTAAAATTATTTTTACAAATTCCAGGTTGTTACATCTTGGTTCCAGGGGAAGGACCTTGAGGACTTTTTTAACTACAATGACCATTCGGACAGCCTCCCGATCACCAGGAAAATTTCTGAGTGCATTCTTCTTAGTTACTAGATTTTTCCTATGTTCTCTCACCAGGCTTTGGGTAATCTGCTCCAATCGGTTCCAAATCTCCCTTCTGGAACCGAATGTTGTATGCGGATGGGTAAAGCTAAACCTTCTTCTAAAGATTTCCAGATTTCCTGATTGCCCCTTATGCTAACATTCCTCCCGTTGATTGGAGTAAACATATCTGGCACAAACAGTCTTGCGGTACTCCATATTCTCTTGGCTTGCTTTAGTTGGTAGCCTTTACAATGCAAATCTGGAAGGTATTAATCATTTTTTGGATGAAGCTTCTCATTCAGCCTCTTAGCCTCCATTCTCCCTGCCTTCACTACATTCTTGCTGCATCAAAACCTTTTTCCAGCTTTGGATCACATTGATGAATTGCCTGAACCCAACTTAATTACAAATGCTCATAAATTATCTATCTGCTGTATTTTATACCATCTTTGGGTTGAAAGGAACTCCAGGAGATATGGTAACTCTGCTCATTCTCTGCTAGCTTTACAATATCGTATCCAGCTTAAGAGCCGGAAGAATTATGATGCAGTCAAGAAGATTTTGGAGTGATTGTCATATGCTTGGTTCTAATCCTATCTTGCAGGAGAGATTATTACATGTGGAGTTTGAACATAGAAAACCGTTCAATTTTATAACTGTAAACAGTAAAAACACAGTTACTATTCACTATGGGTGTCAATTCGGGTCAACGGGTCAGGTTCGGGTCGAACCCGACTTGACCCGATCGTAAACGGGTCAACCTGAACCCGACCCGTTTCTGTAAACGGGTCAGGTTTTCTAACCCGGACCAGACCCGCACGGGTTACCGGGTTGACCCGACCCGACCCGTGACCCGTTTAAAAAATGCGAACCGGAAGCCGTTGAGTCACAGACGCGTGGTAGACCCGGGTGACGAGGTGAGGCCTGAGGCCAGCACAGGGCGAGCGGTCGTGGAGTCGTCTCAGTCGCAGACGGGCGTAGTCGCGGAAGGCGGAAGCACGGTCCACTACCGCTGCCGCATGTGGGGTCGATCCTGTCGGACACTCGGACCGAGGGTTTCCGGAAACGCGGCACTGCAGCAGACGATGGCACTGCGCCGCTGTCCCTAAACCCTTCGCGTCTAGTGGCTAAGGGACGGGCCGGACGGCACTGCGCCGCTGTGCGAGACTACCGAGATGGCTTGACACGCGGACTGGACTCGCGGATGCGACTAACCGGGTTAGTTCAGGTTGACCCATGGGTTTCCGGGTCAACCCGAACCCGACCCATTTTCAAACAGGTCGAAAATCCGAACCCGAACCCGACCCGTTTCACAAACAGGTTGACCCGAATCCGGATTTTTCCGGGTCGGGTTCGGGTCGTGTCATTTTTTGACACCCCTACTATTCACCACTGCGCTTTTACTATTCGCCTTGCAGGCACATGGATGAATAATAAAAGTGCAATTATGAATAATAACTATATTTTTTAATGCTCACAATTACAAAACCGAACGGTTCTCTATGTCTAAACTTCACACGTAATAATCTCTCATCTTGCAGGTTGATCGTTTTTGCTGGACAATGATGACAGATGTATTCCCTCACCTGTTTACTATCTGCCACCTGGATGATCTTTGCATCTGCTTGGCAACGGGAGGATTTCTTCTTTCAAATTTTCTTATCCCCCTCCCCGGATGGCCCGCTCATGCCCAGGCAACCGGGTAGCATATCTTACACAGGATTATTCGGACTTTGGGAATGTTTTGGAGTCTAGAGAGTCCAGGCTTTTCTAAATCCTTTTTATGTTTTGGCTTTTATGTTTCATGCAGCTTTTGTTTTTCTGTCGAGCAATGTCCTCATTCTCTGTTCATCTCCAAAGCTGTAACTGGGCCTGGGCCCTTATATTTATTTTTTATAGCAATAGAATCGGGCTCTGCCCTAATTACACCACAAAAAAGTGACAGTCCATCTAATATTGTAGGCTGGCTGTACTAGTACACAGGACACATAATTGAACTATTAGTGTAGCAAAACATAACTACATAGATATACAGAAATGGTAAATGAGAGCTAGATAAAAAAGATGGATCTTCAAATCATCTCTTGCTTTGTATGAATTGACAAACACTATCTTAAATAAGTATATACCCTCTAAGGATCAAAGCCTCTCAGGAAATCGACCTACAAATGCTACAGGTGAAGTAAACATTGGCATGACCGTGATGCATATATACTATCCAACAAATAGCAGAGACTGACTAAAGTTGATAAGCCTAAAAAACATCTACACTATTGGCTGGGACACTGCTAAAGACTATCAATCTAATGCCCTGGAATAAGAAGCTTTAACTCATTGTCTCTTAACCTGAAGTTCATGCTTCGGGCTTGTCAAAGGCGAGCCTGTTTCTGGCGTGTGTGGTTCATGATGGGAGTCTTCAAAAGAAAGGCTATGCAAGATATTGGTATTGGATTTATCTTTGAGGGAAGACTTGGCGAGCGGAGCAGGAGTTGATGGAACCGTCTTATCTTCTGCACATTGGTCTGCTGAGATTTGGGGTAGTCCACCATTGAGTCGCTGCTGTTCTTCGATGATCTTCTTGAGATACTTTCCTTGCGCTTCTATCCTTAATTGCAGTTGCCGTTGAACCTGCAAAAAAGTTGACATGGAGCCTTGGTCATTTTCATATCTTCAAAAAAATTATAAAGGAATCAATTAATGTTACAAAACCATAAAACACCATTTGATACATCTGAATTAAAAACATTCTTTTTGAAGATATAAGAGACATAAAGCAGAGGGAAAGAAATGAAGGCAGACATTTATATGTGCTGTTGAATAATATGAGAAGCTGATCCCAGGCTATAGAAAAAATGTTCGAAGAATATATGCAGCAGAACTGCTGCTCAGTACTGCAATTGCAAATTGTCTTCCTTATAAGTAATACTAGAATTGGGTAAGAAAAAAAGTTAAATTGGTAGAGGGGGATAGATTAGAAATGAACAATAAAATTTGTACTAGGAATACTATTATATATTAGAACGTCACATGTTATAGTTTGGCTCTAAAAAAAAAAATTTCAAATATCCTAAAATAAACACCACAACGACAGCCATAGTCCTTCCAATGCCTAATTCTACCTCGTAGATAATTTTGAAGATAGATTCAATTTAAATTACTAAGGTTAGCATCAGGATATTATTTTAGGAAAGCTTCTTATTTATGATTAGTGAATTATGTTTTGTACTCGATTCCCGTCCTATAAAGAACAGGCATTCCTGCTGAATAATACTATTGAAATTTCTTTTCGCTCAACATGATATCAGAGTAGTTTTAGCCTAAACCTGGTCAACTTCCATGTCCTTTCTTATGACGCCACATGAGTTTGCTGCATTCCACACCCAATTGCCTCAAGTTTTGACAATGACAAGAATATGTGGAACTCCCTTCATTCGACCTATTTAAAAAAAAAATTTAATATCACTTGTGTCTACACCTATTCTAACATTCTTTTTTAATGGGCAACATGATTTATCCATCCAGGTATACTATAATAACTTCAGCATGGTAAGTGCAATGAGCTTATACAATACGTACACTTCAATCGGTTATTCCTGATCTAATAATCTAGCAAAAAAACGAATAGTTTCTTATTTCCAAAGTTTTCTATTGACTTTAAACAATATTAATATTGTGACTACTCTCTCACAAGTTCTTTGGATCAATAAGCTTTGAAACTTAACTAGTTTCTAACTAGTATTCCATTGTTATGAGACCCATCATGATGGTCCTGGCCAGGTGGCCAGGCCGATATAGGTAAAATATATTTTCCCCATGCTCTCATTGCAACCATACTGATCATTCTAAACATTGTTCGGATAAATTCGATTATCCCTCAACCACCCAACATGTCTATGATTCCTCTATGATAGTTGTTGACCCTTCCACCTACCACCTCTTCAAGGTATGCCACTCCTTCTCAAGAAGATTATGATTGACTAATTCAGCATTCTCAAACATGTGTGTTTTGCCTCCCATGTTAATTCCTCCTATAGTGGTAAGCCTTGCTTTTGAGATTATAAAACATTTTTACTTATGGCAGGTAATCGGCGATTGTTCTCCCTCATTTAGAAATTTTCCTTACCACCAGTAATTTTTGTTGATGGTTTTCACTTTCCCATTTTGGGACAAGTATTATCTTTATTTCAAAAGTTTATCCCTCCTAGATATTTTATATGCTCACAATTTTTTTTCTAATGATATATATATTCATTGTCTCAATAAAACCCAACTGCTCTGTAACATTTTATCCTTAGTATTGAGTTTTTAGGATCTCAATATGAGAAGGATGAGAGGTAGATGAGTTGAAAATGAATTTTACCACTTAATAAATGAGGTCCATATTACCCTTTTTTTTTCCACTACTAATCTATATCAATGACATTATCATTTGAGTCACCCTCCACCACATAGACTTCAAAAGTTTGTTATTTTCCCCTCTATACAAGCTTGAATGTCATGCCTATGAACAAGGTAAACATCATCGAGTGACTTTTTCTTATTCTATTGCTAGTCCTAGTAGAACCTCATTTGAGTTAGGTCATTCAGATGTTTAGGATCTGAGTTTTATTATTACCAACTTAAGATTTAGGTATTTTGTTACTTTTGTTGATGATTGCTCTCCGCTTGTATGGGTGTAATTGCTCAAGTGAAAGTTTGAAGTCTTGTTTGTATTATGCATCTTCAATCAAGAAATAAAAGTACATATTTCTACAAAGATTAAAACTCTTCATACTAATGATGATGAAGAGTTTATGCAATCTTGATTTAGCTCATTCTCTACTAAGAATGTGATCATTCATCAAACTTCATTTCTTATGCATATCAATAGATATTCATGCACCGTCATCTGCTCAACATAACTTGGACCTTGATGTTCTAAATGAATTTGTTTCTCGTCAATTCTGCAATGACAAGTTTTTCAGCATGCAACCTCAATCGTATCTTATCTATCATTCATAGTGATGTCATCCCTTTCTCTATTCCAAGTAATCTCTTTTTCTTATTACACTAAAGTATTTAGTTGTATATTTTGTGCATTCCTTCAAACTTGTGAGAAAATATCTTCGCGGGCTCTTCAATGTATATATTGGGGATTCTCTCATTCTAGTAAAGATTATTGTTCTTATGACCTAACTGCTAGACACATATATACTTCAATAGATGTTAACTTTCACAAGTCTTCTCCAACACTTTCTCCAACACCTTCTAAACTACCTTCTCCACTAATACCCCTTCCTCCATAAGCATTTATACCTATATCTAAACCTCCACATGAATACATACGATGATATTGTCCTCCAATAACATCACTTTATTGTCAAAGCTAGTTGAGAGCATATACTTCATGGAGAGTTCTCTGATTTCATTATGTTCATTACCATTCAGAAAGGCAAACGACAATATATTGATAACCTTATTTATTCTTATATGTCCTTTGAACATATTTCCTATAAGCTTCTGATGCTTTGCCTTGTTTTTATCCTCAGTTTTATTCCCATGACATACCAAGAGGCACTACATGATCTTTGTTGGAAGTAAGTTACATACATGGGATCTAATTATTCCTCCTCTTGGCATTAAATTGGCCCTATGTCAATGGGTTTACACCATTAAATTTCATTTTGATAACTTTATTGACAGATATAAGGCACACATGATTGTCATATCCATTACCATATGGATTCTTTTAAAAAGAAAAAAAAAATACCATATGGATTCTTTTGTTTCTTTCCAGCAATCAAGAATGGCCATTGCTACAAATGAATGCAAGTAACACCTTCCTCTATAAAGATCACATTGATGTTGCTTATATTGAGCAAACACTAGGGTGCATTGCTCAGGGGAAACTAACATATTAAAGCTCGACGAGACCATCTATGGGCTCAAGGAAAGCCTTTGGGCTTGGTTCAATAAATTTTGCAAAGTTCTCATAAAAGTTGGCCTTGACGGTAGAACAGTAGATCACTCCGTTGCCAAACACGTCATTTAGTTCTATTATCTAAGCAGTCTTTTTAGATGACATTCTATTTATAGGGAGTGATAAAAAATGGGTTATTGAAGTAAAACACTCTACAAAAGTATTTTTTGACTACGATCTAAGTTATCCAAAATATTTTTTGAGAATAGAATTTGTCTACAACAAAGGAGTTTCTTGAGGTAACTAGTCTATTAGGTCGGAAACCAACTGAAAACCATTCACACTCAAAATGCTGCTAATAAAGAGAAATTTTGATTGGAGGTCTCTCTTTATCACAAGTTGGTTAATAAATTGATTTACCTTACTACCACTAGATCAAATATCTACTTTGTTGTAGGATTTGTGAGTCAATACATGCAGACTTCCAAATTAAGATTTTAAAATAATGTTATACATATCCTCAAATATATCAAAAAACTCAATGAGGAAAGAACTATCCACTAAAACGGTCACCTAATGTGGAACCATTTTCTAGTGTTCACAATACTGGATCAATTGATGATATAAAGTACTGCTATTTGTGGGAAGTAATTTAGTTACATGGAAGAGTAAGAAAAAAAGTGGTGGTCGGATCAAATACTAAGGCAGAGTATAGATCCATGTCACACTCTCTATGTAAAATGATGAGAGTTAAGATCCTCCAAGGAGACAACCTAAGGTCCTAAATTATGACAAGCATGTTGTCATCAGTATTGTTACTAATCACATACTTCATGAAGGGGCATAACACATTGAGATCTACAATAATATGATGCTATCAAATAATATATTTACTCATGTTTTCAATTCAGAATAACCGGCAAATACATTTCTATTTATTGTTAATGGATTGTATTTATTTGTTCTCTTTAAAGATATAATACTTACTTTCATTATCGTAAATAAGAGGCCCTCTTTCTGAATAATAGCATTAATATCTCTACCCTCGACAACTAACATAAGAAAAAATTTCAGTCATTATAGAGCACTGGATATGAATTTAGCTCAACTTAACTTCTGATTAGCCCACTACGCTTTAAAATGTTCAAAAAGAATCCAAAATTAGACTTGGCATTCAAATCCACAGAAGTTGCAGAACATCAACAAATTTGAGCAGCACATAAGAAACCAACTTAGGCTATGCTTCCCATGAAAATGTAAATCTTTACTTCCCAGTTCCTAAACACCGTCTGGGATTTCTATCATAAGTAGCTGTCGGCCCCACAATAATACAGCCGCAATAGCTGGTCTCCATGGTGTATAGATCAGGGGCAACCATCAGAATTGCAAGCTGCCTAGTGCCTCCACATTACCAAATAAAACAATAAAACGACATTACATGTGCCAAAATGCAGCTAGTTGTCTTAATTTGTATTGAAATAGTTTTTTCTTTCTCCTAATTATTTGCATTAAGGACTGATCCTCATAGAAAATATTTTTACTCAAGATAAACACAAATCTGGGTGAGCGGCCTTGCCTCTAGTTGCTCATGTAGCCGCTTTTGCACCTCCATCTGCAACTTTAGTGCTTCAGTTATTTGCATCCCACTGATAACAAAAGGAAAGAGATGCACCTTGATCACATATATATTTGTCACTTAAAGTATATGCACCAAACACCAAACCTAATCAAGTAACACAATTTACGGAGATAAAGGAAAGCATGGAAAATTACAAACAATCACAATGCACGGTTCCACTAAATTCTCTTTCTGAAAGAAGCATGTAATATCTGTTTCAATCAGCATTTCTTTCCATGTCTAAATGTTCTTCAATGAAACAGAAAAAATTTTCCCTGTTCAGCTCCATCGCAGCATAACGAGCAATCCCTACATGCAACAGGTAAACTTGCAATAACCTAGATGGCAAGAAACTCTGTATTGAAGAAACTCGGATTAGGTTTAAGGTTGCGAATGCTGAGATAGTTGTGGCTTTGCCAGCATAAGCGCCTAGTGCAATAAAATCATCTAAACTTGTGTAGGGCAGGCTACTTTGCTGATAAAAATAAGCAAGTCGAAAGGTGCAATGCTTCAAGAGCTTAATATAAAATTGATATGCCTTTACAACAATAATCATCATTATTAGTAGGGCTGTCAAAATCAGGTCACAGGTTGAATTCGGGTCCAACCCAAAACTGACCCGGCACTATTCGACCTGACCCGTTTTTGAAAACGGATTGGTTTTTCGGACCCGAACCCGACCCGCTTCGGGTATGTTTTACTAAATTTTTTTTATTTAATTCGATTTATTTAAACCTAAATCGAATTAATGTAAGATTTACTTCAATCAATTTAAAATAAACCAAGCTTAATTCAGTTTGGGCAACATGGTTTATTATTTTTTGGAAATAGCATTTACTTATTTCATAACAACATTTTAAAATCCTCCTAAATCAATTAAAAACGGGTCAAACCAGGTTGAGTTCGGATTTCCGGATCAACCCGGACCCGACCCGATTTTACAAACGGGTCGAAATCCCTAACCCGAACCCGACCCAGTTCGGGTTCGGGTCGAATTTTCGGGTTGTGTCAAATATTGACACCCCTAATTATTAGCCGCCTTATTCCAACTATTTGAAGTCAATCTTATAAATCTTTATTTTCCATTAATTCATGAGGTATTAAACCTAATATTCTCAAATCACTTTGAACAACTTCTATCTATGTTACCTTAGGTCTATCTCTTCTCCTTTGTAATCTTCTAATACTAATTTTGTCCATCACGATGCATTTTTTATACTCCATTGTAAAAGCTGAAAAAACCCCTAAAGTAATTTCAATTTATTTCCATTAATTCAATTTTCAGTATGCCTATTGGATGTTAGATTCTTTCAAGTAGAACGCAAATCTGATAAACAAATTTCAATAAAAATTATCTCTAAATGCAGACATGAGGCCTATTTCTTTTGCCATATTCATTCTTTCCTTATTCCCTTTTTTCTTCTACATAATGCATTATTAATTTTTTGCAAACATTCTAGATTTTAGTAAAATCGATAACAACCTATATGAGTTTCAACTGAATTGCTTATTTTTTATTTTCAAATTCTCCTTAATTTGTTAGATTTTTAATGATTATTGCATTATCTTTGCAAGTGCCCTAAAAACAAGTGCATGTGATAAGTAATTTACTTTTAAAAATAAATTTTATTTTAATTTGAATGGTATGTTATGCTACATTCATTAACTCACTATAAAAAACTGTTTGAAAGTAAAGGATTTCATCACATTAGGAATAATAAATTTATTTACAGGAGAAGTGTTTCTTTTTATTAAATTGAAACATTGAACAGTAAAAATACCAATATTTATTATTGCAAAGAAATGATAATTAGAATGACATTAGAAGATGAGAAAATCAATAGTCCACATACAATTCTATGCATTTTTTATTAATTTAAAACATTATTATTTGTAACATACGTGCTTATAATTTAGAAGTCATAATAACAATGTAAGATATATATAATCACAAATAATATAAAAAATTATAATATGCCTTAAAATATAAAGATTGTAGATCAAGAACAACAGAAAACTAGAATTATTGAAATTAACATATGCCATAAATATTAAAAGGTATTCTTTTATTTTAAACTTAAGATTAATTCTAATTTTGAAATTTATCAATAGAAACTGAAAAAAAAGCCGAAACTGCAATTCCCAATTCACATGTTATTTCTGTCAAAGAAAGAGGGTAGTTAGCTTATGTTTGTGCAGTTGAACGACTAACAAAATTACCATTAAATATGAGTTTCATATACCTCACTGAGATGATAGGTTAGATATGACAGCCAGTGCTTTGATCTTTTTATATATTGATCTGAGCGGTTATTATAAAGTAAGAATGAGATATGAATGAAAAATACTTTCATAACTAAAGATGAATTTTATGAGTGATTGGTGATGTGTTTTGGATTGACTAATGCACCTAATATTTTTATAAGGATGATGAATCCTATCGCATCAAAAAATTTTGTTGCATACTTTGATGATATTTTAATCTACAGAAAGATAAAGATAATCATTTGAAGCATTCAAGAAATTTTTTGAGGTTTTATAGACTGAGGAATTGTACCTATATCTAAAGAATTGCTGTTTTGTGGTACTATCTATAATCATCCAATTATTTGTTGTGTTTGAAGATGGGTTGTCTTTTGATTCTAATAAGATTAAGGAAATAAATAGTTTAGCAGCGTCCATTAATATTCATGAGATCAAAAGTTTTCGTGTATTGCTTTTTATGGACAACTCATATAGGGGTATAATAATGTGATGGTACCAATTATAAAATGTCTTAAGAAAGGGAAGTTTAAGTGGTTGCTTTTGCTGAGATTAAGAGGAGACTACAAATATGTTTGCGTTTAAATTGCATGATTTTAATAAAATATTTGAGGTTCTATGTGATGCATTAGATGTAGGTGTTGGTGGAGCATGAAGTCAGGAGGGACATTCCTGCTTTTCTAGCAAAAAATTGAATAAGGATAAACGTAAATATTTAAATTATAATAGAAAATTCTATATTGTTGTTTATTATTTTCATTATCTGAGGCAATACTTAAGGCCTATAAAATTTGTGCTTTATTCTGACCATCAAAATTTGAAATACCTTATTCACAGAAGGAGATCGGATAAAGGCATGTCAAGTGGGTTTAGTTCCTGCAAGATAACACTTTTGACCTTAAACATTAATTCAAAGTTAAAAATTAGCGTATTGATGCTTAAAGTGGGGTTGTTGTCCGTTTGCCATAATGTAGGTTAAAGTGATTGGTTTCGATCACATTAAAGATAAATATAACACTTGTAACGGCTTTAGTAGGATATATCACGACTTAAATAATAACTCATATATGCTTTACAAAGATTTCATGCATAACGATGGTTATTTATTTAAAGAGATATGCCTATCAATTCTGGATTTATCTATGAGGAATTTTTTTATTTTAGAGTCACATAATGATGGGTTATTTGGTGATTTGGAAGAGAAATACAAATCATAGTTAAAATTGAGAATAAGAATTATTGGTCTAGTTTCAAAAAATATGTGGCATACATAGTCTTACAAAAGCAGGATTGGTAGATAACTAATGGAAAGAAACATACGACTAGGATTTATACACCTTTGCCTATTTCATGTAAGCCTTCGGTGATAATATGGACTTTGAATTAGAATTACCAAGAACATAGATGAAATTTTATTCTATTATGTAGAGGCAGATCATTTTTTTAAATGGTTCATTTCATCTTATGTCAAAAAAATTATTGCTTCTCACATAACTAAATTATAGTTTAATGAAATAGTTAAATTTTATAAATTAAGTAAAATAAGTTTCTGATATGAATGTAAAATTCACAATAGTTATTTCTCTTCGGAGAAAGCTGAGAACCTATAAAAAATTTTCAACCGCTTATAACCAACAAACTGATGAAGAAACGAAGGTGCTTAATAGAAATTTGGGAAATTTATTAGGTTATCTGATTAAAAAGCATACTTTTAGTTCTGATTTGACATTACCTATGAATGAATTTGTATATAATTCATCTAATAATCTAATAATAGATCTACAAGAATCTGAAATATAGAGTTTCAATCTAGAAATCTAAAACATCTTCCTATTGAAATTAGGCTTAGTAAATTTGGGCAATCATTTATACAATATATGCATGACTTGCATAAATATATTTTTAGAAAACTAATTAGTAATTATATCAATTAAAAATTCTTTGTTGATGTGAACAGGAGGTAGGTGGAGTATACACAAGGTGATAAGATAATAGCACATTTGAATCTAGAAAGGTTTTGATGGGGACATCAGATCATGGAAGGTTTATCAGCGATGTGGCAAACGATCTACGGCCACGATTGAGTCGATGTACTTTTGAGATTGTATTATGTATTGGTCTTTTAGTAGTTATGTTGTATTTGTTTTATTTCGTTTTCCGTTTATACCCTTACTTAAGGGAGGTCGTATGTAAGCCTTAAGAGCATTAGTGTCTTTTGTTTTTGAGTCCTTTGTATCGAGGCTATTTATAGCCCTCATGTTCTCTTTTGTGGGAATGAATGAATAAAACGAAAATTCTTGCACTGTTGTCTTGAGAGCTTGAAAGTTGAGAGCTATTGAGGAGGATCCCTAGGAGAGGGAGAATTGTGCATCACCCACCAACCTTGAAGTGTCAGGTTCGTGGCTTTATTTCTTTATCTTCGTCTTCTCCTCCCCCCACCACCACCGGCCCCATTTTCTCCTCCCGCCACCACCACCGGCCCCCACTTCCTCCTCTCTCACCCATGGCCCAAGCTCCACCCGAACCTGGACCCACCAGCCCCTCCACTCCACCATCGGCCACCCACCTTCCCTCTTCCCTCCATCGCTAGCTAATGCCATCACCCCAAGCCGCCGGCCACCTGTATGCTCCCTTGCCCTTTGCCTCTTACATCCCCCATTCCTAAATTAGGTTAACATTGATTTGGATAATATTTGAATTCAAATTTCAAATAATTTGAAAGTCAAAGCTTTCCAAATATAAGTTACCTAAATTTGAAAAGCTCTTTAATTAAATCAATCAATCCCCAAATCTGAGATTGATTATTAATTAAATCAAATCTCCAAGTACATTGCATCTAGACACCTTCTCTCCCTCTCTCTCTTGGCCGAAACCCCCTAGGGCCCACATACTTATTTCCTACCCAAATTAATTCCCCTCACAAGGAATTAAATCCACAATTCCCTCCCCCATCCATCTGCCCCTCTCTCCCTCTCAATCCCCTCCCTATTTTCCTTATTTCTCCTCCTCCCTTTTGGAATTAATTTCAAAATTCCAAATCCCTAATTCCTCCTAAATCAAATCTGAAATTCAAACTTCAGATTTCGATTAATTTCTCCTCCTCCCTAACCCTAACCCTAACTCCCCCAAAATCTGAACCTAAACTTCCCCAAGCCTCCTCCCTTGACCGGCCACCCTCTTTCTCCTTCTCGTACTTGAATTTTGGGAAGAGAAACTCCCTTCTCTGAAGGGAAACTAATTAGGGCAAGAAGAAGAATCTTCACTCCTCATTTCAACAAAGCAAGATCGATGCATGGATCCCGAAGTTGATTTCGGCTACGCCTATGACGAGCGGGGTTTCATCCACATCATCTATTCAACCTTCTTTGACGTCAACCCGAGGATCGACCACACGGTTGAAAAATACGTAGAGCGCATCCTGGATTCTCTTGTTGAAGCCATTGAAGAACAGTTGGGCCACGCACAGTGGTACATCACCTCTGGTTCTCAATAAGGGTGAACCTCTACCCCTTATTCATTTTATCTTTTAATTCACTAACCTTGTAGGTGTTGATTGAATCGCAAAGAATCATGCTCCGCTAAATGTCATTGCTTAGTAAACGTAGGAATTGAGTTTCACTTTCTATGTACTAATCTTATTGTTAGTGTAGGAATTTTGTTGAGAGTCTACTAATTTGCATGTCGTTGAATTTCTATATTACTTGTAATGGTTTAAGTTCTTTCATGTGATTTGGCCTAAACGAAAGTGATCGCTCTTATGTTTTATCTTGTCGCTTGGATTGGCTAATAAGAATAATTGTTCTTGTTCTTTTTAATTCGTGCAAAATTCTTATCACATACATTTAACGCATTGTAGTCCTGCATCATCTAGTATCAGAACATGGTTAGCTTAGGATTTTCATGCTAGAAATTATCCTAGGTTATCGCTCAAGCTTGCATAGTTAATTTGGCATGCATACCATCTTTTAAATCATTTTAAATCTTAGTTGTATTTGCTGTCCAGAAAATTTTCTGCGCTTATTTAGTGAGTTTTAGGGTTGCTTCTTGAGTATCTAGGTGCTGCCCACAATATAGTAACTTCCCTAGCTACCTAGATTACTTAACACCCTGTTGTGTTTTGCTGTCCAAGCAATTTCTGCAGTGTTTCGTGTCATTTTAGAGAGTCTATTCTTACATTTCGGTGTTGTCCTCCTTCTAGATTCATCCCCTAGTGTCCTCTAGTGTCTAGCTATGGACCCGGAACAACTTAGTAGGACTTTAGACTTATTGGTAGGTCAAATAAACAACATTAGCCAGCAACTCAAAGAGAATCAAGCCGACCTAGCCGAACTTCGTAGAGACACTATTGAGCGATTTGATACACTTGAGCGAGCAAGAGAGCATCCTACCCCCTACACCCCTTCTAGACCACCTTCTATGTATGGGGATGATGCCTACCCGGATGAGAGGCAACATCGTGCCAATCATCGAGTTCCCCACTATAGACATGACCCACATCATGATCCTGACATACCACTTATGAAATATTAAAGTTGACGCTCCTACCTTTGATGGCACCCTCGATCCCCAGCTCTTCCTGGACTGGGTCAAATGTATGGACAGTTTCTTTAAGTGGTATAATATTTCAGAGGCTAGGAAGGTTAGTTTTGCGGAGATGAAACTCACGGGTAGGGCGAGCTAGTTTTGGGCGAACTTAGAGAGCCTTAGAGAAGCAAAAAACGATTACCCCATCACTGATTGGCCATCTATGAAGCGTGAACTTAAGCAGAAGTATTTGCCCCTCTCGTACTTCCCTAGATTGTTGGATAGGTGGAATAGGCTGACCCAGGGAAACAAACCAGTCAAACAGTACATCACCTCTTTCGATGATTACTTAATTCGATGCAAAGGGGAGACCTCTACCACCCCCGCAGTTTTTGTCTATGTTTCGTACCGGGTTGCGAGAGGATCTTCGCAATGAGCTGTTTGCCCGGAACGTCACTACCCTGGAAAATGCCTACAGCCTAGTGCTTGATTTAGAGGAGACCCGCTCCCAGCACCCGAGCCGTTCACATGACTCTAGGCCTACCTACAGACCGTCCGGTAGTTCCACTCCTCACACTCCTGCTGCCCGACCCACTTCTGGGAGCACAACCCGACCACCCACGGGTCCTCCTGCACCTCGATCTGAATTTCGAACTAAACCTCCCACCCCGGATACCCCTCGATCCAATCCCGGGACCAAATGCTTTCGATGCTAGGGGTATGGGCATATCGCTTCTCAGTGCTCCAGTCCCTATAAGATCTCTATCATCGAAGAGATCACTGAGGATGATCTTGAGCCCCAGGTTGATCAGATCCACCAAGTTGAGGATGAAGGTGATTTCTTCGAGGAGGAGGATGACGCCCCTGTCCTCCATTGCCTTCAGAAACTGGATATCTCTCCCATCTGCGTGGTGAGATGTGCACTATCACACCCTACCCCCACTGATGACTGGCGTAGGATAGCGATTTTTCACACCTATACCAAAATCAAAGATAAAAACTGTAAAGTCATCATGGATAGTGGTAGTTGCATAAATGTTGTATCCTCCAGCATGGTATCCAAGTTGGGTCTGTCTACCGTTCCTCACCCCAATCCGTATAAGGTGGCATGGGCCAACTCCACTGCCTTGGAGGTGAAGGAACAAAGCATCGTGCCTATCTCCTTTGCCGGCTATAAGGAGAATGTTTGGTGTGATGTGCTGATTATGGAAGTTGGACAAATTCTTTTAGGACGACCTTGGATTTTCGACAATGATGTCCACATCTATGGGCGTTCGAACACCTGCGTGTTCGAACATGCGGGTAAAAAGATCAAACTTTTACCATCACAGCCCCGGGTTAAGGATGACTCCAAATCCAACCCTGTTAAGTCCAAGAAAGGACTGAGTCTGGTAACCGCCAAGGTTTTGGACTCTGAGATTGTTCAAGGCGCTCCTCTTTATGCCTTAGTAGGTCGTGAGATTCCCACCGAATCTAACGAACCCACCCCTCAGGAAGTCCAACCCATTCTAGGACAGTTTGCTGATGTCTTCCCTGATGATCTCCCATATTAGTTGCCTCCACTTAGAGACATTCAGCATGCTATAGACTTTGTCCCTAGAGCCTCCTTCCCTAACCTGCCACATTATCGCATGAACCCCGCGAAACATGTTGAACTTAAGAAGCAGGTAGATGAGTTACTATAGCAAGGTTTCATTAAGGAGAGTCTTAGTCCCTGTGCGGTGCCAGCCCTTCTTACCCCTACGAAGGATGGATCTTGGCGAATGTGTGTTGATAGTCGCGCTATCAACAAGATTACCATCAAATATCATTTCCCCATTCCGAGGCTGGACAATATGCTTGATATGATGACAGGTGTCATTCTATTTTCCAAGATCGATCTCAAGAGTGAATACCACCAGATCCGGATCCGACCCGGTGATGAGTGGAAGACTGCTTTCAAGACCAAGGATGGTCTCTACGAATGGTTGGTCATGCCTTTCGGATTGAGTAATGCCCTGACTATTTTTATGAAGTTATGACCCAGGTTTTACGCCCTTTTATGGGTAAGTTTGTTGTTGTCTACTTTGATGACATTCTTATATATAGTCATTACGTTGATCAACACCTGGACCACTTAAGGCAAGTATGCGAGGTCTTAAGGAAAGAACATCTTTATGCCAATCCCAAGAAATGTACTTTCCTTGTAGATCTAGTTATCTTTCTGGGATTTATCGTTTCAGCTCAAGGGGTTTCTGCCGACCTCGAGAAGGTGAGAGCCATAGTTGATTGGCCTATTCCTCAGAACATCCGGGAAGTCTGCAGCTTCCACGGATTGGCCACCTTCTATAGGAGATTTATTCAAAATTTCAGTACCATTGTATCTCCTATCACTGATTGCTTAAAGAAATGTGATTTCCACTGGACCCCGGCTGCCACCAGAGCTTTTGATGAGATTAAGAAAAGAATGGTGGAGGCCCCAGTGATGAGACTTCTAACTTCTCCAAAGTCTTCGAAGTGACCTGCGACGCTTCGGGGGTCGGAATTGGAGGAGTCCTCTCCCAGGAAGGTCACCCTGTTGCATATTTCAGTGAGAAGTTGAACAATATCTGACAATGTTACTCCACATATGACAAGGAATTCTATACCGTAATCCAATCCCTTCGTTATTGGCGACACTACTTGCTTCCGCAAGAGTTTGTCATATTTTCGGATCACGAGGCCTTTAGATATATCAATTCTCAGAAGAAGTTAAATGCCCATCACGGCCATTGGGTAGAGTTCTTCAGGAGAACACTTACACCCTTAGGCATAAAGCAGGGGTGAAAAATAAAGCTGTCGATGCTCTCAGTCGCCGTATGATGACTACTATTGAGATGAGAGTCGAAGTCGTGGGTTTTGACCAGATAAAGAGGGACTATTTGGATTGACCTGACTTCAAAGAGACCTACTCGCTCCTGTCCACAGGCAGCACGCACCTCGTGGACGATTTCCTTATGGAGGATGGTTATCTCTTCAAAGCTCAGAAGATTTGCATTCCTAGCACCTCGCTTAGGGAAGTTCTTGTGTGGGAGCTTCACGCCGGAGGCCTCGCTAAGCACTTTGGTAGGGATAAAACGATTGAAGCCGTGGAGTACCGATTTAATTGGCCTAGTCTGAAGAGGGATGTCGGTAGGATGGTTAGCAGATGTCACACTTGTCAGTTGGCCAAGCAACGTAAGCAGAATACTGGTCTTTACACTCCCTTACATGTCCCTAGTTGTCCTTGGCAGGATGTTAGCATGGATTTTATCTTAGGCCTACACAAGACACTCCGTAGGAATGATGCCATTTGTGTTGTAGTAGATCGATTCTCCAAAATGGCTCATTTCATACCTTGCTCCAAAACATCCGACGCCTCCCACATCGCCAAGCATTATTTCAATGAGATCGTTTGCCTACGTGGTTTACCCAAAACTATTGTATCGGACATGGATGTTAGATTCACTAGCTGTTTTTGGAAGACCCTCAATTTTTCACAACCTTTCACCCACAAACTGATGGTCAGACTGAAGTAGTTAATAGGAGCTTAGGCAATCTGTTACGTTCTCTGGTCGGCGAGCATATTAAGGATTGGGATTTCGTTCTACCTACTGTTGAGTTTGCTTATAATAATTCTGTGAACCGAACCACTGGCCTAAGTCCTTCTGAGATTGTTTATGGGTTCAAGCCTAGGCAGCCGTTAGATCTCATTCCTATGTGTTCTAGGTATAGAATTTCCGAGTCTGCATCATCATTTGCATCACATATTCATGAGCTTCATAAGAAAATTGCACGACAAATTGAAAAGAGCAATAATGATTATAAACTGCAAGCTGATCTGAAATGAAAATTAAAAACTTTTGAGGTTGGTGACTCTGTGATGGTGCGGATTCGTCCGAAACAGTTCCCGTAGGGAACGGTTAAGAAATTACATGCTAAGAGTGTTGGGCCATTCAAGATAATTAAAAAAATCAATGATAATACTTATGTGGTAGATCTTCCTTCGAAATTCAACATCAATCCCTCCTTTAACATAGAAGATCTAGTTGCATATGAAGGTCCGAATTTCAATCCGTCAAATCCACTCATACAGCAGCCTTGTGTGACCCCACCATGTGAGATCCCTAACCTACCCCACTTCTGAATATTCCTAAATCACCCATGGCAGAAAACGTGGACATGATCCTGAGTGATGAAATCATCTCTACAAAGGAAGGTGGACGACGAATGTACATGATCAGGTGGAGAGGCAAACCCGAATCTGAGGACACATGGCTAGATCATGAGGAGCTGAAGCGCATTGACCCCGACACACTAGAGATCTACGAGAGTACCCGGGATGCTTACTCGACGGAGTCGAACTTTCTCCCACCCCTGGAGAATGATGGGGACATCAGATCAAACATCAAATCATGGAAGGTTTATCAGCGATGTGGCAAACGATCTACGGCCACGATTGAGTCGATGTACTTTTGAGATTGTATTATGTATTGGTCTTTTAGTAGTTATGTTGTATTTGTTTTATTTCGTTTTCCGTTTATACCCTTACTTAAGGGAGGTTGTATGTAAGCCTTAAGGGCATTAGTGTCTTTTACTTTTGAGTCCTTTATATCAAGGCTATTTATAGCCCTCATGTTCTCTTTTGTGGGAATGAATGAATAAAAAGAAAATTCCTGCACTCTTGTCTTGAGAGCTATTGAGGAGGATCCCTAGGAGAGGGAGAATTGTCCATCACCCACCAACCTTAAAGTGTCGGGTTCATGGCTTTATTTCTTTATCTTCGTCTTCTCCTCCCCCCCACCACCACCGGCCCCCACTTCCTCCTCTCTCACCCACGGCCCAAGCTCCACCCGAACCTGGACCCGCCAGCCCCTCCACTCCACCGTCGGCCACCCACCTTCCCTCCTCCCTCCACCGCCGGCTGATGCCATCACCCCAAGCCGCCGGCCACTTGTATGCTCCTTTGCCCTTTGCCTTTTATATCCCTCTTTCCTAAATTAGGTTAACATTGATTTGGATAATACTTGAATTCAAATTTCAAATAATTTGAAAGTCAAAGCTTTCCAAATATAAGTTACCTAAATATAGAAAGCTCTTTAATTAAATCAATCAATCCCCAAATTTGAGATTGATTATTTAATTAAATCAAATCTCCAAGTACATTGCATCTAGACACCTCTCCCTCTCTCTCTTGGCCAAAATCCCCTAGGGCCCACATACTTATTTCCTACCCAAATTAATTCTCCTCACAACGAATTAAATCCACAATTCCCTCCCCCATCCATCCGCCCCTCTCTCCCTCTCAATCCCCTCCCTATTTTCCTTATTTCTCCTCCTCCCTTTTGGAATTAATTTCAAAATTTCAAATCCCTAATTCCTCCTAAATCAATCTGAAATTCAAACTTCAGATTTCGATTAATTTCTCCTCCTCCCTAACCCTAACCTTAACTCCCCCAAAATCTGAACCTAAACTTCCCCAAGCCTCCTCCCTTGGCCGGCCGGCCACCCTCTTTCTCCTTCTTGTACTTGGATTTTGGGAAGAGAAACTCCCTTCTCTCAAGGGAAACTAATAAGGGCACCAAGAAGAATCTTCACTCCTCATTTCAACAAAGCAAGATCGATGCATGGATCTCGAAGTTGATTTCGGCTACGCCTACGACGAGCGGGGTTTTGTCTACATCCTCTATTCAACCTTCTTTGACGTCAAGCCGAGGATCGACCACACGGTTGAAGAATACGTAGAGCGCATCATGGATTCTCTTGTTGAAGCCGTTGAAGAACAGCTGGGCCACGCACGGTGGTACATCACCTCCGGTTCTCAATAAGGGTGAACCTCTACCCCTTATTCATTTATCTTTTAATTCACTAACCTTGTGGGTGTTGATTGAATCGCAAAGAATCGTGCTCCGCTAAATGCTAGTGCTTAGTAAACGTAGGAATTGAGTTTCACTTTCTATGTACTAATCTTATTGTTAGTGTAGGAATTTTGTTGAGAGTCTACTAATTTGCATGCCGTTAAATTTCTATATTACTTGTAATGGTTTAAGTTCTTTCATATGATTTGGCCTAAACGAAAGTGATCGCTCTTATGTTTTATCTTGTCGTTTGGATTGGCTAATAAGAATAATTGCTCTTGTTCTTTTAATTCGTGCAAAATTCTTATCACATACATTTAACGCATTGTAGTCCTGCATCAGGTTTCCTAAAGGAGCCTTTAATAAATTAAATGCAAAAATGGAAAGACCATTCAAAATCATACAGCGTATTGGGATGAACACTTATAAATTAGAATTCAGGGAAGTACTGGAATAATTTCAATCTTTAGTATGCTTAATTTGACTTCATTTCATGAACCTACTATCAATGCTTTAAATCCTTTTCTATTTCTATCTCCTTGTGAATTCAAATCCAACATTTTGCCAAATAACTCTACATAGTTTATACTTGAAATTGCAATGGATGATGAAATTATGCCCATTGTTTATAATGCATTTCAATTAATTATTTCATCAAATTTTGGGAGTGTTCTAGATTTTAGTCAAATCGATTACAATTGACTTCTAATTACGATGTGAGTTTGAATTGAATTGTTGATTTCTTCGTAATTGCTGTTGATTTATTTGATTTAAACGATCATTACAATATCTTTTGATAAGGATTTCACATATTTTCTAGATTACATCAAAATAAAGTAAATGTTTGATTAAATTAGTAGTCTTTGAAACTTTGAATCTCAAATCTTCTTTTGGTAATCTATATCAATAGCATAATCTAATAGCATTAAAAACTCTATACTCTTAAGATGTCTCCCATTATTTGGAGATGAAATGGAAGAAGCATTTACCTGGAATTATCAAGTTTTGAAAGGACGTCATCAGATTCTTTATTTTCTTTTGTGCCTGAAAGGATGGCAAATCAGCAAACTAAGAGGCTTATCATGAAAAAATCCATCCAGATGGAAAAGTGAATCTACCAAATTAGCTTCCTACAATAGAAAATTCAAAACTAGTACATATTATGACTCCATGTGACTCTACCTTCAGCTGATGAGTCTGGAAGGTATTTTGCCAGACGGTATTTCTACATGGGTCAAATTAGCAACGTTAGACAACACCTAAAGAAAGTATAAACATAGTATAAAAAGGTATCAAGGTAATGAAAACTATTGTCTCATTCACATGCCTGCAAGTGGCTTTTCACATGGTATATTGTCAAGCCTTGAACACCCATAACCCTTAGAACACCTTTAGGTGTGGCTCCTGCCAAATGATAGGGCATGAGAGACATATAAGATATGCAACTTGAATCTTGGTCACTAATTACAGTTAAGATCTCAAAGAAATCAAGAAGTTTTTAAAATGGGAAAATGTTAAGCAAGTTTGCGTATGAAACTTAAATGCTTAGCACAATAACTTGATTATAAAATAAAAAAACTAAGTGTGCATAGAAAGGTTCCATACCCTCATGCATCACGTCAATAAATCAAAGAGAGGACGTATCATATTTCTTTCTGAATATAACAAATAGTCTAAGGGACAAACATCTTTTGTCTATGCTAAAGAAAGTTTTCATTAAAGTGTTTTTCTTTTTGGTATTTAGAACTTCCCTAATATTCTCCCTTTCTACATAGCAAGGTAGAGCAAAGGAAGGGTTTGTGGGTCATCAAAGTGCATTATGAACAAACTTAGAATGGCTTGTTAGCTTGAAAAACTTGCACTTACTGTCCGGTCCACCAAGTTGAGTTACAGCATCCACAAACCGTTCATGAAGTTCATTTGTCCAACGTAATCGCTGCCTCGAAGCCGCACCATGGTTGTTTTGGTTATTTCCTCCAGCATGTGGGGCCATAGTACTGATATTCATTTCTATTTACAGACCATGTGCCAGAGAAGTGCAGTTTCTCAGGCCTATATCAGAAACTGAACGTTGATATATTTGTCATCATCTGTCAAATAAACAAAGAAAAAATAGTTGGGTACCACATTTGGGAATAAACATGACCATAAAAGGCCACAAGAAGAATCTACCAAGTTAAAAAGAGAAATCTCTGTATGAAATTAGCCACTGTAGTGTCAAGCTGCATTATTTTTCTCTTCTTTCTAATCCCGTAAACTTTTACTTCACTCGGCCAAAGAAAAAAAAGATTCTCCTAGTCTTCTTAATATCAGTAATAGTAGATGAGAAAGTGCTACTTTTTTAACTTGGAAAAAACTAAGGGATGGGCGATGCATGGAGCTTCCAATTTTACTTTTCTAAGAATGATAGGCAAACCCAAATTATATGATAAGATTGATTTTTATATAATATAGCTTTAAGCACCAAATAAGTCACTCATTTTTTTGGCATCATTTTTGGTACATCATAGACCTGTTACTTTCAAACAAGCTCAATGATCCATTCAATACAATCTTCACCTCGTAGACCTAGCATTTATCTCAACCGTCCTTGAATAGACCCTAATAAGTCGTGAGATCAAATGGTGGGTCGCACATTATCATGCATTACTCTATGATGCTTCGTGTTGCATCATATCCTCATATTTGAGTTTTACGCAATGCACAACATTCGTTCTAATAAATAGTTGTGCGTGTGATGACAAGATATTGAAATCACGAAGGATTTATGAGAAATTTATGCATGCAAGCTTTTATACATGCCTTTATGAGAAATTTATGCATGCAAGCTTTTATACATGAAATCTTCTCTGCCGTGAAAATTTTTTATTGAAATGTTGTCTTGCGAAATGGGCTGCATTATCACATCTGCATTGTCAAGAGACATTCCGATTAAGCACACCTACATTCAAATCGGACATCATTTGCCATGCGTTGAGGGGTTAAATAGTTAAAACAATGTTGATAAATGTATAAATTTAGATATGCTTGTTACAATTAAGAATATACACAAATTTACATATATTTAATTGATAATTTATATATATTCACATATATTTATGATGTATAATTTAAATAAATTATATTTATCCCCCATTTTCAATTCAATTAAATTTCTAACCAAATTTCTCTTCTAAATGGTCCAAATGAGTTAAAAATCCCTTCAAAAAATTATGACTGTCATTTGAACTTTTTGTTTCTCCATACATGGAGCTCAATACCACCTCTTTTCTCCACCAATAAATAGAAACCACCTCCTTTTCTAGTCAATAAGTTTGGGTGACATCCTCAATTGTCGAACTCTCTCTTGGGCTTAAGAAATGAAAGGATGAGAAAAAAAAGGAGGCTCTCTTATCTCTAACACCTCTTCTTTTCTTGGAGTTTTTCTTTTAGATTTCTTATGGCTTCAAAGAAAGAGAGGAGTTGAATCAAGCCTGCTCGAGGCTATCTCCTTCCCAACCATGCGAAGGTATAATCTCCCTCCCTTTTTCCACCTCCCATCTTTTTAGAGCCCTCTTAGTTTTGATATATATATTTTAAGTTATAGAGATGTCTTTTAAGCTAGGAAGCCATTCCCATTCCCACAAAGCTTAGAACCTTTGCTCTCTAAAAAAAAAATTGGGCAGGTTCCATCGTCGGCACCAGTGCCAGCAACCATCACCCACCAATTTCAAGCCTAGCTGTCACCATCCAACGCCACCCTAAGGCTTTCTAAGCTTACACCCTAGGTTAGATGGGTTGTAGGAAAGAGGAAACACAACAACTGTTGAATCTTATTTAGCTACAATCTAGATTTATAATCCTTTATTTAACTAGCTATAGCAAGATCCAATGCAATGCATCCCTCCTCCAATCACCAAAACTCACCACATAGAATAGCATCTTGAATCCTAGATGCTGAGTAGGATAAGTAGAAGACTAGGATTTCGAACAAATAATCATTATTTTAAAAATGAGATCTCACTCGGTTGGAATTCAAATCGACGATCATAAAAATAAATTTTATATATTGAAATAATTTTGTGAATTGGAATTAAATAATTTATTTATTATAACTTTTCTAAGTTTTCATATTTATATCTTTAAAAAATAGATACTATGCCCAAAAAAATTAAGAGATAATTTTAAAAATATTATTATGATATTTTTGAAATTATTAAAGTCTATTCAACTTTATATTGAGCTGAATATGATTTTATTTTATTAATTTATTTGTTTTAGATAGTCAAAATATCTCACATTAAATCTATAGAAATGCAAATATAATGTTATACTTAATTTTTTTAAGTACAAGATAGTTTTGTATGATATTAATTATTTTAGAAGTTAATAAATTAAGTACTTAATATTCATTTAATGGTTAATAAATTATATTAAGTGAGCTTAAATTTACAAAATTATAATTTTTTCTTTGAATTGTTAAAATAGATAATCATATTTCTTTACAATAATGTTGGATGTTTCTGAAAATTATTTTCAGGATTTTTACTGAATTTTAGATATTTATTTAATATCAACTATATTTTAATGAACAAAAATCGGATTTAAATAAATGATCTAATATTAAAAAATCATATATCTCTCGTTTGACCTTTGAATGAGGTGAAATAAATTGCTAATTTTTTCTAAAAATAATTTCATGATTTCACAAAGATTTTAATAATATATTATAACTTTATAAATCTTATTTTGATTATAAAAAAAAATAAATAATATGATATTTTTGTATTGTTAAAAATTTGTATGAGAAATACAAGTATATATTTGGTATTAAAATTAATAATATCTTGATTTTAAATTATTAAATTAGTAAGATAAACAAAATTAGTATATTTAAAGTTAAAAAAAGATTATATTTCGGTATATTAAAAAATAAATTTTAAAAATATTTTGCTTACTGATTTCATAGATAGGGGATCATATACATGCATGTATAATCTCTTTACATTGTATGTGAACCAAATATTCATATATGTGTGCATGTAAATATCTAAAATAATAATAGACTTTATCTAATTACAATATATTCTAAATTAATTATAATCAATAAATTCTTATTTGATTTAGAATTCAAATGGCAACAACTATAAAAAAAATACTTACCGTAGTTTAGAATGGTGCCTCCACACTACGAATAAATAACACTGCATTATTTTACAGACCTGCCACATTCACATCTGATTGGACACATGATTTTATTCTATTAGGTGATGATCTAGAACAATATAAGATGTTTAGTGATTTTCCTGACTTAGACAGGATTGTAAGACTAGTATGGATTGTTTAACACTTGTGCTTAAACTAAGCTGGTTCTTCTTCCCTAGGCATCCTCTTATAGTTTAAGGGGTAAGTCCTATGCCTCGTTCATTTTCTACACATATAGTGTTCATAAGATTATAAGTCAATCCCTTTCTTTGGCTTTGAGTCTATGAAGCTTTTTTGGACAACGCAATTCATCGTTGCTGATAAGAAATTCCTTGCTAGGTTGGGACGACTACCTTCATGGAAAGTAATTTGAGGTCTGATAACTTGAGACGATGGATCTATGAAATACTAATTGGGCTATGTCCACAATTCCAAAAACTCTATACCTATCCCATGACCCCATGTTAGCCCATTCATTCCTTAATGTATCACTTTGAAGTCATTTCACATATCGCTCTCTACCCTATGACTTGATTTAGACTTGAACTATGAGTTTTCCTATTGAAATGACAATATTTTATTAAAATGTTTTAAAACACACGCAAGATTTCTCTAATTGAGAGTGTTCAGCATCCCCGAGATATTGTTAAATATTGGATCAACATTGCTTTGGGAGTGCTCATGGCCAAACATAAAAATAAATTTAATATGGAGGGCTAACATGGATCTTTGTCATTTACTTATTCACGATAAGCTGGTATGTTTCTCTTGAACCTCTTTTCTTAACTTGTCCCATGAAAATTATTCTATGGAATCATCCATGCCCTTTTTCATTTATTTCCTTCTATCTTTTTGCTTCTCACGCTCTTTTATATTTTCATCCTCATCCTTTAGACTTTCTCTTCTCCTCTCCCATAAATAGCAAGAAAGGATTAGATTTTTTTTTTAATGAAGACGATGTGATGAAAGAGGCTGTTTGAAAGGGGCAATATAGAAGGAAAAAGATTGCAACATGTGAAAAAAGGGGTGTAACAAGATTTGGCGACTCTGCTGGGGATGAGACTCCCTCTTTATTCTAGAAGTTTTGCTTGTGTTTCATGATCTTATACCTATAGTTATATCTTTTTAGCATTGATGATTCATAATTTAAATTTATAATCTATCTTTTGTGATATTGCAATTGCCACAACTAGTTAATTGATGTCACCCTTATTTCCCTTCGTGCCCTTAGAATTATAGTTGCAACAATTTTTGCATGCAATTGATGCTATATTATATTTTTATTGAATTTTTTTTCTTTCAAAATTTGATAGTAGTATCTTTTCCTTGCAAGTAATGGATACTCAGAAGGTTATTATTATTAAGTCTGTGGAGTGAGACCTCATTTCCTTATCCCCAACTATTTTTCATGCTAAAGAGGGGTATGATAACATTCAGTCACGTTGATTATTTAACCAAGATCCTACTTGGAAATCAGACTCCATTTGAGGCATTGGCTATGTATACTCCCTGGAAAAAGGGAAGCAGCATATATATTAATGTCCTCATTGTGAACAGCTCGTGTCGATGTTACTCCCCCTGGGAAGAGGCCACCATATGATGGCGAGTAATCACAATATCCTTCTATTTTCACCGGACTCGCTATTGGTCCTTCAATCTTTTCTCGATTGTTAGTTGGTCAACCTTCTTCTACACAACTTATCACATCAGTTATTCCTACAGTTGTGCCAAGAGTTCCTTATACCCATTATAATATCACCAGTCACACCTTCTAAAGATGTTATGTTGCTCGTTATCTCAGCCACTTCTACTCTTAGCTCCTCCAATGCTCCTACCGCCCCTAAATTGAGCAGGATGGCTTGGAGGACAATAAATAGGTTGTTGAGAGCTCAATAGAAATAACAATAAATCCCTTTGCCCCGCACCAGCTCGAGAAGAGATTGAGATTCCTTTAATAGGGAATTAGTTTGGAGTTCTTTCTAACTACACTAATTATGAGCCTTCCAAGATTTTTAGGAGGTCTGTCGCTTCAATTACAGGTCAGGGCTTTCCTAGGACTATGATTCAAATTGATGATGATAACACTCATCTCCTCAAAAAAAATATAATGGAGATTGTTGATTCTCTCAGGAATAGACGAGTTATGGCCCTATTGGAGCACATTCCAGATGTTACGCTAATCTAGGTGTCTTGCTCTTTTAATAGCAAGGCTGAAGCCTTGGTAAAGTTAGTTAAATATTGTCTAGTCCAAATGGGGATCCCGTGACAGTGCTGATCCATAATAGAATGGTCCTATCACCAGCATATCTCGATCTCCCTGAAATCACACCATTAGATGAACAAGGCTCTACCTTAATTGCATCCACTGAGTTGGGAGGTGATTGGCGGAAGATTAATTTTTGACTACTCAAAAAAAGGACTACTCGATGATTGTTCCTTGGTAGTTCAAATCCAAAAAAGAGCACTACTTTTATTATTGTTAATATGTTCGATCAAATGTGATTGCAATATCTTCAAAACAACAAAGCCCATAAGGTCACAAGCAAGGGCGTGAATGTGTGTGATGAGGACATCAACCCGAGATTTCGACATGTGTACCATCGACGGAGACGTAGATCGACGGCCACGATTTGTAGTCTTTACTTTTGATGTATTTTGCACTTTGTTTATTTATGTAATTTCAGTTTCCCATATTACCCTTAGGGGTAGTGAGTCTCTATTGTAGCCCTAAGGGCATATATGTCTTTTATTTTTATTTTCCTAGTCTTGAGGCCTATATATTAAGGTCTCCATGCATTGTATTTGGTTAATGAATATTTGAATGAAATTTTCCACTTGTTGTCTTGATCTCTTAGTGAGTTCATGATAGGAGAAGGATCTCTTTGTGAGTTTCAAGATTCCAAGGTCTCTTTGTGAGTTCTTGAGGAGAAAACACTTAAGGTTGGTAACTTCTTTGATTCCCCAAACCCTCTCTCATATTTCTCTTAATTGAGTTTTTCCCCCTCCCCAATTTCCCCTTGCCGCCGCCCAAGACCACCGCCACCGCCCCTCCTCTCCCCTCCCCACCCCTTGGCCTCCCACACCCCTACCCGCCGGCCCTCCCTTTTCCCCCCTTCTCTTGGGATCAAAATTTGAAATTCAAATCTCCCAAGAGACATTAATATCTTTCCTAAAATAAGCCCAAGATTTTAGACAATCTTCATAATTGAAATTCAATTCCAATTTGAAATTTAAAATATTGCCAATTACTTGCATTTAAATTAGGAAACTTCCTTTTTATAAAATCTGAAATTTACTCCAGATTTTGTTTCAAATCTTGGATTAATCGAGAGGGCCCCACCTAATTAAACACCTACCCTTCTCTCCTCCTCATATGGCCGGCCCCCTTATGGGGTTTCTCTCTCCCAAACTAATTCTAAAACTCCACAAAATCAACCCCTAATTGCCTCCCTAAACCGCCACCCCTCCCACCCTTATTTGGATTAATTTGTAATTCAAATTAATTCCCCCCTTCCCTCCAAATTCCCTCAAATCTGAATTAATTTCAGATTTCTGAAATTTCCCAATTCTCCCCTCTCTCTAGCCGCCCCCTTCCCCTTTCTCTTGCCCCAACCCTAGCCGCCCTCCTCCCTCAAGGACCACGAAGCCGCCGTCCTCTTTCCCTCTTTGTACTTGTCTTCTTCCTCACATCAAGGCAAGAATGAATGGCCGATCCGGACGTTGATCACGGATTCGTTGAAGACGCTTAAGGAAGAATCGACATCCTACGCTCGCCGTTCTTTGATCTCATTCCGGATATTGACAACTCAGTGGAAGAATACGTGGACCACATTTTGTTTCAATTAGCACTCTCAACGAAAGGACACACCTCTTGGGACGTTGGTACGTTGTCAACTATTCAACCACTTCTCCTACTCCGATTACTTCTCCGGCGACTACTACCTTACGCAACACGTGTCTCCTAGTAGCATCCCTAAGTTTGCTTGCAACGTTCTTCCGCTAATTCCCCACCTTCAAGAGTTGGAGTGAGGGATCTCTAGGTGATAATTCTAAATTTTAAACGTTGGGCTTTGTTAATGTTCCATTTGCATTTACTTTAATTTTGGGTTAGTAATTTTGCAAGACTTGTTAATCTCAAATTGTTGCTATTTGCTATTATTTAATCTCTTCACTAAGAATTTCTAAAGTCCAACTTGAGCATGTAATAAGTTTATCGATGACAAAGCAACGTTCTTCAATGTTCTTAGTTTCTTAATGGCAATTCCTATTTCATCATATATGTTTCACATTAGTGTGTGTGGGTCCCATCAATCTTATCCAAAAATGACATTAAAGATAAAAAAAGCATGGGTATTTTTTGGCCAACCATGAATCAGGATTGCATGGAATACGTAAAAAATATCATTAGTGCTAAATCTTCAATCCAATACTATATCAACCCCCAACCTCCATGGCCCTTTTGAGTGTTGGAGATCATATATCATTAGTCCAATCGACAACCCATCTTCTAGAGGCCATAGATTTATACTTGATGCTACATATTATTTCTCGAAACAGATGCAAGCCCTACCATTGAGGAAGTTCAAGCAAAAAAAGTGTTACACTTTCTCAGGGATTATATTGTGTATAAGTTGGGTGTACCTCATCGAATAATCTTCAATAATGCTTGGCTGTCAACTGTACTAAAATAAATAGATTTTTCCACTGCCATAAGATTGATTGGCAACATTCGAACCTATATTATCCTAGAGCGAATTGCTTAGCCAAGGCTTTAAAGCTTTAAAAAAAAACAATGGTGAATCTTATGAAGAAAATCCTCAACGCCAATAGGAGAGAATAGCGTGATAAGCTAGCAGAGGCATTGTGGGCTTATCGTACTGCATATCATACACCTACATGTTCTTCACCCTATACACTAACGATTGGGTTAGAGGTTGCCCTTCCACTAGAAGCCGAACTCCTCTCATTGCATGTCTCCATAAGTAACAATGTGAGTAATAATCAGAATATTTATCGCACGATGGAGGAGCTAGATAACCTGGATGAGCTCAAGTTACAGGCTCAACATAACTCGGAACTATACCGAGCTTGTATAGTAAGAGCTCATGATCAGTTGGCCAGGCCCTATACTAGCTACTAGAGATTAGAGTTGGTTCAATGAAGCCCTATAATGACCCATCATCATAGGTATGGAAAATTTGAGCCAACATGAGAAAGATCATTCATAATTGAAAGGGTCTATGAAGGAGGATACTTGTTCTCGATGCAGATAATTTCCATCTGATGTCTTCAATCAGTGGGAGATATTTGAAGAAGTATTATGCCTGGTAATATCTATCATGTTTTGTTCATTTCATTAGAAATGAAGTGCTATTTTTGGATGTAGTTTCTTATTTACTTATAATGTCATCTGAGAATACAATAAAATATTACTTTTGGCAATTACTCCCTCTACATAAGCTTATGTGATATAATTGTAAAAATTGTTTATGTGGCTTTGAGTTATTATATTTCTAGTTTAGGATTGGGCCCATCTTATAAAAAAACCTCAAATTAATATATATATATATATATATATATATATATATATATATATATATATATATATATTAACAATCTAATGAAAATGAGAGAAGATAAGATGCCCTCAAGTTAAGGTAAACATCACCTTTGCTATATGAGTCTAGTCTTCTAAAAAAAATACTCATATTTCTCACATACTGAATTTCATTCCTGTTGGGTCTTAAGACTGGATCGAAAATTAACAAAATCCAAAGCTAGTAGGACTCCATAGACATTACTACTATGTTCAGGTCTTATTTTCTCCTGTTGCAGATTAGTTTCTCCTCCTTGGAGAAATCTTTGAGAAGAAAATTTCATTTGATGTGTAGGTAAAGATACCCATCATTTGAAAATTTCAATCTGCTCCTAATCATTGCCTCCACGAGACTCATGCTCATATATTAATTTCATACAGACTCTTCATAAACTTTAAAAATATATATAATAAAAAATAAAAAGACTCAACCCTACAAAATAGATGTTAATATTCACATATATAAATAAAACATATAACATATAAAGGGTCAGACTCATGTCGGATGGAAGAGGAAAGCTTAACATAGCACCTGCAAATAAAGCATTTTATATGTGACTTACTCATTTACATTCCCCTCCACTGTGGACATAACTCCCAATAGTACATATATCTCTAATTTTTAGTGCACATACATCACACTCTATAAACAAAATAAAAATATATCATAAAATGTGTAGCTAGCACAAAAAATACACGCAATGAAAAATCCTAACTACATTTTACCCTACTCTATACAAGAATTTATGATTTTACCTACATCATCTAGTGTGTGTAGGGTCAATGTGGCTGGAAGAGTTTACTCATATGATCTTTACAAGATCATAGGATATGATCTCATCCTAAATATTTAATTAAATTGGAATATGTCATCTTAATCTTGCAAGTTTCAAAGTAATTTTATGATTTTAATATTAATAAGTATAAATAGATTTTCTTATAAGATTAAAATAGCATTTTGAAGGAAAAAAAATTGTATATTGTCTAAATACTTAGAATGACATATTCTAAGCTAGTAATATCTTTATCACGATCATGTGCAATCTAATTAAGACAAATTAATTATCATTATAAAAAATCATGTTATTGACAACGATAATTAATCTATCATAAGCATATGTCAATCCTAAGTTTAAGAACCTCAACTGTTGAAGTGCTGACACTCATAACCTAAGTCTATATGCTCATGATAAGAATGGATGACCTAAACAAATATGATTTGCTCAGACAATAATACTGGGGACGTGATATGCCTTAATATTTCAAGTGAATTATGCTCAGTTGAAGATTGAAGGACTTTAAGTGATTGAATATGCCTTCAACTACTCAAAATGTATGAATGCAGGCAAGACATCACAATGGGATGATGAATATATATGATATGTGCAAGTATAGCTTACCTAATGAGTATAACAAAGTACTTAGATATGATCTCAAGCACCTGATCAAGCTCTACGCCAAATTTTATAATTTAGAAGCACATAAATATGATCTTAATATGTTAGGAAAAGATGTAAACTTTAAGGTTCAACACAGGCGTAATCATGAAGATCACGAAATATTAAATAAATTAAGTCCACTAAGTCATCCATTAAATATGAACAATTATGTCACAAACAATATTAACCATAATAATTTAACATATAAATACAAGATAAATGCTATAATGATCTAAATTAGAATAAAATGAGCAACATAATCACATTGACTGAATGAATAATATGATCTAGTGCATGAGACTAATATCCTAAATTACCTTGAGTATTTATTTTAAAGATCTTGGCCATTTGAAATCCAAATCAAATAGGAATTTACTAATTATAATTAATTTTGAATATATGATAATTAGATTAAATCTATAATCATTTTTAGATATTTACATGCATACATATAATAGATACCTGATTCACACACAATGCAAATTAATGATCTATGCTGTGTACAATCCTATATTTATGAAATCAGCAAGCAAAGCAGTCTTAAAATTCTTTTTCAATATACACAACTATATATCTATTTTTAACTTTAAATATACTAAGTTTACTTATCTATATTAATTTCATAATCTAAAATTAAGAAATAATTCATTATAATACAAAATATAGACTCATATTTCTCCTACAAATTCTAAGCGATATAAAAAAAATCATATAAGTTAATTCATATAATTTATTATTTGTTATAATCAAAATAGGGCTTATAAAATTATAATTTACAATAAAATAAAATAAAATCATGAAATTCTTTTATAAAATGGAGGATAATTTTTTTAAAAATTACAATTTATTTCATCTCATTCAAAGTTAAAATGACAGAAACATAATTTTTCAAAATTAGATCATTAAATTTAAATTGAATTTTATTTAGAAATATATAGTATATATTAAATAAATATCTAATATTCAATAATAATTATGAAAATCACTTTACAAACATACAACTTTATTGTAAGAAAATATGATCATCTTTTTCTACAATTCAAAGCTAAAAAAAGTAATTTATAATTTTATAAATTATGAAGTTACTTAATATAATTAATTAGCCATTAAATGAAAAATAAGTACTTAATTTAAAGTTTATTTCAAAAAAATAGAGAATATATTTCATAATTAATTTTTTTAATAACTAACACCATACAAAATTATCTTCTACTTAAAAAAAATTTCAATGATTCAATGATAACACTACATAATATATATGCATTTCTAGATATTTAATATAAGATATTTTGATAACTTAAAATAAAATAAAATAAATAAATAAGACTTCAGATTCACGTCAAAACGAAGTTGAATATACTTTAATAATTTCAAAATAGCATAATAAAATTTTTAAAAATTATCCCATAATATTTTTAGGACTCATTATTTATTTAATAAAAATATAAATATTAAACATCAAAAAATTATAATAAATAAATTACTTAATACTAATTCATAAATTTGTTAAAATAAATATGGTAACATAACACAATTTATTTCATTCTACTCGGACTCCAAACGAGTGAGATCCCATTTTTAGAGTTATGATTGCTTGTTTGATCTTACTAAACTCTTTAATATTATAATAATATTAATATTATTTTGAAGACTAAAAAGACGTCGGATAAGTGGAGTGTGTCGGTTCCTATTTTTAAGAATAAAGGAGATGCACAAGAGTGTGTGAATTATAGAAGAATTAAGTTAACGTGTTATACTTTAAAACTATAGGAGAGAGTAATTAAATATAGGTTATGACGAGATACTAACATTTCTCAAACTCAGTTTGGATTCATGATGGGTAAGTCTACTACGGAAGCTATACATTTACTGAGAGGTTTGATGAAGAAGTATAAAGAGAGTAGCGAAGATCTACATATAATATTTATTGATTTAGAGAAAGTATATAATAAAGTTCCAAGAGAAGTGCTCTAGAGAGATCTAGAAAAGAAAGGAGTTGATAATGCTTACATTCAAGTCATTAAGGATAGGTATAAAGTAGCTATTATTTATGTTCAAACACAAAGTGGTTTGGCTAAGTATTTTCTTATTTCAGTTGGATTACATCAATGATCAACTTTAAGCCCATATCTTTCTTCTTTAGTCATGAAAGTTCTTACTAAACATTTGCAAGAGGATGTACCTTGGTGTATGCTTTTTGCTAATGATATTCTTCTTGTTGATAAGACTAGAGAGTATAGAGGGAGTTGAAAGAAAACTTGAATTATGGAAGTTAACCTAGAGTCAAAAGGTTTTTGTTTGAGTAGATATAAAACCAAGTACATGGAGTGTAATTTTAGTAGTAATAGATTTAATGTGGGGATTGTGACTTTAGGCGATCAAGTTATTAAAAAGAGTACACTTTTAAATATCTCAGGTCTATTGTTCAAAGCGATAGTGAAATAGATAGGGATATTATTAGTAGAATTCAAGTTGGATGGTTGAAGTAGAGAAATGCATCGGGCCTGTTATGTGATAGAAAAGTATCCCTCAAACTTCAAGAAATATTCTATAAGATGGTGGTGAGACTTGCAATGCTTTATGATATAGAATGTCGGCCATTAAAAGAGAAACATAAAGTTAAGTATTACAGAGACGATGGTGTTCAGATGGATGAATGGCTTTACACTTAGAGACAGCGAATGCAAAACGAACATATTTATGAAAAGGTTGGAGTTGCTCCAGTGGCAGATAAATCAGAGAGTCACCTTAGATGGTTTGGTCACATATAACGTGAGTCTTCCGATGACCCGGTTAGAAGAGTAGATGTATTAGATCTGACATATATTAAGAAAATTAGAGGTTGACATAAAAAGACTTGGTTAGAAAGTATTAGAAATGACCTTCTTTTATTAGATTTAAATGAGAATTCGACTCTTAATAGGATGTCATGAAAGAAAATGATTCATTTAGCTAATCCCTAATACTGGGATAAATGCTTGATGTTGTTGTTGTTGACTGTTCATCTGAAATCTTGGTCTTCTACTTAACCTACTTAGTAGCGGATTTCCAAGGTCCTATCCTGTCTAGTGAATTCTAGTTGGTTAGAAGATATATATGTTGCACCAAATCTTGCTACAACAAGCTAGATAAAGGATTATGAATCCAGATCACAACTGTTGGATCTTTAAAATATGATCTAATGTTTTTGTATGTCCTCCTTCCTTCAACCCATCTAACCTTGGGTATAAGCTCATAAAAGCCAAAGGGCAATGTAGATGGCATAAAATGGTAGGTGACAATCAAGATTTAAGCCAACGAGCAATGGCCACCTGAGAGCGGCACTCACTGGCGTCGAGGGCAATGCCTGCAAGCGGTGGTGGTGGAAACTACCCCAATATTTTTTTTTCAGGGAGCAATGGATCTAGGCTTTGGTAGATAGGAATAGCTTTTCAGCTTAGAGGCCATCTTAAGGATAAAACCAACAAAACCTTAAATCTCTACATCAAAACTTTGTGGGCTCTAAAAAGATGTAGAGGTGGAGAAGGGAGGGAGGTTATATCTTCGTATGGTTGTAAAGGAGATAGCCTCGAGTAAGTTAGATTTCACTCCTCTCTTTCTTTGAAGTTGCAACTGAATGAAAAACTTCAAGAAGAGGAGGCGTTAGAGAGAAAAGAACCACTATTGTTTCTTCTCCTCCAATTTTCTGGCCACAAAGAGAGTGACACCTTTGGGGATTTCACCCAAGCTTATTGGCTACCAAGAAAGGTGATTTCCATCTATTGTGGAGAAAGGAGGTGGCATTAAGCTCTATGCATAGAGAAAGAAAAAGTTTAAATGTCAGCCATAATTTTTTTGGAGGGATTTTTAACTCATTCTAACCATTTAAAAGAGAAAATTTAGTTGAAATAAAATAGAGGGATACATATAACTTATTTAAAATTATACAACATATATATATATATATATATATATATATATATATATATATATATGTATATTTATCAATATTGATTCAAATCATTTACTTGAAGCATCTCAAACGACATCCAATGCAGACGCGGATGAGCTCCATTGAACTACCTCGATGATTCGGACATAACAATGTAATCTATTTCGCGAGACAATGCTTTCATGTAAGAGATAATTTCATGTATGAACATCTCGCACGTATAAATTTCTCGTAAATCTTTCATGATTTCAAAATCTCGCTCATTACACGCATAACCATTTATGAGGATGAATGCGGTGCAACTCATAAAACTCAAATTTGATGATGTGAGGGAATGTGAAGCATCATTTAGTAATGCATGATAATATGCGACACACAGCTAGATCTTACAACTGACTAGATATTAGTTAGGAACAATCAAGATAAAGTCCAAGTCTACCAGGTAAAGATTCTGTTAAACGGGTCATTGACTTGGACAACAAAAAATAGGTATTGCACCAATAGTGATGCCAACACTATGGAGAAACAATCATGCCACAAGGATTAGAAGATTATATAAGAAGTGTCACCATGTGAACCACGAGCATACCAGGTAAAGATTCTGTTAAACGGGTCATTGACTTGGACAACAAAAAATAGGTATTTCACCAATAGTGATGCCAACACTATGGAGAAACAATCATGCCACAAGGATTAGAAGATTATATAAAAAGTGTCACCATATGAACCACGAGCATTGCAAAATGCATGACACCACAGTAATCTACTAGCCCGAGAATTAACATATATATTTTAAATCGTTGAAGGGTAACAAATAATACTTCCATAAATTATTGAGCTTGCAACCCCCAGAGAACTATCTAACTTGAAGCCTATTCAACATAAGCATTAGAACATCAAACTGAAATTTGATATCATATAAGTTATTAAAAAATGGCAGAGTGAAAAATGATCAGATTTGTAATAGAACACATCTCCTTTTATCTCCAGGGCATGCACAAAATATAAAATAAAAGTCCAAGAGAAAGACAAATTTCCAAGTTCTGTATTTCACTAGAGAATGCCGTGAGATTGATCGAATTGATGAAAGAACCTAATCATGCACGATGCACAAACAATGCAAAGGAAATTCTATTATGACTAGCCACTGATATCGACAACCATATTGTGGAAACTTTTACCGATGCATACAAATGGTGGGCGTAGAACAAAGGAATGGGCTCCAATTTGAAGTGTTATTTCACCAATTTAGTGATTTGAGCTCACACGGTTTGAATCTCAACAGTCAAAGTGTTAGGAGGAAAGAGAAGACTGAGAAACCACCAGTGCTCAACACACTTATATATGTATGAGAAGAATATTTCCTTACTAGATGCCCTATAGAGTTGTCCCGATAGTAGCAATCTTATTCGTCTTTCTTCATTAGTACAAAATGTATTTATTTTTTTATTGTCATCCTTAGTTTACTCTCTTAAGAAAACTAGACATGACATGTACTTTAAGATATAAACAATATGCATTAGGAGATAAATTTGAAAGAAAAATTCCTCGTACTAAATTTTTAGCACAAATGGAGGGCTTCATTTTAAAATGAGGCCCTCTCCATTATTTATAGGAAGGAAATGTGCTCTTCCTTTTGAAAAGTTTTCCACCTAAAAACCAAGAAGCATGAAAGAACTTAAGCCATTTAATTTTTAAACAAGGAGAGACATCCATTGAGCCCTCTCAAATTTCAATATATTTCTTTAAATGATTTCAATTAAATAGTTTTGAACTAATTTTATAGATTAACTAGTCTACTTTTTATACAAAACTAATTACTAAATACCATATATTTCAAAATGCATGGCTTTTAATTTGTACGTAGTAAGAGACTAAGGAAAACTTCCTCTTAAAAAATTTCTAAAATAAGGAGAGAGCCCCAATTCAAAATGGACAGAAATTCAAAATGGAACCCTCCTCTTCACGTTTTTATTGGAGCAAAATTCAAAATGTTCTTTGTTTTTTAGCACTGAAACGTTTATCTTTCCTTGTTAAAGCCACCCTCCAAAAAGGCAAAAGAAACAAAAAATAAGATAATATAATTAAACTTGAAATAAAAGGAGAAGCAAATTGCAAAATAGAACACTCTCTAATTTTGAGATTTATTTTAATAAAATGTGCTCGATTATAGATTATTTGATCTACAATATTAAAAAGCATTTAACTCGGGATTAATCTTAGTTATTTAACTAAGATTTATGCTTCCATGATAGTCGTGGACAAAGATGAGGAGCACATTGTGGCCCTTCTAGCACCTACACAATCATATTGCATCAAGATGTGTGTCAGACCTTTGATCAAGCTCAATGAAATACATCGTATTGGCACCAAATCCAAGTTATATAAATTTGATCTTCCCATTTTGATCTTTTGTAGATCCGATCTAGGACACCAACATAATCAAACATATCAAATCAAATCTCTAGCAGAATCAATCATAAAGCCTTATGCCAACATTCATCTTTTCGTCATCCCAAAGGACATGATGATCAATGATAGATCTCGATGACAATATGGTGTGATTTTTCATCATCTAATTACTTAAAGGTCAAAATGTCCTCAATCAAGGACATTTCAATCGAGCACAGATTTTGATGATGAAGTGGATCAGTTATTTACCATACAATTTACTAATGTATTAAAACACCTTTCCCTCAACAATATGAATGCTCCCTCCCAAGCCCGCCCAACCCCCCCCCCCCCCCCCCCTGGTCCACCCCAAACCAAATAAATAGAGTTAAGGGGTTCTTCTCCAAGATTCATTTCCTCTAAAGAACCTTTTTCCACGTTAAGTTCATATGTTAACTTAGGCATCAAAATATCTCCCCAAGGAATATTTCTTTAGGGCAGACTCATATATTAGTTGTGTGAGAACGAAACTAACTTAAGCTAAAAGGAATGTCTATTGAAAACCTTGACAAACTCAATGACATGTTTGGCATGCAATAATTTGGTATCATATATAGGAAATCAACCCCACATTTTGTGGTTGAGGCATGCCTTCCATCAGCGCAGATCACTCATTTACCTTCTAGAGCGATTAACCCTTAACTTAGATGATGAGCAAGCATAAAAATAGAAACACACTCTTTGGAGGTTCCCAGATTTGGTTTCATCATCCCCGACAATCAAAATGTTAAATCCCTTCCTCATACACTTGTTATCCTAAAAACTCTAGCCCTTCTATTGAAGATTGAGTCCGATATATATAAGTAAAATAGGACAAAATTATCCATCTTTCTAATGACATTCATCACCCTAAGACAATAGATGGAGGTCAACCTATTTGTAACACCTAAGTTTCTAAAACACATCAAGGTTACATACTTTGCCCTGTCCATGTGAAAAATATCCCAAACACTGCAAGTTCATCAGATAACCATTATCATGACCGAGGAATTTTCCAAATGCTCACCTAAGAGAGGGAGATAATATGCTTCGTCCTCCTCAACTAGCTCTAATCAATCTATTTTTCTCATGAACATATTGCAAAGAGTTTCATTACCTTTTTTAAAGGAATTCTTATAGAGGGAACATATTGATCTCCATCAATGATAGAACTTGGATAAACAACCCACTTCACTGATCAAGTTTTTAATAACCCAATTTTGCGTAGGATTAGAATGCTAGTTATTAACTCATATGAAGGGTTTGCTTATCCATATGAGTTTGTCAATCATTTTCAAAGAATTGCATGAATCCATCAAATAATTGATTCAATTCTATGTCAAGTTTTTCCGCAACACTCAAAGGGCAAGGGTGACCATGGTTTTATTCACTGTGACTATGCTCCATTATGGGCTTTAATGAACTAGTTCACCTCTTCATTGATCAATTCATTGCCAACCAATGCATCATGAAGGATCTTTTCCATCTGTTAAAGATACACTAGGAAAAGTGTGAGCTGCTATGAGATTTCTTACAGTGATTCACCACTAAAGTACGACGTATTCCCCCGAGCTCCTACATTAGGCCTTTCTCAAGGGTCTCCACCCAAACAATTTTTCAATGTCCATAAAAAGAGAAACTAAAGAAGGTCCTACAAGATCCATGCATCAATCACACCCAAGCCTATCCAAAACATTGCTTTTATAACATTTACTTGGGAATGTGGAACAAAGAGGACAAGTCTACATGAAGCAACTTTTAAGCCAAAAAACTTAAGCTTATAGGTGTGAGTCAAACTACTGACATACCTACAACAAATAGTTTTAATTATCTACTGTGAGACAAAAAACCAATCCTGTTAGGGGCTTCCAGAAATATGTATGCAGATAAGCAATTTCGGCTCAGAATATTTAAGAAGTAGAACATAGCTTCAGAACATGAAGAGCTCAAGGAAAAGGAACTGAAGTTAACAGGACCCTTATAGAATCAACCAAACTAAACCCTAAGGCGGGCGAACTAAGCTTTTCTACTTAACCAACTTTGCTGTTCGCACCATTTGCTGCTAACCAAAACAGTATCATAACCAAAACCCCTAGTTATGAACATCGACAGATCTACATATGAGAGGGTAAAAGCAAAATCACAGAGAGTGGGAGAGAAAAAATAAGGTTTGCGAAAGAAAAAATACATCAAACTGCATAACCTGCACCAATAACTGACAATCACCCATCGGGTTCTCTGATTGCACTTCTCCAAAAAATCAATAGATTGCGAAATCAAGGGTCGATCGATTCTGCCCTAAAAATCTCTCAGAAAACGCAAGAAGCCAATCAAATTCGAAGCAAACAAGAAACTGAGCAGAGAATGCAAATAACCGAGTAAGCAAATCTCAGAATTCCGTAAATTTGTGCTTAAGACGATCAAAAGAATGGCTTCGGCAGGGTATTTGACTCCAAAAGAGCAGACAAAAGTAAGACAGTAAAACCGGAAAATGCATAAAAAGCCTAGAAAAATCAAGCTTTTTAAGATAACTAACGGCAAGAATCAAACCTTTACACAATATTCTTTCGAAACTCTACACGTAGCATCCAATCAGAGGCAAGCATTGGGGACGATCGTACATGGAAATAGAAGGCAAAAGGGAGTCGCTTTCTGGCCGGAGCTCTCAACTACATCGGAAATGGAAGCTATTCGTGACGGCCGCTAACGGCATCTTGCCCAAAATATTCTGTTATCTGGGCTTTTTTTTTCCCTCTCTTAAACAACTTAGGAGCCGTAGACTGAAATCGGATTAAGGCTTCTTCTGTGACGGTATTTTTATTGCTTCTTCAGCTAATTTTTTTATTCAAAAATATTAAAATTTATATTAAAAATTTATTTTAATAAACAGTAAAAAAGTCATTTCAATTGGGGCTTGATTTGAGAGAACTTTTTTATTATTTTTTAAAATAGAATTTTAATAAAAAATTAAAATAATTTTATTTTAAGAAGCAATTAAAAAGTCGTCTCAAATAAAGTCTAAGTCTTCATTTGTGATGGCTTTCTTCCTGCTTCTTAAAGTAATTTTTTAATAAAAAATTAAATTTTTGTGCTAAAAAACTATTTTAAAAAGTAGCAAAAAAATTATCCCAAACGAAATCTAATTTGTGAAAGGTTGGGAATTGCATTTTTTTCTTTCAATTGGTGGCTCAAAATAGCTAATGTTCTCATTAGCAGAAACATCGCGGTTAACCTTTTTGCAGCCTATACAATAGAGCTTCTGAAAGCAACAACTATCTATTTTTTTAGTGCATTTTTTTCTTTCAATTGGTGGCTCAAAATAGCTAATGTTCGTATTATGTTGCTTTGTTTTCAGCAGCTTGAAAATTTCAGCAACTTTCTTAGGCTTTTGTAATTAACTTTTATAGTAATGGGAAAGGACAAGTGTGACGCCGGAAGATCTAATATGAAAGAACTGTATATCTTATCTCTTAATTATTTTGCGAGAGCCATTAATTTCTATTTATTTAATAAAATCTAACAAAAGAAACATATACATTAAAATATTTTATTATATTCATCATTTATTAACAAAAATTAATTTACAGTAGACATGAAGTTCTGAAATCAAATCAACCTCAATCCACTGAATCAAGACCCTTCCTAAAAATATATATAAAAATTATGGAGTGAGCTAACTACTTAGCTTCATTTGGTTACCCGATGCTTTTTGTAGGAGGTAGTTTTAAAAATTTTGTTTAAGAGAATGAAAGTTTTTAACTGAGAAGTCAATACTAAAAAGCTTTTGAAGACAGTACAAAAACAAGGTTATGTAAAAAATTGTGTTGACCGAGCACGAATCTTGAAGCAAAATCAAGTTGAAATTTTTAAAAATTAAATCGGAGACCATCTGAACTCTGATTTCAACAAACTTACAGTTGAACTAAACGTCTCAAAAATACGAACCCAACAACACCAAATTCGACTCAATCAGAGCCCAAATGAGTCCAAATTAAGGACCCGAAGCATATTTGGAAGGTTCAAACCATAATTTAGATTATCAAACAGTTTCCAAATGTGGCATGCTTATAGGCGAATTGAGCGGCGAGATGAATCCAACAAGCCCAAGATCACTAAATTATGATATCATTAGACATTCAAATGCCCAATAAACAGTCCATAATCGAGGGAACCCACATCGGCCGTCCATTCAAACCACTCCCAATTTACCCTTGATCTTCCTCCTATTTACTGGTCATACCACTCTTAGAAAACTATAAATAGAAGAGAGAAGGAAGAGAGCTCTCTTGCCAACAGACTCCTCCTCAACGACCGCCGAACTTCAGCCCGGCCACCATTCTGCCCAGCAGCAGACTAATGCCAGACTTCCTCCTGTCCTCAGACTTCTACATCACCGGGCTTTTGTCGGACTTCTACCCAACGTCGGACTTTCGCTCATCACCGGACTTCTGCCCGTCATCGGACTTTCGCCGAACTTCTACCCGACTCCAAACTTTTACCCGAAGGAAGAGAGCTCTCTTGCCACCAGACTCCTCCTCGACGAACGCCGAACATCAGCCCGGTCACCATTCCGCCCAGCAGCCAAACTAACGCCGGACTTCTGTCTGATGCCAGACTTCCGCCTGTCCTCGGACTTCTACATCACCGGGCAAAAGTCCGGCGAGGGGGGGGGGGGGGAAGAAGGAGGAGAAGGAAGAGAACTCTCTTGCCACCAGACTCCTCCTCGATGACCGCCGAACTTTAGCCCGGCCACCATTCCGCCCAGCAGCAGACTAATGCCGGACTTCTGTCTGATGCCATAATTCCGCCTGTCCTCGGACTTCTACATCACCGAGCTTTTGTCGGACTTCTACCCAACGCCGGACTTCTACCCGTCATCAGAATTTTGCCGAACTTCTACCCAACTCCAAACTTTTACCCGACGCCGAAATTCCATCCATCTCCGAACTTCTACCCGTCTTGGACTTTAGTCGGACTTATACCTAACACCGGACTTCCGTCCATCACCAGACTTCCACCCGGCAACCAACTGATGGCGGACTTCCACCAAGCCACCGACTACGATCCTTCCAACCTCCGTCACAAGACAATGGTCCTTCCGACCTTCGTCGCTTGCCGACTACAGTCCTTCCGACCTCCATTGCTCGTCAACTACAGTCCTTCCGACCTCTGTTGCCAAACAATGATCTTTCTAACCTCCGTCGCCCATTGACTATGGTCCTTCCAACCAAACATACACGTCAACAATGATTCTTCCTATTCCCACCATGTAACACACTCCATATGATGTATATTTGATACATCAAGCCAAGGCCTTCCCCCTTAGGAAGGGCCTCATTTGCAATTAACTACAAATACTAGTGGATTCATTCAAACTGGGCCAGGCCCATAGTTTTTCCCCCTTTTAGGGTTTTTCACATAAAAATCTTGGTGTCTCTTATAAATATTGCACCTTCTCTTTTTATCTGATTATGTGTTGGATCTTCGTACAAAGCTAAAACATTAAAATATATATTTCTCTATTGTCGCGAATATTCCAGGACCCAACATAACTATTTTTCACACTCAAAATGAATGAAAATGAAATCATTACAAAAATATTAAACATATAAGTGTTATATAAATAAGCAAAGTTCGGCTAGGCAGAGATCCGACGACGATGGTCGGCCAGCAAAAGTTAGACAAAGACAATATGGTGGAAGTCTGATGATAACCAGATAGAGGTCCAACGGCAAGGGTTCGTTGGTTATGGTGCTTGGTTGAAGATTTAGGATTGTTCTTTCCCTCTTTAGCAAGGGTCTAAACTCCCTCATTCATGTAGGAAATAGGGGCATATTTATAAATTTTTTAGAGTGACATGCCATAATTTCAAAGCAAATTCGAAGCATCCCATCAGACGGCCCATGTTGATTTGTTTGATCATAAAAAGTTCGCTTAACATCTAAGTACCTTAATGACGTTGAATTTAGACGATCTTTAACTCCTTGGATTCATTGGGCCAAGCTGCTTAATTCGATTATAAGCATGTTTAATTTGAAAATCATTTAGTAGTCCGAAAAATATTTTGAAATTCTAAATTGCACTTTGGTCCCCTTAATTTGACCTCATTTTGGCTCACAATGAGCTATTTTTTATGTTTTGGGTTGGGTTTAACCCATTCAGACGATCCGACTGACTATAAATTTGCTGAAATTGGTGCATAGATGCTCACAAATTTAATTTCAGAAATGCTCAATTCAAATATGCCTTAAGATTTGTGCCCCATCAAGTTGATTTTTTTAGCACATCAAAACTTATTCAATTATAAAACAAGCTTTTAAAATTACGTTCAAACTTATTCAATTCTATAATAAATAAATATAATTGAATCTTATATGATTATGAAATTATTCATCAAATGCATTTATTCTCCTAGAGCAGATGATTTGATAATTAAGAATAAGCAGGCTCATACATTGTTATACATATTTTAAAGATTTTTTAGAACTTTTAAATACTTGACACAAAGTTTTGATTTAAATTACTTTTATGGAGTATTTATGCTTTAGTTTGAAGCCATACGATTTGCTTACAGTGTGTGGACAGATCAGCCATCATCCTATCTTCTTACTGCTTTATCACTCGGTTAGCCTGGCCCAATTGCAGTTTGAGACCAGGAGTAACATTTTACCATTCTACCCAACTTCATCTAAAACATTTCTTTCAATTAAACTAAACTATAATGACGTATTTCTATTTTTTTCATACCTTAACTAAATATTTAAAGCCTTGAAAATATGATCTCTACATGGAGAGTTGAAGCTCCCACTATAAATTATAATAGATTAGATCGCCAAACCATATTAAAATTCAGAATGTCATGCACTATTTAAAAAAATTAAAAAAAAACTTATTACAAAAACATAACTGGTGACAGAACAAAAAATTATTATGAGATATCAAGACACCTAAATTTTTTTCTCTTATACATAATATTTATACAAGAGAGAATCTAGATGTCTTCACATGCAAAAAATTACGTCATGAGTCCTGACTGCACACATAATAATCTCTCCCACCAAACAAACCTAAGTCGTATTGTATTTTGACTACATTAGCACTTTAAATCCCCCTTATTTTTCAACACGTCTTTTAATACATTTATAAAAAGAAAAAAAAAATCAGTAAAATTTGTCCCGAATAGTTTTTAAAATTATTAAATATATTTTGAGATTAGGGCTAATATAAAAATCATTTGAGTATTCCTAGATTACATATTCGGGATTTAGGCCCTAACGTGCCAAAAATTTAAGAAATCCAATTTTTCTCATGTCTAAAATCTCTAAAATTTTAAAAGCCATGCGTATCATATTCTTAAATTTTAATGTTGTTTTCAGAGGCGAAAGTCTTGATATGCATCTAACCAAGAGAAAATGCTCGAATTTCTTATCACTAATCAGTAATCTAATTAAATAAGGAAAATTATTCTGAAAAAGGTCTGCTTCACCTGCCTCGCGATGCTATTCACTTGTTTCAACCAGGAATTGGTACAGGTAATGGAAATTACTTCTAGTTTTGCATTCTATAAATAGTATTAAATATAATGCAATCTTACGAGTCTTATGACGATATTTTGATTTAAAAGATCGTTTCTTATAAACTAGGAAATACAACAGCAAAACTTGATAGGCATTTCCTAAACCGTTCAGGATAATTGCTCCATTGGATCCCAGCAATATGTTTTCCTCAAAGAAAAGAAAACGGGAAAAATGCTTTGAAGTGTGAACTATCTCGAAATGTTCTTGAAAGAAAACCACCACATCGCCTGACATATTTCTTCCACTCTATACATGACTAAAATGGTGCCAAGGATAACATTATAAAGATAAAGATGTGAGTTATTTTGTGTGAATGGAAGTACTCGAACTAAACAACCATTTGAAAGTACATCAAGGAGTCATCATCAGATAGAGAGAGAGAAAAAAGAGATCCCGATGAAGGGGGGGGGGGGGGGGGGGGTTGACCCGGCATCTTGTGGGTGAGCAACCTGCCCGCACATCACGCACTCAACGGGCGTTGAATTCTTTAATCCAAATCAAGCCCCATAACCCCCGTTCACCCACACGTGAACCCCTGAATCTATTGTCTGCTTCTATTATAAATGCACCCCGTCCAAACATTACACTTAATAAGAATATTCTAGCTTTGATATACGAATTAGTATCGTTATATCGTTTCTAATTTGAGCGAAAAGTGGGGACAAACAGAGCTCTGATGCAAAAACAAATAGTAAAAGTTCTGTTGGGAATCTGGTGAGAGAGAGAAAGAGAGAGAGCGCGAGGAAGGCGGCGAAAAGCGGAGGTGAAAGTGGAAGGGGACATGGGCCGGATTCCGTGCTGTGAAAAGGACAACGTGAAGAGAGGACAGTGGACCCTGGAGGAAGACAACAAGCTCTCCTCCTACATCGCTCAGCACGGAACCCGCAATTGGCGCCTTATACCCAAAAATGCCGGTATCCATAATACTTTACTTAGTTTTTTAAACTCTGCGTATATGGAAAATATGTAGCACTGCACATAATAAAAATTACCAACATGACACGATAGGACTGCAGAGATGCGGAAAGAGCTGCCGGCTGCGCTGGACTAACTATCTCCGACCGGACCTCAAGCACGGCGAGTTTTCGGAGCCCGAGGAGCAGACTATAGTTAAACTCCATTCCGTAGTCGGCAACAGGCACGTAATAGATTTCCCTGCTAAAAAATGTACTTATATATATATATGAATGAAGATGAGTAATTCCTTATAGGAATTGCTTTCTAATTCGCATCATCAAACTCTGCTTTTTGTCACGGAGATGCTTCACTAAGATATATAATCTTACTTGATAGATGGTCACTCATAGCTGCACAACTACCAGGGAGGACGGACAACGATGTAAAGAATCACTGGAACACAAAGCTAAAGAAGAAGCTCTCAGGGATGGGAATCGACCCCGTGACACACAAGCCTTTCTCCCACCTCATGGCAGAGATCGCCACCACCCTCGCTCCACCCCAGGTCGCCCACCTTGCAGAGGCCGCCCTCGGTTGCTTCAAGGACGAGATGCTTCATCTCCTTACTAAGAAGCGCATTGATTTCTCCTCCAGCTACACTGTAGGAGGCTACCCTAGTCCAGTTCCGCCACCCCACCCCTCCGTAGAGCCCACCCTGGTTGAGGAGTTTAATGGAGAGGAAACCATTCAAAAAATCAAAATGGGCCTCTCCCGAGCCATCATGCGGGAACCTAGCCCAGTCAAGGAGTGGGGGGCCATGACTAATGGGGAACCTGACGACAATAGTTTGATGTGTGAAATGTACCCAATGACCATCGACCAGGGGTACAGGTACGGACACCCATCGGTATACGCGAATGACGGCGAAGGTTCCACGTGGAGCACATGCACTGGTGGCGGCGGAGGTAGTGGTGCGGTGGAGGAGCATGACACTGGCTCGCGTGGGCACCGCTTGAAGGGCAAGGAGGACGAATCGGAGGAGTCTGAGAGTGTTAAGGGTGGGAACAAGGAGGATGCTGGCGTGTTTGGTTCGGAGTGTGTTCTTTGGGATTTATCGGATGATCTCATGAATCATATTGTTTAAATGAGAAAGCTAGTACGATCACTGAAATATGAAAGAATAACTGTAGCTAAGAATATGGGACATCGATGCATCCAGTGCTGTTGAATAGCATGAATGTTTGCTTATTGTCTTTCTATTTACTTTGGTAACAAATGTTTATGAATAATTAATTATGGTACAGAGATACAGAATTGGTCTCCTCTACGCAAAATATGAAGACGACGATGATGTGTCCGCTAGAACCTGCAGCCATGCATGCATTTTAAGTTACGAATATAGTTAATATAAAGGAATATAGTCTAAACTGAAGATGAAAGTGCCTTCATTAGGATGGAAGAAGCTTGCCTCCAGTTGTTCTTCGCTAAATGAATCCTTTTGAATGCTCCAGGTATCCGCATGAGTTCGCCTAAACTCTGCAACTGCTTTTGTAACTGTAGATTTAATGGGAGAAGGCTCTGTGATGAATCGGGCCAGCAACGTTACATGATCTGGCAGCCAGCTGCAAAGAGTCGAAGTACATTAATCAGGCATGCCAAATAAAACTGGCTCCGGAAATGAATTTTCAGAACACATCTTTGTTGAACTTTCCAGTTTCTACCTTTCACAAGGCCAGGTCAATTAGGTTTCTCAATAGGTAAAAACAAAAGTTATTTAGAAAGTTCAAACCGGCAAGAAAAAGATCTGAAAAGCATATGGTGGGAGCTTCTTCAAATGATACCAGAAATGCGAAGAATGATTGAAACCAGAAAGCTTAAAATATAGGAGAACTCAAAGAGCCTTCTACGGAAAAAATGAATTATAATAATCCTATCTGAATTGAGAAGAAAAATAAAAACAAATTACAGGTTTTCGAACTACGTCCAAGCATACCTGGGCATGTCATATGGACTCGATAGCACAGAAGCAGATAGTGCAAGAACGGCGCCATGTATAGAAGCGGTAGATTGACCAGATACCGGTTTTCTGCAATTGAAGGAGATAATTTTAGTCTTGCATGAGAAAAGGTGGCATGTAAACAGAGAATACTTCTCTGCCTCTAATTTTCAGAGAACATATTGCATGGCAAATTTCCAAGTTAAGGACCGTAAAAGCCGGAAGTCGATTAGCAGTGTTTTGATAGAAGTTTAGGAAGTTAATTATAAAATAGATGCAGAGTGAAATGACGATAGATAACATTATTTTTGGTATTTGATTTGATATAAACCTCTTGCATTTATTTTCAAGAAAGTTACTTTTAAGGCTAATTCCTTCACAAACTATCGCATACAAATACAGTCAATTTGGCCACACCATGGGACTTGAATTACTTCGAACCTGCATAACTTGAAACAAAACCACCAAAAATAAAAATCGATTTTGGGCTCGACTATCCATCTATATCCGTTGTTTCAAGTTTTTTAACTCTTGCGTTCCGACAAATTTCCAGCATCCAAACTGAGCAACAAAAGACGGATCATCCTGCAATCGAAATGAAGGCATAATTTCTGAGTAGATTCTTAACCTTTGCTTCCTTTTTCTGATAATCGACTGTGCTTCTGAAAATGCACGATCTCGAAAATCCGCTGAAAGCTCTTCATCTCCAGCCTTCATTAAGCTAGCCAGAACCCCCGAGGCATGTTCCCTCACCTGGAGTTCAGAAAATATTATTTGTAAAAATAGTAAATTACAATAAAGTAAAATAGTAGAGGAAAATATTTGTTTCTACGGCAAGAAAAGAAGAAATAGAAAATAAACCATATATTGTAGGACCTGAAAAAGTTCAGATATGATGCATGACAATCACTCAAAAGGTAAATTCAGACTTGTAAATGAAATTAAGATATAATACATAACCATCACTCAGAAGGCAAAATTTATAGAAAGAAGTGGGTGCTAACAATTCCAAATATATCATAAAGTTCAAGGTATAAAGATTGATCATGATGAAATTTCTTCAATCAAGGAGTTTCTAGAAAAAAATCAAGAGATGTTTTTAGATTAGATCCAATTCATAGAGATTGACTTGCCTCTACTTGGTTATCAACAAGGAGTTTCTCAATGCTGTTCCAGATTTGAACTTTCTCTGAAACAGAAAGTAAGAATGTGTGCCTGTTGAAACAAAACAAACATGGTCAGAAACATCAAGTTGGAGCCATTCTATTAAAATGTTTCATGGCGTCTCAAAAGAGAGACAAAAAAGCATTTACCTGTTGATTTAACAAAACGACTAGCAAGAAGACTAGATAAATTGCACTTAAAGAGAAATCGTATGCATGGTTCCAACTAATTTTCGCAAAAAAATGTGCACAACTTGCGGAATATAAGGAATGCTAGTTGATAAAACATCTGCTAAACCATATATGTATAAATTACTTAGCATATCTTGGCCTTCTTAATGCAAGTGCGAAAAGTGAATTGCTCAGAATATTCCTTCTTATGAAGCAGTAACAGGAATAAGCAGTCCTGTGAAAGGATCTCCAAGACCATGAATTCAAATCAGTTGTCGATTTATCTCTCACCACTCTAAAAAAATAATAATCAGAAGTCATTTGTGATTCTCTAGCATAACTAGCCAGAAATAGATTATTAAATTATCAGCAACCCAAATAGAAGCAAATGAGAGCTTTAAAATGATTAATGGAATTTAATTAAATGATGCAAGCATTATTTTTTCCCCAAAATCAGCATGTGAACTATAAGCTAATCCTCATTAAGCTATTCTCGCACCAGAAATTGTCACATTTGAATTCCATGTCTACCTCTCATTAAAGAAGAGGTCTGAAGCATTAAATAGAAACTCCCTTTCCTCTCTCAATGGAGCATTCATATCTCTGTGGAACTAAGCATTATTATTTTCCTTCTATTAAGGCTGTTTTGGAGCGACCACGGATCTCCCTTATTGTTGTGCGGCCATGCCTGCACTGACGTTGCCTAGAGAGCAGACCAACTTGGCTAATGCTTGTCAAGAAAATAGTGCCAAACTTTTATGTGGATGTATTAAATATGTGAGATTATAATGAACCACAAAACAAACACAAAAGAGAAGAACATCAAGATTTCCATAATTTAGATTAAGTCTACATCCATAGTGTCCAATCAACTAACTACAGAAGCTTAAAATGAGGTGCAAAACAAAAATACTCGCCAATCCTCAAATCTAAGCACACCTGCTCTCAACATAAAAGAGAAATCCAATGTCTCTAAAGATAAATAAAAGAGACGTAACTCAGAAAGAAGATCAAACAAATACCAGAAACTATTCACTTAAAGGTTTCTCAAAAGGGTATTTTTATACCCTCTGTGGATTCAACTCTGAATTTCTAGCAATGATACTTCCAAAATCCAAATCATTGAAATTACATTCTGATTTTCTCATTCTTATACTTCTTCACTCTCTTACCTTAATACTCAGTTTTCTGACTCTCCTAACCTCTCTTACTCCTCGTACCAAAACAACCATATGCCACAATATCGCACGATTCAGAACATGCAAATCAACGCACATAGGTACTCCTAGATAGAGATTTCTAATGAGGTTTCAAATCTAAATCTAGTTCAAATTTTGATCTAAAATTATGAAAAAATAATAAATTATCCAAACAAATTTTCAAATTAGACTTTATCATTAAAAATAATAATTTATTACAATCATAACAAACCTCTTATTTAAAATTGAGTAAAAAAACTAAGATAAATTTCTTGATTACTGTGGGCTTCGAAATTTCGCGCCCCGGCCTTACTGTGAAAGTTTTGAAGTTTCAGATAAAATTTTTAGAAAACATATTTTGGATTGTAAATAAGAAACTACTGAGAGATTTTACTCTCATTTTGTGAGGACTTTATGATTTGGTTCCATAGTCCTCATAGGCACAAGCCCTTATGATTAATTACCTATTTCATTGATGAGAAAGAACTTTCGATTAAAGCTAGCCATTAGATAGGCACTAAGTATTGAGCATATAATAACAATTGTTTGATTTTAAAGTAGAAGAAAATTTACTACTGTGAGCTTACCGGTTGGTGGAATAATGACAAGCCTAATTAAGATCACATGATTCCATTATTCCATATTATCATACTCACTATTCTAATTAGTCATAAGATATAGTCAACCCAACCTAGCCGAATAATCATTGTCGGCAGCCATAGGTTACTTTATCCGAGGGAATCTTGTAGTCCAAAAGTGGAAGTTTATCTAAGAGGAAATTTATGTTGACCTTAGCTATCAGAGAATTTTATGTCTTATAAGGTGCATCTAATGACTCATTACTCAAGAGTTTTTAACTATGAGGGATTATATGGGCTTTAGCCATGGCCGTAATTTAATGATGTCATTTTACAATAAAATCACCTAATCCGAAGCCCTAATCATATCTGTTTATATGTGGTGTCATTTGACGACAAAACCACCGATTAGAGAGCATGTCATGTTATTAATGACTAGAGATCGTTTAAGAACGAATCAAACTAATAAGTCCAATAAGACATTGACCATTTGAGATTTAAGATAACCCTCAAATTATCTATCTCAACAAATAATTGGGGAGGATGGATGAATTTTAATTTAAGTTCGTAGGCAATAAATTTCACTTAAATAATTTAAGTTTTATGAATTATCTTGATAATTTTATATTTTACTTGAATTTTAGCTCAAAATAATTTACGTAAGGGTTTAAGAGCATTTTGGAAATAGAGTTCCCTTTGTTTGAAATTTTTTGTCAATGTGGCCATCACTTGGGTTCAAGTTTTGCCAACTCCATTGTTTGCGAGAGGAGAATCAACTCCACTTGAAAGCATGCTTATTATTAGTGAATTTAACTATAAAAAGGGTTATAAATATTTAAAGTTATTACACGCTTTTTAAGGGGCCAACGCATCTTTCAAGGCGATGAAGCTTGCATATGCATTATTTCCAGTCCGTGTAGTACTCTCAGACATTAAATTCAAGCATTTTGTATATTCATCAAAGCACGTGCATATGTTTCAACCTCAAAAGTTTAATGTTTATGCACAATTTTCAGCGCACTTGATATATTTGCACCCTTTTTGAGATATTTAATAAATTTGAAAGTTGCCCCGTGATACGTGCACATTACTTGACAACGAATGAATGTTTTCATGATAATTGCATAAATTTTGAGACATTATATTGGATTTGAAAATTGTCCCATAACATGTGTAATTCCTAAATTGCAAGCATATTTAATTATTGAAATTCATAAAAATATTCTAATTTAAATTTTTAATGATCTTTTATTTGCTTGCACAAAGAATATTACATATTCAGTGGCAATGAAGGCAAATTTAGGAGTTGGAATATTGACATACTTTCATGGTGTCATTTTTATTATTTTAATATTATTATTTGAATATTGCTTTATGAGATCTTATTTCTCCATATATAAATATGGGATATGGGCTAATTCATTTCTCACACCACAAGTTCACTTAGACTTCATTTGACATGGGTTCTTAAGGATTTTTAAAAGTGTGATGGCAAGGTTTTTTTTTCATGTTATTAGCGAACTCACAAATTCTTCAAAAGTTCCCTATGAGCCATTTGAGTTAATGTCCAGTTCAATTTTGTATTACATTTTGTTTCCATCCATGCAAACTTACACCCATTTCTATCATTTTTGCATATTTATTTAAGCTTGATTTCATCTTAGTATTGCATTTAGGTATTGAAATTCTTTTCATTCAGTTCATTTTTAGTCTACAATTAACTAAAATTTTGAAAGCCTCCCAACTAGTCCACACATAGAGGGAATCTACATAGAGTAATGTTGACCTCAATACTAGTGTCAGGATCGAGTCGACCGCGCACGATAAGTTTTGAAAACGAAAGAGCATGGCGTCGCATAAAACTTCCTCAACGCGTGCCGACCGAAAACCTAAATCGCCGAAATGGTCTCTATTCGTGAAACAGACATGGCCGATGCGTCCGGATTAACGAAAACAGCTAAGATGGACACTCATATTGATCTGGGCCGTCGATCAGCGAAAATTTTAATTTTGCGGCTCGAATTGAGGTTGTATCGACGACATTGACGAGCGTGAATGACAGCGATCGATCGAGTCCATGTACAATTAATAAAAAGAATTCATATAATTTTATATTTAAAAAAAAACTAATTACAATTAGTAATTTAAAAAAAAAAAAACAAATCCTAAATTCCTAAACTACGCCCAGTTAAACCACTCACAAACCAATCAATCCCTCATCCTCACGCCAAACTCACACAACTTACACGCACAAGCCGCAACCCGAACTCCCTCTCCTCTCTCAGTTTCCCTTCTCCCTCGTGTACCAAAGCCGTCGCCGACCATTCTTGCCGCCCACTGCGACCTAAGGTCTTGCTGCCCACGGCCGCCTCGCCTCATCTCACTGTCACCACCTCAATCATCAAACAACTAAGGCATGAATGAAAATTTTGGCCTCGGTGTCACTTGACACCTATCGTGACTGTCTTTCTTAGCAAGCAGAAAGGCTTAAGCGCTTAGCACACCCGATGTAGCCCCCCTATGCGGGGACGACGCCGAGGTGCTGCCGAAATTTACAGCAAAATGAATAACTTAGACAAATTTTGAAAAAGTTGAAATCTAGCTTAACTTCTAATTCAGCAAAATTAAAAATGCATGACATCTTAAGTTCCAAATTCAAATGAAAATGAGCAACAAATATAAAAGCATAAAAACACGGAGCTTGTAGTGAACTCGTAGGAGAACTAGTTGCTCACCAACAAATAGGAACCAAACTTCTCTCTCTTAGCTCTTAACGCGTGCGCACCCAGGTCTCTAAACAACACTCTTCACAAGTTGAAATGTGTGTATTGAACTAAGGAATAACACCATATTTATAGTCCAAAAAGTAGCCATTTCAACCAACGAAAAAAATATAACAATGAAGGAGCAATGAAGCTTCATATTAAAATAATGTAAAGGTGATGCAGACATCCGACAATGAAAGCTTATCAGAGAAGGAGACGAAGATCAACGACCATGATCGCACTATTTTATTTTAAGTTATTATTTGTATTTTTTTTATTTATGCATTTTTCGTTTTTACCCTCACCCCCAGGGGGCACTTTTGTCTTTTGTTCTATATTTTGGGCTATTTATAGCCTCCTCCTTTCTTGTAATGGTCAATGGATTATTAAGAAGAAAATTTCTGCACTTTGTTCTTTAGAGCTATGGGAATTCTTAGGAGAGTAGAAGCCCCTATGTGAGGGAAACGCAATACCCACCAGCCGTAGGAAGCGTCCGGTCTCGTGGTTTGAAGTCCTTAGGTGAGGGCAACGTAGCACCCATTAGCCATAGGAAGTGTCCGGGCTCATGGTTTATCTTTCTTTCTCTAAACTCCCCTTCTCCTTCTTCCTTGACCGCCGGCCAAACCCCCTCCATAGCCGCCGGCCAAGCACCCCTCTTCCCCTCCTCTAACCGTCAGCCACTTCTCCCACTCCTACCAATCGTCGGCCTCCAACCCCTCCACCTCAATCTCAAGTTCCGGTCCCTCCTTAGCCTTCGGCCTCCCTCGCCCAAACCTTAGCCGCCGGCAAGCCCTCCCCAAGCCCTTGGTTCCAATTTTCAATTAGCCATTATTACTTTCCTAATTTAGTTCAAATTATTTTGGGAAATCCAAACTGAATTTCAAATTAATTTGGAATTCAAAATTTCCCTCCTATTTTGAATTAAATAATATTGCTCCCTCAATCTACTTAATTTGAATTTAAATTTTGAAAGGCCAATCATTCCTTTTTTAATTTAACATTCTAATTATAGTAAACAATCAATCCCATAATTCAATCCCTTCATCCATGCCCCCCCCCCTCACTTCTCTCCCTAATTAATGTCACCCTCCTTAATTGATACCCAATCAATTTCCCCCCAAGTAAGCCGCCGGCTCACACCCCCTCCCTTTGGCTTCAAATTCAAAATTCAGCATTCAAATCCTATTTGAATTTGAATTCTTTCCTAAATTAAGTTGTTTTAATTTTGGTAAGTTTTGAATTCAAATTCAAACGAATTTCAAATTTCAAATTTTTTCCTAAATCATTTAGTTTAATTTTGGAAGGTCTTCCCTCAGTCAAGGAATGATTAAATCTGAAATTGATTGGGAATCAATTCAAATTTCCACATTCATTAAATTTGGACCACTCCCTTCGCCTCTCTTTTTGGCCGGCCCCTCTCACTACCTCCTTAATTAATTAATTCCCCAATTGCACATCCACTTAGGGAAATTAATTAACCAACCCCTCTCTACCCCTCCACTCTCTCCTTACCTAAATACCAACCAATCAAGCCCAATCAAGCCTTGATTTGGCCAGCCCCCATCCCTCCCTTCTCCAATAAATTAGGAAATTTTAAAACTCACACGTCCCCCCCCCCTCGTTCCACATCAAAAGGTGTCATATAGGAAGCTTCATGTGCAATAATTTCAAGATGCCATTTCGAGACTCCTGCATTGGATTCCTCGAGTATTCACAAGCGAGTAAAATATGAGCATAAATACACCTGAATACCAACGATAATTATCCTCAAAAAGGGGGTAAAGATAAAAACTAAATACTTTTCCTACAAAAATGTATTTACATTAATAGTTATCAAGTACGACCCCCCGCATATCCCTAGTAATTATTCTGGCTAAATGCTTCAAGATAAAATGAGAAACATCAACCACATTACAAGTCACGGGCGCACAAGTGCCCTAGGTAATGTGCACACCAGCTGTTAAAATCAAGAGACTCATACGCCCCGCGAATGTGTCATAAATCCTGTGAACATTTGTCTTTGAAAAGAAACAAAATAGTACACTGTCACGTATCATGGGTTATATGACCCTTAATTAAAGTCTACGCGCCAAATCACCGAAGGGTGTGACCTACGAGCCCCTATTGTATAATGTGCATGTACCAAAGACATAAATGTATTATATAAATATATCAAGTGGCATGTATGCATATCGCTAATCATGCAAGCCAATTTGTACATACGTAAATAATCATGCCATTATGTGAGTGATATTTGCATATGCATTTGCATTTTGTTAAGCATGTATCGTGCAATGCGCTCGCATATTTTGCTTAGTGTATGTGTGACGCACCCTCACGAATCTTGATGCACTCACATAATGGCACGACACATGCTTAACAAAATGCAAATGCATATGCAAATATACAAGTGCACATACAAACATGCAAATGCATATGCAAGCATGCAAATATACAAATACATATGCAAATGTGTATGCGAACATGAATATACATCATACACACTCATTGTGTCGCAAACATACATGCCACATAACAAGCAAATGAGCTATGCACTCATCCTAAGCAACATAAAAATGCATAATCATCATTCAAATCGTATAGAGCATATTATGCATTATGTTAGTCATAAAATAGTATTAATCATCTTGCGAATATATTATACAAAATGCATTCAAAAGCATGCTTCCGCATGAGCCCCGACAAACATGATATGTGTATATACATGACGTCTTAATATGCTGCGTGGAGCAAAAAAATAACAAGTGAATTTTAAATATATTGCTCTAAAAGTGTGCAAACATACATTATGCAAGTTCACAAAATGGCACGCGCAACATTTAAAATGAAATTTAAACACTCACATGTGCTCCGACCACTATGCTCTTTCAAACTCGAGGTTTGAGAATGCTGTGCAAGTCAAAAGTGAACTTAAGTTCAAATCCAATCCTCATCTCTAAATGGACCAGAGTTGACACGAATTGAACCAACGAACAAATACATGATCATAGTGTGGACCGGAGTATTTGATTTTATACGTTCATATTAGGCCTTCAAAACCTCTTACAAGAAAAATTCATTACCAAAATACAAACTCTCAGAAACGACGCACATTGAATTAACTGACGTATTAAATTTTATAAGTTCATATTAGGACTTCATGTTCTTTTATTAAGAAAATTCATATATTAAAAAACATACTCAGTTTCGATATTTCTACGATTCTAAAAATTAAAAGTTGAACCCGATTCTCTGTTGACAAACAAACATAGTTGACAAGATTCAACTAATGAAATGAAAATACCCACAAACCCCGATGATAACCGTGTTGAAAGTTAATATCAATCGGAGGGGTCTTTATCTTTTAAATGGCCTTGTATCTCAAAACTAATCATAATGGGGCCTGATTTTAATAAAAGTTCAAAACTCAAAAATCATTGAAATCAAGATATTCAAGATGAAATAAATCACGTAATAACTTAAAACAGAAATCTGTCCACTCTCCTCAACAGTTTACTGAGGTGTATAAGTTTAAAAAATCACTCCAGCTCACAAAAAGCGAACACCTAGTCAAGAATATCACTAGGATTCATTCTCAAACCATATCTTACCAGAAAGGATGTGGCACATATCCTCTAACCGATGATTTTGATGCAAAATGGCACCACATGTAAACAGTTATGATTGGGGCCCTCTGATCGGGTGATTTTGCTGTTAAATTGTACCACTAAATTATAATCACGTCCAGAGTTCATATGTTCCCAAATGGCTCTAAAATCTTGAGTAATGAATCAATATTGCATAATCGATAGGGCACAAAGCTCTTTGTTAGCTAAAGTGGACTCAAATATGTCCCCTTAGGCAAATATTCACTCCAAGTCTATAAGATACCCTTAGACGAATCAGCCAATGGATACCGACAAGGATCCTTCAATCAGGTTGGGTCGATTACGTCCTCTGACTAAGTAGACTGGAGACCATGATGGCTCGGGACGACAGAACCATAGGATCTTGATCGATTTCATCATCATTCCCCCACCATTCGCTTTAAGTGCACGGTGATAAATTTTCGATTTTTAATATCTAATTCTGTTGTTATTATATGATGGATTCTACATATCTGTTCAACGACTAGCCTTAATCAAAAGTTCTCTCTCATTATCGGGAAGGTTAATTAACTATAGGGGCTTGCGCCTATAGGAAATAAGAACTCAGATCATAAAATCCTCATAAAATGAGAGCGAAATCTCTGAGTAATGTCTTATCTAAAAATCCAATCTACCTTCTAAAAATTTACCACCGAACCCAAACTCGTTAAAACTCTCGTCGCCGACAAAAAAGAAAAGGTAGCAAAGAGGTCGGGGCATGAATTTTTGAAGCCCACAAGTCATAGGCTTGCCCATCACGCTAATAAATGTGTGCATGATCGATGTTTTACAACACAAACGAAATATTTAAATCCCACTATGCTAAAAAAGGCGTGTATGGGCACCGCACGACAGAGTATTACAAAACAATATAATTTTTTCGCCATGCTAAGAAAAGGGCACAAAGGCCTACTTGCCGCACCATGTCACCTATAAGTTTCCTCCGACAAGGTAAGAAAATTATGCAAAGGTTCCGCCCATCACACCAAATGTACTACAATCAGGACCTTGAGTTTACTCATCGCATCGCAAGTGTCGTCTAGAAGTTTCCTCTGCTATACCAAGAAAAGCGTGCACAGATTCTGCCAATCATGCCAAACACGCCGTAAAAAGGATTTTATGAGTTTTCAGGGATTACATTGTTAGACCTTCGCACACGAAGCAAAGGTGATTGTGATGAGGCAAGCAACGAGATTTGGATGGAACTAGATATGGATGAAACAAGATTATATATATAATTGGGATTGATAGTTTAGGATTTAAAGTTTGGTATTCAGGTAAGAGTCGTACTAGAAATGGTGTAGGCGTGATTATAGATAAGAGTTTGAAGGATAATGTTATAAATATTAATAGAATTGGAGATAGAATTATGGCTTTAAAGATTGTTGTTGATGCTAAGATTATTAATATTATAAGTGCTTATGCTCCTCAAGTAGGTTTGGATATGTGTTCAAAATTAAAATTTTGGGAAAATTTAGAAGAATTAATTCAAAAGATACCTCTCGAAGAAAAATTTTTATTGGAGGAGATTTAAATGGACATGTTGGTAGAGAGGTAAATGATTTTAAAAGCATTCATGGTGGATATGGATTTGGAATGACTAATGAAGGTGGTAAGACCATACTAGATTTTTCTTTAGCTTATGATTTTTTAATTGCTAATACCTTATTTAAGAAAAGAGATGAGCATCTCATCACTTATAAGAATGGTTATAATAAAACTCAGATTGATTATTTTCTTATAAGAAAAGTAGATCGTTTAGATTGCAAAGATTGTAAAGTTATTCCGACTGAAAGTTTATGTACCCAACATCGCTTATTAGTTTTAGACTTTAAGATGAAAGGACAGAAAATAAAAAATAAAGTAAAGCGATTTTCTAGGATTAGATGGGGGCATTTAAAGAATAGTAATAAAAATATTTTTGAGAGTAAGATTTTAGATTCTAAGATTTTATTTGTGCATGAGGATGCTAATGTTATGTGGGAAAAAGTGGCTAGTGATATTAAAAATATTGCTAAAGATGTGTTTGGAGTATCAAAGGGAAAAGCCCCTAATAGTAAAAATAGCTGGTGGTGGAATCCAATTGTGCAAGAAAAGATAAAAAATAAGAAGATTTGTTATAAAAATTGGTTTAGATGTAAAAATTCTGATAATTGGGAAAGATATAAAGAGGCATGTAAGGATTCTAAGAAAGCAATATGTGTTGCAAAGATCTTAGCTTTTAATGATTTATATAATAGATTAGATACTAAGGAGGGAGAAAGATATATGTATAAGCTAGCCAAACAAAGAGATAGGAGTAGTAAGGATTTAATTCAAGTGAAGTGTATTAAGGATGAAGATCAAAAAGTACTTTTCTTAGAAGATGATATTCAACAAAGGTGGATGAGATATTTTGATAAACTTTTTAATGAAGATTGTAGGAATACAATTGACTTTAGTGACCTTAGCATCCTAAATGAAAATAAAGATTTCTGTTTTTATCGGCGTATTAGTAAAACCAAAGTTAGAGAGGCTTTAAAGAAAATGAAGTGTGGAAAAGCTGTTGGACCTGATGATATCCCAATAGAGATGTGGAAATGCTTAGGAGATGAAGGAATTTCTTGGCTAACTAAACTTTTTAATAATATTTTGAAGACTAAAAAGATGCCAGATGCGTGGAGAATGAGTGTATTGATTCCTATTTATAAGAATAAAGGTGATGCACAAGATTGTGCGAATTATAGAGGAATTAAGTTAATGTGTCACACTTTAAAACTATGGGAGCGAGTTATGGAGCGTAGGCTGCGGCGTGATACTAATGTTTCTCAAAATCAATTTGGATTCATGCCTGGTAGGTCTACTATGGAAGCCATACATTTATTGAGAGGTTTGATGGAGAAATATAGGAAGAATAAGGAGGATCTACATATGATATTTATTGATTTAGAGAAAGCATATGATAAAGTTCCAAGAGAAGTGCTATGGAGAGTTCTTGAAAAGAAAGGAGTTAATAATGCTTATATTCAAATCATTAAAGATATGTATGAAGGAGCTACTACTTGTGTTCAAACACAAGGTGGTTTGACCAAGTATTTCCCTATTTCGGTTGGATTACATCAAGGATCAGCTTTAAGCCCATATCTTTTCGCGTTAGTCATGGATGTTCTCACTAGACATTTACAAGAGGATGTACCATGGTGTATGCTTTTTGCTGATGATATTCTTCTTGTTGACAAGACTAAAGAGGGAGTTGAAGGTAAACTTGAAGTCTGGAGATCAACCTTAGAGTCTAAAGGTTTTCGCTTGAGTAGATCTAAAACTGAATATATGGAGTGTAATTTTAGCAGTAATAGACCTAGTGAGGGGATTGTGACTTTGGGCGATCAAGTCATTAATAAGAGTACACGTTTTAGATATCTTGGATCTATTGTTCAGAGTGATGGTGAAATAGATGGGGATGTTATCAGTAGAATTCAAGTTGGATGGTTGAAGTGGAGGAATGCATCGGGCTTGTTGTGTGATAGAAAAGTCCCCCTTAAACTTAAGGGAAAATTCTATAAGATGGTGGTGAGACCTGCAATGCTTTATGGTGCAGAATGTTGGCCATTAAAAGAGAAGCACAATACTAAGTTATGTGTTGCGGAGATGAGGATGCTTAGGTGGATGAGTGGATTTACTCTTAGAGACAGGATACGAAATGAGCATATACGTGAAAAGGTTGGAGTAGCTCCAGTGGAGGATAAGATTAGAGAGAGTCGCCTTAGATGGTTTGGTCACATAAAACGGCGGCCTTCCGATGACCCAGTTAGGAAAGTAGAGGTATTAGATTTGACTTATGTTAAGAAAGGTAGAGGTAGACCTAAAAAGACTTGGTTAGAAAATATTAGAAATGATCTTTCTCTATTAGATTTAAACGAGAATTTGACTTTGAACCGGACACAATGGAGAAAAAGGATTCATGTTGCCGACCCCACGTAGTGGGACAAAGGCTTGTTATTGTTGTTGTTGTATATATATATATATATATAATAAAGAGTTGAGAGAGGGTGGAGATATAAAGAGAAAGAGATAGAGAGACTAGGGAAATAATGAGAGTTTTTTTATTCTCTGTGTTTAAAGAGATAAAGTGAGAGTTTAGAGAGAGTAGGTGGATAGATAGAGGAAGAGAGAAAGGTGTTAAAGAGAGAGAGAAAAAAAAGGTGATAATAGGTTTTGGGATAAGGAGAGGGATAATCGAGGTTGTGTGAAGCGGTTGTTGGCGCATGAAAATGTGTAATACTCTGTATCTTCATCGCTTGGTATCCAAGAAAGACGAAGACGAGCTTTGAACAAACTACAACTGGTTTGACCGTATTCGAACTGAAAATATCACTTCGATCCCGCGCGAGAAGACGAAGGACCATTGACATCACTTAGTGTCAAGGAAGACAAAGAAATCAGTCTGTTGCTTAGCGTTAGGGAAGACTAAAGGGTTGTTTTTCCTTTATAAAATGAAAGAGGGAGTGGGGGTGAGGAAATCAAGAGAGAAAGAGAAAGATAAAGAGGGGAGAGAGAGAGAGCCCAAGTGAGAACGATCACGCAAATATAGAGGGTGGCAAAAAAAGGCATAAGCACAGGCATTATAGCGACGAGAGGTGAGGTTCCTTTCGACAAGAGGTGAGATTCATTCTTTTAATGAAATAATTATTTTTAGGTACTAGAGTTTTAATTGGAAGGAGAAGAATAAAAGCTAATTGCAATTTCATTTTTTTATAAGGAATTAACATTAATTAATTTAGAAAATGTTAAGGTTGAAGATTTAAATGTTTAAAAATAGAAATTAATTAATTATAATGTATACATATTTTAATAAGAGGATATATAGATATATGTGGGTGTGTGTGTGTGTGTATATATATATATATATATATATATATAGAGAGAGAGAGAGAGAGAGAATATTTAATTTTATAAATAAAAGATTATATAAGATTTATAAGAGCAAAGAATTTATGAGTTAGGGATAATTTGTACGAAAAAATGAGAGTACATTTTAAAAAACTAATTAAAAATAATAGGTTAATTAAAGAAAGATGTTATTAAATTATATAAATATAAATGTACAAATTATAATAATAAGGAAATTTTATTTTAAAAAATAATAATAATTAAATTGTAAATTTTTTATCTATTTTTAAAATATTAGAAATATATATATATATAGAGAGAGAGAGAGAGAGAGAGAAATTTATATACATTCATTGGCATTTTTTTATAAAATTAGTTATTATAAGTAATAATTTTTTTAAAAATAAATTAAATACTTAAACAAAAAAATGTATGAATTAATGATAAAATTGATTTATAAAAAATGAGAATTATTTAGGTATATTTTATAGCTAATTATATATATACTAGAATGATAAAGATGCCTTACATAATTATCCATAATTATAGATGCTCAATTATCATAGTTGGAGTGAGAAATTTAGTGGGTCAATAAGCTATCAAAATCGAGAAGAGTACTCATGATCCTAATTTATGTGAATGATATTGTTTCCTCCAAATTATAAATTACTTGTATGTTACCTATGTTAATAACATTTGGTTATATTGATTATATGACATAAACTTATCATAATTCAACCATTATTTAGTTTGCAATAATATCAAATGATATAGAAAATGCAAATAAAGCTACTAAGTAAAAAAAAAAATTTATGTGCATGTTGATTGATGAAGTACACACCCTTATGATATTGACTGGGTATGCCACATACCTATGAGCGTGAATTAGAAAAGGTTTTGAAAAAAAATGAAATGAAAGTATTTTAATTGGTACTAATTAGTCGGTATAGCATGTGAAGGTTGTATTAAATACGAAAAATGCTAAGACAGGACCTGAGTGTTATATATGCATAATATATGATTGATGGTTATTTTCAAAATTTATTTATTATTAAATAAAGTTATTTTACATTTTATAACAAGCATTTGAATTATTCAAAGTGACGTATTACCATACTGAGTTGTGTTATAACTCACCCCTATTATCAAAAACATATACATGAATCATTCAAAAAATTTAACAGAGCAGAAGAGGTGAAAAACGTGTACAATAGGTATTTATTTGAAATAGTTATAACACTTTATTTTAAAATACATATGAGTTTTAATGGCTTTTTTAGTATATTAGAAAAAGTTTTTTGTTTGCTGCCTCGGTCATTAGAACAATCGGGGCGACTGGTGATAAAAGGAAAGCGATTTTGGTAGGAATTAGGCTGGATATGCAAACCAAAGGAATGGGTAGCTGAGGACTTGGGGAGACGAGGTTGATGGGCAGGTGTGTGGAGTTTTCGGGATTTCAGAGAGAAGCAGTCAACGAGATTTGGGTGTCAACGTCGGGCTAGGTTGCTAAGTTTGCAAGAGATAGGCGATTATCGGTAGTGGAGCATAAAGAAGAGAGAGAGATCAAGAATGGATCTTGTGCGTAAAAATAGAAGGGGCACAGATCGATCCTTGTACAAGATCAAGAGAATAAGTGAACAAAGAGTAGCTGAGAGGAGTAGGGCGCTTAGGGTCGACTGGAGGTTTTACCATGAGAGTGAGTGAAAAGGAGCAACAAAGAGAGGGTTCTTGGATTTTGATTGAGCTTGCACGATAAAGAGGGTGAGGGAGACGAGGACCTAGTTCAATTTTAAGGAGACAATAGAGAATGAGTGGGTTTTTTTTCTTCTTTTGTTTTCAACAAGTCAGATGAACTGCACGGAAGACAATTCATGTATGAGCACTGTAGTTGTTGTGGTGTAGGGCTGTAAACGAGTCGAGTCAAGCTTAAGTTAGGAGGTGTTCGAGTCGAGCTCAACTGTCAAATACCGAGCTCGAGCTCGAACTTGAGTCAAGCTCAAAATTCGAGCTTAAGCTCGACTCATTTCAATGTAAATGAGTTCGAGCTGCTCGTCGAGCCTACAATGCGGTCCGGTTTGCCTTCCCAACTCACGACCTTTCAAGTTCCAACACGCACAGTTCTCGAAAAAAACTCTGCGTCTTCTACAAATAAAAACTGCAGCGCGCGCAAGAGAGAGAGAGGGCAGTTTTTTTGGGTTTTGTCAGAGAGAGGTATTAGCATTTATTATTCAGCGCTTTCAGAGAGAGGAGAGGGAGGAGCAGGTGAATTCTCGAAATACATGTGGGCGGGAATTTAAAATATAGGCAGGAGTGGGATTTATATAGCATTTATTATTAATTTTTTTAAAATATTCAAATTTAATAATGTCGAGCAGGCTCGCGAGCTCGTGAGTCGAGCCTAATCAATCTCGAGCTCGTTTAATAAACGAACTCAAGTTTGAGCTTGAGCTCGAGCTCGTGGCTCGATAAGCTTGGCTCACGAGCTCATAAACGAGTCGAGCTTGAGCCGAGCCGGCTCGGCTCACTTACACCCCTATTGTGGTGTAGAAAATTTCAAATTTTCAAAACATGACATGATTTGATTTTCTTTTATATTAATATATTTAAAATAAAATAGTTATAATAATAATAATAATAATCTTAAATTACATGTATATATATATAATATTAATTGTTTAATATTAATTGGAAAATTTAAATGATAGTTTTAATAAATTTTAAGGAAAATAATGATAATAAAAAATAAATCTTTTATTTTAATTGTGCGTTAATTTCTTTCGCCAAATTTAGTTATTCACACATATCAAACTCTGCCCTCATTTCTCATATGGTTGAATTTCTCATTATTTCCCACATGCAACAAACCAAGTAACATGGGTGTCCTTTCTGGCTAATTTCATCATTATGGACTCAATGGAGCAGTTTGTTTTGGTAGCAAATGATGCTTGAGCGATTTTTGTGTGATATTGTATCTATAATACATCAATTTCATCGCGCAACAATTAACCCCAACATGAATTCTGAAATCAACTCAAGTAATCAAGCGAAAGTTGTGATGATGGACATGGCATCGTGCAAAATTATGCAAATATTTGCTCGTTTCACAAAATGGCGCGCTACTGTTTTTAGGACATCAAAATCACCAAGAAAGGATCCCTTGCAATTGATTCGAATGAATATGAGAAAAAATGACGACCTACTTGCATGAAATTTCTCAAAAGCCTTCCATTCGCAATATAAACCATGTCATTATATTTATAATGTCAAAACTGCTAAGAAAGGATCCCTCATGATAGATTTGAACAAACACACCTAAACGTAACAAACTACGAGCACAATCTTGCGCGAAATCACTTGAACTTCATTCCTCCATTGCGCCTGACATGTTGAAAATACCTAGAAAGAATACATATATTACTCAGGCCCCCGTACGAGAGAAATGACGAAAAAATCCACCTATACATGTGAGGCGAGGGCAAAATTTGACGTAAATGAGCAAAATTCCAAAATCGGTTTGTAAGAATTAAATTTGTCACTTAGACAAACATCCATACTCAGTCTATAAGATTTCTTTGGATATAGCAACTCATAATTCTCATCAAGGATTATTCTGTCAGGTTAGGTTGACTATCTCAACTGATTAAGTAGATTAGAGTTCATGATAACTCAGGATGACGGAACCATGAGATCTCGAACAGATTCATTATCATTCTCCCAACATTTGCTTTAAGTCTAAAATAATATACGTTCAACCCAATACCAAATTTGCTACCTTTCCATGCTAAACACTTAGCCTCTAAAGACTAGCTTTAATCGAAAATTCTCTCTCGCTACCGGGAGGAATAATAAACAATAGAAACTTGCGCCTATAGAAAAACTAGAACCAAATAAAAAGTTCATAGCAAAATATATAGTTAGTCTTATCTACAATATAATTTGCCTTGTGAAAATTTGACCCAAAAACCCTAAAAACTTTCTCAGCAGAGTCGGAGAATAAATTTATGGAGCCCGATCTAGCAATCTGTTGACACGTGAGCTCTTTTCTAGGTATTTTCGATGTTCTAAACATATAAGCATAATCAATTTTGCAAAATGAGCATTGTATATCAATTTTGCATGACGTCGTGCTCGTCATTCATCATTTTCATTGCATCCAACAAAATTGATCATGGGGTCCCTTTGATAATTTTGATGGTTTGAACGCATCAGCATGGTCCACATTATGGAATAAACAACGTTTCAGTGATTTCTACGCACTCAAGACATCTTAAAACGATTTTGCACGACATCACACTCGACATGCGCCATCTTCGTTGTCTTCATCAAATAATCCTCAATTTATTCTTTCTAATTTTTTCACACATTTATCTTATTTTTGACATTTCCATAACATTCAACTAGGCTATGAATGATATGTTTACTCCCTAACACAAATTCATACAATACAACTGATTTTAATTGCAATTTTATAAAATTTACCTTCAACTCCTTCAAGTCTGCACCATATATGCATCACATTATATTCTTGAGACAGTTCTTCATTTTAACCACCCAACCTAACTTTATAGTGTTTGCGGATAAAAGAAGATGAATAAGAAAGAAAAAAAAAATGCAACTTAGCAACATGAAACCAAAAACTGAAGAACACCCATAGGTGAAAATTACTAAGCTAAATGGTAGCCTTCATGAAAATTATGTAGCGCAAAAAGTTGGGCAAGCAGAAATACCAACCTGTACATGAAGGTACGGAGATATGAGAGGGATGCCGATCTAGTCCGCCAATTGGGATCATTGATAGAAGAAAGGATCTTAGAGACAGCATTTTCAAGAAACGGACGAGGTAAAATCTTCCACTTCAGCAATTCAAAAGCTGCCTTTGCCAATGTTGATAAATCTTTATCAGATGTTTCCTGCATACAAGTGGCGTGAAGTAGATTGTCTGTAATACACAAGTTAAATCGATGCATCAAATCAGCTTAAAAACATATGGCAGAAAGACAGAGAAGGATTTTGTTACAGGTCATTAGTTTTCTTAATTTAAGGTGAAGTCACACTAGAGACCTAAGAAGAAACAACATTTTACTTTTAGTTACCATGTAGTTACAGACAATTTATCAACTGGCTTTAGATCATCAATCAAGGTGGCCTTATAGTAATCAAGTCTCTTCGTTTGAGAAAGCCAAAACAATTGTCTGGCCTTTCTTGATGATCTCAAATACTGCGTTTCCACATAGGCAGTTCACACAGAACAAGAATCCACTCTGTTTATGTTGACTCAGCAATCAGTTAACTAAAAATTCTACTTTATACAGATACACTTTTCTCATTCACCATTAGCAAATCATTATCATAGCACTTCACCTGGGTTTTGATGTTCAGCTCACTCAGAAAAGACCATCCATTTCAAATCAGCTAAACTATCAGACGATCAGAATTCAATCTCATTCAGACACTGATCTTTGTCACCGTGTCTATACCATTTAAACTAGCACACCGTCCCCCAAGCCTTGAAAACAGAAAGATCCCAACATGATCAAATCGCATCTACACCAATAAAATCCGATTTAGATAGTCAGAAAAACTATAAAAGGTGATTTGCTACCTTCTTTCTTGCCTGCTGAACCCCTATCACCCATTTCTTTCTACTCATAGCCAAGCCCTCTAAGTTCAAGCTTCTGGAAAAAAAAATTACAAAACTCCTCATATTAAAGGTAATTAACCAATTCTATTTAGTTCATTTCCTTTAAGATCTTTCTTATTTCCTTCGTCAGTAACCACCATAGCTACTAGCGCACATAGCACCAGCACTCAATGGCGGGTAGGTGGCTGATTTAGCTAAGGGATAAGGTCAAGACTTCAGTGTTGGTGTTGGATGTCAACAAAAACAGTAGAACCGCATTTCATTAAGCTCAAGCAATTAGCTCATCACAATTATGATTTAATGTATCCGTATTTGCCATGTCCTCACTGCAGAAGAAATGGCAAATTTGACGAATCCCAAGGTTGTTAAAGCATGCAAACATTAGTCCCTGGTGTATGTAAATACCAGTGCAGAAGCTTGTATAATTTTTTACTAGCAAAGTTTATATGAATGCTCAGCAGATCGCAAATAACAGTGCAACAAGAGCAATGCAAACTAATGACAGACTTTTTTCCTCCCCGGCCATATGGAGTACCTTGCATGGAAAGATATTGAAGATAAAACTACAATGTTTTAAAGTGTCAAATTGCAATGACACAGCAACCTTTATTTGTATAGTTCAACTAACATTACATGATCTTCCATGAATCAGCAGAACAATAGGATTTTGCCAGTCAGATTCAACATGCATTACACCTAAGAAAGAAACCATTTGGTATTTTCACCTGCAAAAGGCCAGGCTTTTCATGCAATAAGGGTCCATGGATGATAATGATGGTAACTGGTAAATATTTTATTTTTTTGGCCCCATAGGGGCAAATGCTAGCTTTTCTAGGGTGTTGAACACATCACTTTTAACCACATTTCTTAACACTGATGATAAATAATCAAAATTAAACACATAAATACAGATTAACAGATCTAATGTGTTATATTAGTATAGCAAAGTGATCTCAGAATGAAGCAAAAGGAACAAGCCAAAAGCAACTGCCTGGTTAAAATATCACCATACGAGTGCTACCATAGTGGTTTTTTACAAAGTCAAATGAACGTTACTGGATTCTTAAACTAAAATTGTGATAAGCATGCTTCTAAAGTACCTGCAAGGAAATAACAGAATACAGGAGTCCAACAATTACGTCCAGTAAATATGAAGATCTTCCAGACTTAAGAGATGAGATAATGAAATGGAACAGCTGCACAGATTAGAGTGAAACAGTTAGTCCATGATCAAAAAATTACTCACAGAGGCTTCACTTGGAAAAATAACAGAAAAATCACAACCATTTCCATTCTCCTAATATCAGTCTTAGATTCATTGTTTTTGAAGCCATTCTCATATAGATCAAATGAAGTCTCCATGCTTTCTAACTGGCTGGAATTCTGTATATTTATTGCAGATTCAGAGGCTCTTTCTGTTAAAAGTTTAGCCCAACCTTCGGTTTGCAATGATTTGATCATGACATTGTCTTCGCCCCTTTTTGGATCCTTACTAAAGTAAGTTGTCAAGAGTCTTAAGTTCGAGCATAGGATAGAAAGGGTAACACCAATTGCTTCCCTCACCTGAAACCAATTCATCCAAATTTCACGAAACGATCACAGAAAAGGTATAATAAACTCGGGGGGAAGTATAATTTCATCAACAAAATTCATGGGGAAAAAAAAAAGATAACAATAAAATTTATTTACTGAAACCAGATTAAAGAAAGATTGGCAGGCCTGGACAAGAAAAATATGGTTAACAAATCCAAGCATGGAGATGCTAATCTTCTCATTTAAATATAACTGGAAAAACTTAATATTAAAAGTTTAAAACTGAATATCAACTCTTGTGAAACATATACCACACCTAATTAACAGTGTGAAACTCGAACAGGTAGACCTTTGCATAAGGAAAAATAGACATGACCATATCTAGGGATTAGCATCATTATCGAATAGAGAAGAATACAGGAAAATGTAACGTATAATTCTCTAATATATTAAAAGTTTCAAAGGCCTAACGTGACAACTACAATTACATGTACAAACCAAGAACGTAGTAATGCAGACTCCGTTGAAATGACCAACCTAGACATATTTCATATTTCATATTTCTCTGAAATCGCACTAATATTGGCATAAACTGCTACAAAAATACAACTATTGCAACTCACAACACGAATAAATAAGTATACGCTTCGTCAGACCTGATAAAACATGGCATATGCTGACCGGTTGCATCATGCATGAGGTGTTAAGGACCATAATAAACAAGTTGATATGAGTGATTTATATTTAAATAACAACTAGCATTAATTGTAATTAGATAAGTAATTCATTACACTTAATTATTAGGGTTTGATTTAATAGTTAACTCACTTGATTTTTTCATATATATATAGCTTTGTTTTAAAGCTAACTTGAACATAGAAAGAAAATGAGACAGTTGAGATGGAATCAAGAGAGAGAATTCGGGCAGTCAAACGTGAGAGGTTTCTCATTTTGGCAAAATTAGGACAGGGGTTACGGCAAGAATTCCTATAAGCTTTTGACAGAGGTTCGCCACAAGGAGCAATCATTGGCATGAATCAAAGGTTAGGTTTTGCTCGGTTCTTCTTCATCCTTTCCTCGACATCCTCCACACAATGGCTGTTTGCCAAATCAAAGGTATATTTCTACTCTTAACTGATTAAGGGGCATGAAGATGTCAGAATATGTGGTTCTTGGATTCACTATTGCTAGAATAGTTGTCCGTCTTGTCTTTCTTTTTCAAATTCTACTTGCCAACCAAGTTTATATCAAAATTGGAAACTGAATTCTCTAATCATTTGTATATATTCTTTATTGATTAATAAAGAGATTGCGACAGAGGTTGCACTGTAAATATAGAGTTCCCTGAACTCGAACCACGTAATTGATTCCTTCTTCTGATTGATTCCTGCATTATTGGTGGCTGAGAAATCAGTGATTGGTTTTGAACATAGATTCTTCCTATTTACACTTATAAATGGCTGTGAAATTAGTGAAGTTGCTATTTACATTTTTTTATACATCCTTGCGGTTTAGAATATAGATCCTTTGCATAACCGCTGTAATGTGAGACTGATGTAGGATTATTAGTACTACTACAACAACATCAAGCCTTCATCTCACTTGAGGTAGGATTATTACTGATAAACTAATTTTTTTCTCTAATCAAACAATTGTTTGCCTCGTAAAGGCATATGAAGCAATTCAATTGACAAGTGCTGGTGTTCACTGTTTGAAAGAGGAGAAAATCTTCTCAAAATGTTTACTGTTTTTTTATATTGGTGATATCTCATGTAGTGTTCTTGCTTAAGGTTTTATATGAACAAAAGTGTTACTGTTTTTTGTAAATTTTAATTAACTTTTGTGCAAACAATCTTGATCTTGGAAGATATAGTGCAATTTAAATTGAATCACAACATAAGTTTAAGTTTGGTATCATAATTAAAGAGAAAATGATCAAAATGGTCCCTTAACTCTTTATGAAGAACCATCTTGATCTTTCATAAAAAGTCAATGGACCATTTTGATCCTTTTTCCTATAATCAAATTTTCTCAATATATATGAGGTTATGTGGAATCCTTGACAAGGTCCTTCAAGAGCGTATCAAAAGTAGAAAGCAGCAACTAGTGTAGAATGCGTTTTGCAATAGTGGTTATGGCTTCAGTGCTTCACCATGCCAAAAATATATGATGAACAAAGCAGATCGTTAAAAAATAAAGATGGAAAACTAGGCAGTGCTTTATAAGCAGAAAACAGCTACTAACCACTAATTATAAATCATGAGGTTGGGTGATACTGTGGCAATAACTAAAACAATTTGAATTCTAGGAAAATAAATATGCAAAGATTGTTTTGCACTTGTGGAAACAAAAGACCTTTTTATTGAGAAGAGGTGCTAATATATGTAAATAAAAGCATTTCATCTTCAAAAACCCAAAACACTTTTATTTTCAGGAAACCTGAAACACAAGAGTAAAGGACCAAAATGGTTGCTAGAATTTTTGGGCGTGTTCATTTTAACCCAACTTTTTTGGGTGTTCAATTGGGTCCATCACCTGGCCAAGTTAAATCAATTTGGATTTACTGTCAACTTGATTGTTTCTTTGGATGAAATTGGTGGATGGAAGCTTTTTATTAGGGTTTTTTGGACTTTCTAGTGGTAGTTTAATTAGTTTGAGTTGATATTAAGTATGGAAATTGACCCCAAAAAAAATCTAAAACGTCCTCCCAAAAAACATCTCACAAAAAATTTTTATCCAAAAAGGGCAAATTTTGTTAGAACTATTAGAATTATTATGTTACCATATTAATTCTTTCATATATGCTTACTGTTTATTAGGAATTTATAGAATTTATTATTAATATATCCTCATTATGAAGAATAATATCTTTTATTGTACTTTTCATATTGTTCTATCCTTCTGCCTTTATATGGGCATGTTTGCTTTAGCATCATCATCAATCAAGTAAAGATGTGGGCAGTTTATGATTTATATTATAATGTTAGAGTCATGCTCTAAGACTTCATCTTCTTCTCCTATATCAAAATACAGTGAGGATCCCATGAAAATCCATTTGATTAAGCCCCATCTTAGTCTCACTCGACAGATATGAATTAGTCTTCATCCCCTAAGATCCTATGAGGATCACATCTGAAACTCAGAGTTGCTACCATGCCTAGCATGCTAGGTCGTGCATTGCTGCTTTGCCTACTTGTGCAGTCGCATCGCCTATTCAGATCTCTGTGCCATTCTCTCTAGCTTACATCTCTGTCGCTCTCTCTGTCTCTTTCTCTGCAACATGCCCTCTAGCTCATTGCTTTTTGTTCTCCTATCCAAATGTGTTCTTACATCTGCTTGAATTTAGTCATCCATTCAAATCTTGCATCTGCATCCGCTCGATTTATTTTCTCTCGATGTTCTTGCAACACCAATGCTCGTAACCTAGAACTAATATCTTGGTTGTTCTTGATTTTCTCTAAAAACGTTTCATTTTAGCACTGATGGCTCGTATCAACAATTTCGTAAATCTGTGAATAGAACTTGGCTTAGATCTCTCAGTTCTTCTTGCACTATACAAACTTTGGATGCTCTTTGCTATCTCACATGATGAGTTTGTGAGGGGAGTTAGAGTTATTAAAATAATTATGTTACAAAATTAATATTATCACCTATGCCTAATATTTATTAAGAATTTAAAATATTTATTATTGTAACATATCCTCATTATGGAAATATTATCCTTTATTATACTTTTCTTAGTGCATTATTATTTTGCCTTTATATAGACGTGCATATGCTAGCATCATGATCAATTAAGTAATAATAGTCTTTTATAATTTCTATCGAAGTAGGTAGGTAAGACCAATTTGGTTCAAATTTGGTAAGTTAAGAGACTAAATTAAGTTTTGAGACAAGATTGAACACTTTAAAAAATTTTGAAACAAAAATAGGCACGGCACACCTAAAACTTTAAGGATCATTTTGATTATTTACTCACCAAAAACAACGAAAACTTCAAGAGCTTAGAAACACTTAAAAACTACCAGAACTGGCACTCGATAAATATAACCACTGAAAGATAAATAAAAATATTGGACTGTCCAAAAGTAATGGTAAGTGGAGATTTACTTGGGCAGATGAGTGGCTCATGTTATCGAGTAATTCTGCCAGAAGTTTTTCAAGAAACTCCAATTCTTCAGCAGGCATTCTGTGTGGAGATATTTCAACTAGTGCAACTGAAAGGAAAGAATATCTCTTGGCCACAACATTGCTTGTCACCGTCTGTGGTAAATCTCTTGCTAAACAGTCTAAAATTCTTTGCCTAAGAAGAGGAACCCGTGTGCCATACTTCCCTTTCCCAGTAACAGCATAACGAACGCAAGCTGCCCACTCAGGTATTGATTCCACGGCTGGTGTTATGATAAGCTTCTCCAGCTGAAGCTTTATCCAACTATCCCATGCTTCTGGAAGACCGTCAATATCAGAATGAAGTATACCAGCGAGAGCTTCAGCAGCAACACTCTGCTTTGCCCTCTCTTTTGAACCTGAAAACTCTTCTAGGGCAGTCTGAATTGCATGCAAAACTGGTGTACCACATTCTTGGGCCAATCGTTTAAAAATCTTTGCAAAGCTAGAATAGAATGTATGACCCCCAACTGACGACATCCAGTTGGGAGTGCGTGGCCAAGATGCTGAGAAGTCAAAGTAAAAAAAAGTTATCGCTTTGTCTGTCACACTCTGAAAAGATGACGCACCATGACTTCCTTTGGATGCCAAACTGTCATTGTCAGAAATAATATGGACATGGGAGAGACAGTTAAGTGTCTCACTGAAAAAATTCTCCTCCTCAAGTATTTCACCCAATATTCCAATAGATGAGTTCATATTTTCTCTTCGATTAACGAAGGGATGCCGAAGTTCTTGACTATTGACTCTGTAAGGAGCACCCTGCAATAAAGAGTTTAATGCAGAAATTGCAAGCATCCTTGACTGCGGAAGTTGACTTCTTAAATTTCGTAAAAAATGTCCTGAAATGGGATAAATAGGATATTAGAAATTGAAATAGGCTGCAAATCAAATTTTGCAAATAATCAGCTAAGCAGCCGCCTGAAATTAATAAAACCTAAATATTTTTAATCATGATATCATTTCAACAATCTTGAAATAACTGACCCGCAGTTTGGCTGAGAAGTTTTTCAGACACACTTGAACAATTTCGATATGACAAGATCAACAGAAGTAGTACTCTATTTGCCATCAGATTATACCTGAATTGAATTTATATCATGCATCACCAATTAGTAAAATGACTTGCAGAAAAATATAAACCAAGGATGGCAGCTTGCTAAAACAACTGCGCCTTGTTGGATGTAGTTGTAAAAAGAAAAGCTGCACTAAAATGATAGATGAATGTCACAGGCAAGATGTTTCATTTAGAGGGAAGAGATGCACATAGAATCAGTACCGCCAATGCATGCTAGTAGCGTCAAAGCTCAATGAAGTAATCTTAGAAACCAAATCTTCAAATCCTGCCGCATCCCCCAGATTTTCTGAGTTCTTGAAGAAGCTCCTTGATATACCAGAGAAGTGGATATTGTACTTAACAAATAACTGACAACCCCACCAACACCAATTAATAGATGAAAAAATAAAAGGGAAGCTAACCAAAAGAAAACAGGAATGGCTTCTTCGAATCAATTAAAGAAAGATACCTCAGTGATAGCTTTCTGAGCTTTCAGCGATTCATGATGGGAGCTTCAGAAAATTCCCCATGAAGTGAGATTGATGTTCCAAAATAATTAAAAAAAAAGGCTATGAAAGACAGCAATTGATAAAGAGTAAAATGTTTACCTAGCCAGAAGACCCGTGACAAATGAAGATAAGGATGTTGCATCCTAAACAGTGTGACAACTATTATATAAGCAATTATCTTGTGAATATACTTAAAATGCAAATCAATGTTTAAGTCTTACCGTTGTCATATGCCCGAGAACAGTTTTCATGGAAAGAACTGCACAAGAGCCTAACACCGCATGTTCTGGAGTTTTTGGATTAGAAAGATACTGAGTCATTATGAGAACAGATTTGGCAATAAATGGTGGCCAGCGCTTGAACATCTTCGCTAAAGATCTCGCAGCATGCCTAAAAGTCAAATTGACAAATCCAATTAGAAGAAATTGAAACTTAAATACAATCTGCTTTTTTTATCCTTTTCTCTCTTTTTTTGCGAGTGCTCTTCTGACAGGAATTAACTGTGTGTGCGTGGGATGCAGACTGGATTGTAGAGAAGAGGAGGAAGGGAGGGGCTAAATCAACAGTATCTATAAGCAAATTATTAAGGAAACAAATATCGCCGATGAAAAGTGTGGAAAGAGCAAGTCGCAAAATAAAATAAAATAAAATAAAAATCTCATATTTTGTTGAAGAGAACAAGGATGATTCTATCATGGGTGGGGGGCTGAATCCACAGTATCTATAAGTAAATTACTAAGTAAGAAATGGGGGGGGGGGGGTGAGTTTGGAATTCCTAAATCCACAATATATATAACCAACTTATTCAGGAAACAAATACTGTTGATGAAAAGTAATGGATAGAACAACAGAAAAAAAAAATTCATAATTTAGTGAAGATAACAAGGATGATTCTATAACATTCCAATGGTTACCATGGATAGAAAACAAAATAATAGTAGCATATTTCATACATATAAAAGCACACCACAAAATAAAATAAAAGCTTCATGTACAGCATAAGCAACTCCATTTGAATTTTTTTATTGGGAGTATCAGTGCACTTGATTCATCAAGGAAACTTGTTGAAGTTCACCAAAGTGATGACTACTGGAGAAAAATAATATCATGAATGGTTATACATATTAGGCTCGTACTTAAAGCCACTTACGAACGAACAGTCTCATAGTTGTGCAAAGAGAGTTCCAAGAGATCATCCATCAGAGGAACCATGTGTTCTGATGGAACCAAACTAGTATCAGCTCGAAATTTATGATATGAGGACTGTGATGATCTCCATGTATTATGCATGTATGCCTTGTCAATAAGCGCCCACCTGGGTCTGGAAAACAGAATACACTTTCAAGGAACTGTGTCCATCGATACTGCATAAGACAACAATATATAGGAAAAGAAGAAAAAATAGAGAACAACGTTTCGACAAACATTTTTTACCTTCTCTTTCCAAGTGCATGGGAAGAAGTAATGAAATTACATGGAGGTTCAATTATTGAAGCAGATTCCAATTTCCAAGCCTGAATATGATGTAACCAATCTTCATACTCCAAGCTTCCTGTAAACGAAAACAACCATAATTTTTCATCATATAAGACCATCCTAGATAGAAGTTAACCACATACTTCACATTGTGCATTCATACCATAATTAGCTAATGCATGAATTATGCGAATAATAAGTATCAACAGAATGCTATCATCTGATCTCTCTTTTAGCAAGTATCTGCAAAAAGCTCAAAAGGAAGGCACTTAGCATAGCAAATATGACTGCTGAATACTTAATTTAATACCACAAACCTGCAAGCCACATGTACTTGTTGAGCAGCTCTTTCCCTCATTTCTGAATTACCAACAGGAGAGCCAACTGCCCCAGCAATTAAAAAGAAATTGTAATCCTGATCTGTAATACTTGTGCTTCTGAGAGATGGACGCATCTCAGGCAAGCATGACATAACACCCTGCAATGATGAGTATATACGCAACAGTGTCACTTTCAAGAGTTCCTTCTCATTCCCTGCAAAAGAAATAAGAACATTATTTAATAGATAATATGCACCGTCTTAAATTCAGAAAGGGAAATGGTGACAACTATTATAGTGAGGAAGAAAAGTGATGGACTAGATAAAGTAAAGGGTAAATGCATTCTGCACTTCTTAAGGTTCCCTAAAACTCTGCTTTGGTCCTCAAGTTTCAAAAAAGGGTATGTAGGCGTCATTTCATAGTACTTGTCAGCTGCTTTGCTTTCCCAAAAAATAATCACGAAGATACGCTCAAGTTGTGCAGGATAAATGCAACAAGAAGCATTACTGCCCATATTCCCCATTCATGGCTTCAAGGCCATCGGTGAAACACTTGCATAACAACTTGTGACCTCTGCCAAAGTAGCAATGACCTTATTTTATACTAAGCATCACAACAATGCAACAAACATCATCAGATGTCAAATACCGTCCCAGCCATCCTAGCCGTCCCTTGACTCTTGATACTATGGCCAGGATGGGGATCCAGGTGAAGCTCACCTGGATCACGCCGATCTCATTCCATAATCGGGTGGCTGATTTAAGAAGGATTATATTAGGACAATTATGCATTCTTCTATAATTATTTGTTTCTTTATTAAGATATCTTGTATAGATCTAGAAATAGGGATAGTTTTGTATGATAAAATTAAACTTTTGCCCTCTATAAATATCTGAATTTAATATAGTATCAGAGCTTTCATTGTCTTGGTCAGAATTCTGAGTTTTTTTTACTGCCGGACTTTTTAAAGGGAAGGCCTTCCCTTTAGAAATGAAGGGGAAGCGGGTTCCTGGCTTGTTCGCTCCTGCATATGTCCAACCGAGAGGAGGGAGACTGCTTCATCCCGCAGTCTCTGTGTTCGATCGAGAGAGATGAACGTCTCATAAACCCCTCTTGCATGCATGCGACCGAAAGGGAAGAGAGAGGCGTGCAGCTAGAAGATTCTACACTTGTGTCTGGGGTGGAACCAAGCGGGATCATGCGTCCCTGAAGCTTGTCGCACGCAGTAGCCTCCTCTCGCGTGCGTCTGGGGCGGAACCAAGGGGAGTCAAGCAAGAGCTTGCATTTGGACAAGAGACCGTACTTCTGGACCGAGTGGGTGTGTGCGTCTGGACAGCTTTCGTCTAGTTCTTCTGCCCCCAAATTTTCTAGCATCCTCTGCATCTATATCAAATCATGTCGGCAAACACACTGCCGTAGGTTTCCACCAACGGTCATCATTACCAGAATTATGAGGAATACAGGTTCCCACCACGGCCTTCATTATCAGAATTCTGAAGAATAATGGTCCTTCCACCGACCTTCATTGTTGAAATTTTGAGGAATAATGATCCTTCTGCTTCATTCGTGTGTCCAAGACTGAGAGATCGAGCGGGAGGGCTCCTCTTGCATGCATTTGGGGCGAAACCGAGCGAAAGCCACCTTTCGAGTGTGCGCAACTACACGGGACGAGAAATCGTGCGTCTAGACAGTGGTCAGGGCCTCCTGGGAACGGCGACATCATGCTCAATCTTCATTCTTACATGCAACATCCATAGTCGACTGAGCAAAAGCGAGAGAAGTCGAGCGCAGGTCCTCCTCCTGCAATCAGACCAGAGAGATCAGAGGCCTTGCGTGAGCCTGTACGGGGCCAATAGAACAAGAGTCTGCTCGGGTGGAGTCGAACGACTAATTTGCGTTGAGTCGAAGGCTGGCTTGATTGGACGGTCTAGGAAGGAGGAGATCTGCATGCCGAGTGATGGGCCACTTGAGACATATTTTTTTCTGCTGCTATCCCGAAAGCTTGCCACAACCCTAAATTTTTTTTTCTTTCTACTGTTGTGCCTTCATTGTCGGCCTTCCCTTGAGAACTGAGAGGGAGACAAGCCCAAAGGATAATTAATCCACTTTCCCTGTTGTCCCACTATCGGCTTTTATTGCCATTGAGGGCTACTATTCAACGCAGTCTTCATTGCTGCCCTGCACCTTGCAGGTTGATTGATATAGCCTTCATCGCTATAATTTGTCGCCGCAATGTCTGAAGCTAATTCCTCCCAAAGTTTTGACCAAATGGAGGACTCTATGGTGCACCAAGGGACTTGATAACTCTATATTTTTGGGACTAATTACCTAGCTGAGAATGACAGATCTATATTCCTCAGCTTGAGGGGGAGTGTCAAATACCGTCCAAGCCATCCTAGCCGGCCCTTTGGCCCTTGATCCTATGGCCAGGATGGGGATCCGTGGGAGGCTCACCTGGATCACGCTGATCTCTTTCCGTATTCAGGTGGCTGATTTAGAAAGGATTTTATTAGGACAATTATGAATTATTTTGTAATTATATGTTTCTTTATTAAGATATCATGTATAGATCTATAAATAGGGATAGTTTTGTATAATAAAATTAAGCATTTTTCCTCTCTAATTCTCTAAATTTAACATCAAACAACGCCATATATTCTCAAATTTGTTTAGAGGCCTCATTTTGGTCTTTTTTTGTGCTTAATACTTCAGAATTTAGATAAATTTCCAGCATTTTTTCAGTAAATTAGTTCTTTGACCTTTTGGTTTTGATAATCTTACTGATTTTCAATCCTTGTAAGAAGAGGGAGAAGTATAAGAGGGTTAAAGAGCAAAAGAACTTCTTAATTCCAAAACTTACAAACTTTGACCCTCCACCTTGTTCTTCTCTCGCTTTTTCTCTAACTAAATTGGAGCCTTGGTACTGGCACAATGAATTTGATTAAACTTCAACAGATCTTCATATATAGAAAGGCCTGAGTTTTACAAACCTAAGTGACCTAATAATAAGCGTCCAAAGTCTAGAACGGATAAAAAAATAAACACTAGAAGAATTTTAACTGCTTGATTTTCAGAACTTCTCATAGATACATTTTTACTTGAAAACCTGACCAACCAAGATAGTTCTAGCATCTCAGAGCTTCTAGACCCGCTTAGTAAACCCCGCACTCAATGGCACATATGAAATCCTGTACATGCTCAAAGAAAACCCTCATTCCCCAAATCTTTTGAAAGATGCTTGTGTTTCCTTCTTACACAGATCTTGACAGTTATTGAGCCAAAGATTATCAGACTGCAAATCACACATCATGCTTACCTGCATCTACATGAATTTTTGTCTGGCATATTTCAAGAAGATCATCTAAAGCTGCTTGAAAATGATAAACCAACAGCTCATTTGCAAATGAAAGCTCTTCTTTTCCAGGGATGTGCCACTTTGGGAGCGAGCTGTCATTTTCATTCTTTGAGCAACCCCATTCTTCTAAAATGGAAGCTCCCAGCTTCTCTGGCAGTGATCTAAGCATGCAGAAAAATTGCAATATGTCAACAAAATTCACAACTTGAACAATCAATTTGTTCTCCTTTAGAAAGAAATATTATTGAATGAATAAGTATACTTGTACTGCTCAATTGGATAATAGAGAACCAAGCTTCCAAGGAGAGAACGAAGAACATGATCACCAGCTCCATTAACCTGTCGGTTAATCAAAGATTGAGGTCACCATTGATAGAAAAAATAATATATTGCTATGAATACAGAAAGGAAAACAAATCCAGGACAAAAACATGCAGCATCGATAAACTTAAGAATTAATTGATTCAAGACATGGTACCGTATGCCCACTAACTAACCTTCCATGAAGGAGCCCGGAATGCAGAGGCAATTGCTTCTTTCAGCTCATCTTTGTGATGAAGTAGCTGAGGGCCTGCATAACTGATGGCAATAGCTAGCACTTTTAAATGGTACTCAATTGCTATTTCAAGAGCTGGGGAAAGTGTAGCCTGCAATTAGGACAAATTAAATAAGAGAGATACTGATACTTGAGAATTCAATAACAGAATGATCAAATAAAGACCTTGGTTGATGAAGATGAATCCTCTCTACCAAATTCGTAAGTAGGTGTCCCTTGTAAAGAAGAGGTTACAGACTGCAGCAGTGGTTTGATAAGGTTGGCAGCCGAGTCTTCTGGGTTAGAATGTACACAAGCACAACAAAGAAGCCCAACTTCTGCAGTAGCACCAGGAAGAATATTTGTATTCACAAATCTGGAAATTTTCTTCAATACCTGGAACATATAAGGAGACGGATAGTAGATGGAAAATACTTATACGATCCACATGCTATGATCCAAAGCAAGATGGAGCAAATTGAATAACTTGGTGGCAGTATTTGACAATATTGAAAGCTTACTAACCTGATTGAATAATGGTTTCGAAAGTTTCCCTAGTAGAACTTCTAACATGCAAAAGTAATAAGGAGTGTCCTCAACAAGAAAAGTTCCTGAAGTGATGGAAGTCTGCACACCATCATTCCTACAGGTCTCAAAGTAAAAGGGCATGTATATGTTAACAAATTTACAAATAAGCCATAAATGCAGCTAGATTTCAAAATAAAAAAATGACAAGTCGCTTGGTGTAACTACGTACATGACACTTGTTGGTTCTAAATGCTGAAGGAGAGAAAATAAGCGGCAAAAAAACTCATCTAGCCATTCTGATAATGCAAGGCTTTGGAGGAATAGGGGGGCATCTTCATTATCACCCACTACAATTAACTGCCGTGAGAGAGGAATACAAAATTTAGATATTATCATCCATTTTACGCATCATATACAATTAAAAACTAAAATACTTACATTGGAAAATATGGAACCAATTAATTGCATAGTTGCTAAGGTCTTTGGAGGATCATTTGCATCCATTCCAAGCAATGCATTAGATAGAGATATTGCAACAACATCCATGAAAGAATCACTAGTATGTAAATCCTCCTTTTGGGGAGAGGCCAACAAAGAAGCAAGAAAGAGAGCACGGCCAACATACGCCAATGAGGTAACAGCAGTTTTCAACTGGTGGGTAGCAGTCATCTATTTGGAGACAGAAAAAGGAATATAGACAAAAAAATAAGATGTCGTCATGCTTCACCATATTAGATGCTTACTAAGAACAATAAAATAAGAAATAAAAAGGGCTTTTGACAGCCTACAAAAGAGAATGGATGGCTGTTCAGAATAAAGTAAAAAAGTCCAGTAAATGAAAAAAAACATCCAGCTATGCTCACTGTCTCCAGGGCCAACTGGAAGCGAGAAGCAATGAAAGGAAGGACCAAAGAAGGCTCCACATATGCTAAAACTGAAGTTGCAACAGCAACTGTTTCTGAAAGAGTTTCGGTTTTGCTGTATTGACCACGATCAATTAATTTCAGGGTTACTTTAACAAAAGACGATCTTTCTGATGCTCCCAAAGACAAGTCAGCCTGTTTGTCATCCTTAGCATAACTGCATGAATATATCGATGATAAGAACAAACATCTCAACAAGGAAAATCTAATTATTGTAACCATCATCAAAAGAGACTTCTTACAATTGTTCATGCAGAAGGCGCTTTTGAAAGCTAATTACTAAGTATCTCAATAAGCGCTCCAAGGAATAAGTCCAACGGCCTCCATTTGAAGGATGGTAATATCTACGAAAATGAGGTTGTTGTAAATCAATTGAATGCAGAAATATAACCAAAAGTTGTTTGCTAAAAGAAAAATAAGGTCGGAAAGTGAGGAATTAACTGCTCCAGAAGGCACACCAATCTCTCAAAGTGCTCATGCGCCAAACTACCAGGTTTTAAGAGAAAAACCTAGAGTGCAATACAGAAATATTTGATAAGCCAACAAAACTAATGCGCAAACTATTGAAGAAATTGCAAATATATGGAAATACATCACAATTAGGAAACAACGTTGATCAGTTCTCCAAATTAACTTAAAAAGGAACCTTACTATTGATTTTGCTATAGCTTTGGCAGGCGTGCCTGTTTTGCTGGAAAACAGAAATCTTGTGTTTCTAGGAACCTCAAGAGGGAAAGGATACACTCCATTTCCAGTTGACACGGGAACCTGGAAAGAGATATACATTATATAGCATAGCAGGAATTACTTGGAATGAACACAACAAAAAGTGATTGGTTATTTTCAAAGTGAACACTACTGAATGGAAATGAACGCATAGAAGAGTTAAACTAACAACACAAAAGACAATGAGACATCGGGACTAGATTATGTAAAAGCTTTATTTTGGAATAAAAAATAAAGTGAAATTGATCTAGTCATGGGAACTATCAATTGTCAAGGCATATTCAAACTAAAAATCAAAGAGGGTAGTGGGATTTGGAGAATTCATGATTCTATTTCGAATAAAGCTAATATTAGATAAATTGAATAATTAATAATAGGTCATTAATTGCATGCCTAGTCAATAAGATTATCATCATTGTTAATAAAAAAGTAATTAAGTCACTTGTACAATAAAATGATTAAGTAAAGAATATATTACTAATCATGCCATTAGGCTATGTTTGGTAAAAGGTCCAGAATTAGACTTTAAATTTCAGTTCCTCAATCCAATCCCTGTTGTGGATTAGTATGACATAAGGTAGGGGTCCTTTCATAAATAATTTTTATTTATGGACTTTTTTCTTTTGTGCTTTTGTAGGGGTATTTTGGTAATTTGGGGCCCTAGAGGTTATTAGAAGGATTAGCTTATGAATATCCCAACTCTTATGAATTGAGTGAAATTTTTTTGGTGAGTTTCCATTTACGTTATCCTGAAGTTTGGGAGAGGATTCCCTTTTGTGGGGTGAATTTCTCCAACGTGGAGGAAGGTGTAGAGGGAGGGTGGTTGTTTTGGGGTCCTAGACTCCGCCGCCATCAACATCAAGACTTTTCAACTCTCAACCAACTCAAGTGGCTGTACAGGATTGGAAACCCACAGTTTCCTGTAAAAGGAAGGACTAGACAAAGTTTAGACAAGAATTTTGGAATGCAACGGTTAAAGATTGCCTGATCTGGAAAACTGCCTGATTTGGAAATAGAGAAGCATCCTTTCATAAAAGAATTTCATTTACATAGAAAATAATGCATTATCTTGAAGGACAAAAATTTTATTCACTATATCCTCGATGGCAAAAATTATATTTTATTATTATATGCCCAAAGATTTTCCACTGCACATGTAAGATGAATGGAGTTTATTTTACCATGGGTGCAGGTTCCCCGTAAGGGTTGAAGTGTGCAATGAGGGTGGCGAACATGGCTTTGTGGCATGGACGACACAGGGTGCACTTGGGATTAGGTATTATTATTATTATTATTATTATTATTATTTTCTTTTATTTTCTTTTTTAGTGATCAATATTACTCAGTTAGGTTTCTGCCTAGATCTGTTCTATTAAGATTAATGCCTGAAGAACTTCAATTTAAAAGGTAATAATATATTCAAGAAAATGGCATTTAACATGGATATTCTAATTGATGAGCTAAACCGAATGATGCCTAACAAAATAATTCTTCGCATACCTCAAACATATTTAGGTACCGGGTAAAAAGTGCAGGCAAAAAGCATTCCCAATCAATTGACTTGCAATTCTTTATACAACGTGCAAGAATGGAAGCCCACTGAATATCCCAAAATTGGCAATTTGGGATGGAGTTCCAAAGGTCAAGGAACTCTCTTATCCGTTCACTGCAAAACCAAAAATATTAGATCATTCAAAAAACAAAATGTGGGAAAAAATGATTTACTCTCCATAAGGCTACCATTATATTTACCTTGTGTAGAAATCTGCATTCTCTATGTTCGTTGTTAGAAAGAGCCTCAAAAAACCAGAACCTTCAAAGGAGGAATTATGCCATGGATTTTCCATAAAAGGCCTACAAATTTGTTACAAATCCAACAATATTAAAACAAATTTCAGTAAAACAAAGTAGAAAGAAAAGAAGTCAATTTTTGGCTTTTTTAAGGCAACAATGATGCAGTACTAGAAATCTAATTCAATCCTTAACCATCAGTCATCGTGTTAATTAATTTAGTCGGTGTATTTAATGTGTCAGGCTCATGACATCATACTTTTTTATCTTTTCCTTATTTGTTAGTGGTAAAATAGCCACTTTTCATTGTCAACATGCATGTCATTTTTTCATTGTTGTAGGGGTTTACATTGTCCAAGAAAGTTAATGCTTTTATCATAAATAGTTAGAGAAGAGTTATGTAGAACGGTTAAGGTTCTGAGTTGGTTAATGCAACCAATGATAGGATGCTCAAAAAGCCACAATTTGCAGGTTATCAACTTTTAATTTTAGCAAAAATTAGCAAACTTTAACGCAAAAATGATAAATAAGCTTATTTCATTCCAAACAATAATATGATAGTCGTCAAAAATCTAAATCTCAAAAGAAAAAACTAAGAACATATAAAATTTTAATAATGATCAAGATTTACATTACAAAAAAGAATTCAATCACACTTGACAAAACTTTAATCATACAGATCAAAATGTTTCGCTCAATAAAATCATATTTTTAATGCAAACACAAAAAATGTGCTTCTTTCGTCTCAAGCACTAACATAATAGTTGCCAAATTTTGGAATCTTATAAAAAATTTTGAGAATAAATATAAAATTTCAACAAAGATGAAGATTCCAACACAAAAGAAATTTAGCATATATTACATTTGATAAATTTTGAATCAAACACCAATAACAAAAGAAAAGAGAGAAAGAGGATTAAAATCACTAAAGTTTCAAACTAAGTCTCACACTGATACAAAAAGACTCCCTCAGAAGTAAATACAAGAATGTCAATATGCATCATAAGGGATACTCATCATCATCAACAACAACACAATAGATATCTTATTGCATTACACAATTAAAGTTTTAAAAAATACTTCTCCTTTTGAATTTGTTTAGTGCATTTATGCCTTTTCATCATTTAGGACTTATTCGTTGTCATCCAAAAATAATACAACATTACAACAACAACAACATCAAGCCTTTATCCCATGGGGACGGCTACATGAATCATTTTTCTCCATTGTGTCCTATTAAAAGTCAAATTCTCATTTAAATCTAATAAATAAAGGTCATTTCTAATATTTTCTAACCAAATCTTTTTATGTCTACTTCTATCTTTTTAACATAATACAAATCTAATACATCTACTCTCCTATTCTGGTCATCGGAAGGCCGCCATTTTATGTGACCAAATCATCTAAGGCGACTCTCTCTAATCTTATCTTCCAATGAAGCTACTCCAACCTTTTCATGTATCTGCTCGTTTCGTATCATATCTCTAAGAGTAAAGCCACTCATCCACCTGAGCATCCTCATCTCTACAACACTTAGCTTAATATTATGCTTCTCTTTTAATGGCCAACATTCTACGCCATAAAGCATTGCAGATCTCACCATCATCTTTAGAATTTTCCCTTAAGTTTGAGAGGGGCTTTTCTATCACACAACAAGCCCAATGCATTCCTCTACTTCAACAATCCAACTTTAATTCTATTAATAATATCCCCATCTATTTTACCATCACTCTAAACAATAGACTCAATATATCTAAAATGTGTACTCTTATTAATGATTTGATTGGCCAAAGTCACAATCCCCCACTAGATCTATTACTACTAAAATTATACTCCATATATTCGATTTTAGATCTGGTCAAACGAAAACCTTTAGACTCTAAGGTTGACCAAATGGAACTTAAATAATAGTCCAATCCATACTATTCTTATAATAGCCCGTGTAAGGATCATTATCTAATTATTTTGATTTATGCAATATATCTCACTTCACTTGAAGAATTCAAGCACTAACGAAGCAATTCTTCTCAATCTATTTTCTTAATATGTGACGCTATGTTTTTCCTTCAACAACAACATCAAGCCTTTATCCCACTACGTGGGGTCGACTACATGAATCCTTTTTCTCTATTATGTATTAAGAGTCAAATTTTCATTTAAATCTAATAAAGAAATGTCATTTCTAATATTTTCTAACCAAGTCTTTTTATGTCTACCTCTACCTTTCTTAACATAGGCCAAATCTAATATATCAACTCTCCTAATAGGGTTATCGGAAGGCCGCCGTTTTACATGACCAAACCATCTAAGGCGACTCTCTCTAATCTTATCAGTCACTGGAGCCACTCCAACTTTTTCACGGATATGCTCGTTTCGTAACCTGCCGCTAAGAGTAAAATCACTCATCCACCTGAGCATCCTCATCTCAACAACACTTAACTTAATATTATGCTTCTTTTTTAATGGTCAACATTCTGCGCCATAAAGCATTGCAGGTCTCACCACCATCTTATAAATTTTTTCCTTAAATTTAAGTGATACTTTTCTATCACACAACAAAACCCGAAGCATTCCTCCACTTCAACCATCCAACTTGAATTCTACTAATAATATCCCCATCTATTTCACCATCACTCTGAACAATAGACCCAAGATATCTAAAATGAGTACACTTATTAATGACTTGATCGCTCAAAGTCACAAATACCCCACTATGTTTTTCCTTCAAATCAAATTATTTTCATCTCGCACTATCATGCTATTTGGGTGTTTGGGGGTCAATTTTATAGCAGAGTTTTGTTTGTTTTGTATTTGAATTGACCTTTCTATGTTCAATGTTGGCCCTAGGTTAAAGAATTGATGTTGGTTCTATAGTTTCGCAGCTTGAGCAATTTTTATATTGTGTTATTTATAAAGTTCTATGGCAAGTTGCAATCTATTGCTTCAGTTTCTGTAGCTTATTTTTTAGTTTTTGCAATTATTGCATTGAGATTTATGTATCTTTATGGATTATGAATCGAACCGACTTTGAGGTTGTCGACCGTCAGTAGTTAAAGGATTATATATATTATATTTAAGGCATGTATTAGAGAACTTATGTCTCAATAAAATAGTGTATGGTATTCAATCTTATGTGCCTATATGCATGTTGATTTGTTCAAGCAATGTAAAAGCAACCAATAATTTTCAAGAGAAGTTGTCTCCTTGTGGTAGTGCGAGTCCAAGATTTATGTATTGATAATCTCTTATCTTGTTCTTTTTTGTTTTGCATAATTTGATGCTGGTTTGCAAATGTGACTAATTTAAGTCCAATTAGCTACATCCAATCATTTAATTGCAGTGTGAATTCCAATCAAATTACAATTTTAGAGGCTGTTAATTTTCACTGATTTTCTTTGATTTAAACAATCCTTAAATTATCGTTTGGCGCAAATTTATCATGTTTTCTTGTTTACACCAAAAAGATTCATTAACACTCAAGATTCGGGTCCTTATGCACATGTCTATTCTTCTGTAGATGGTTGTAATAAACATCATGCTCCTAAAAAACCATGTTCTACTACTTATATTTATAAGACCTGCTTATATTATTTTGAAGTTATTTTTTAATTTAACAAGTCCCTATGGGACGGGTCCATTTTAAGATTTATTTATTTGATAAAATTTAATTTAAAAGCCATATGTGAAAATATATTCAATTCATATTATGAAGATCCTCATAAAAAGCATAGCATGGCTAGTTCAATTTGTGGTTTTGTAAATGCTTCTACCAACTAATGGACTCAAAACTCAAAGGAGTTTCACATATGAAACAACTCAATTCGGGTTCCAAACTTCAGGATCTTCTTTTAGGTTCAAGGTTCCAAGGTTTTAGCATATAGAAGAATATTGTGGTTCTAGCAACACCTCTTTAATGTAGTCTAGCTTGGCTCTAGTCCTGAACTATAACTGACTCAAGTACAATTGGATGGCCATTTCTAGATATGCATCAATCCTCAAAATTAAAGTCAGTCAATGGTACTTTAAACAAATCCAAAGATTATTCAAATTAAAATATTCTATTGAGGTGTCGTGTGTTGCTTGGATAAGTTGGATATGACAAAACCTAAATAACAAGGATGCAGGTGTCCAAAAAAAATACCTGAACTCTGTCCATATGTCAAAATTTGACCCAGCATGAAAGAACTTCCGGCAAGAACGAACAAGTGATGTAACAGTCTCAAAATGTCGTTGTCTCAATCGCCAACCCTCTGGGCCTGTATTTCTATTCAACATATTCAGTTAGAAAAATAAGAGGTCATTAAAGTTCATAGAAAACTAAACAAATAAATAAATTATTTATGTCAATCATGTTCAAAAAACCATCAAATCCAGCAAATTACAACAAATAATAGATCTGCAAAGTAGATAATTTTCTATACAACTATTAAAGAGATACATACTTATCAAGGTTCCAATTTCAGTAGTCAAAAAAGCTTCCTAAGAATTTTCATATTGAACACATTAAATATAGTGTTGTTTTCAAGTAACTTTTTGCTATAGTCATGGATGTTCTTACGAGATATTTGCAAGAGGATGTATCCTGGTGTATGCTTTTTGATAATGGTATTCTTCTTGTTAATAAGAATAGAGAGCGAGTTGAAGAAAAATATGAATTATACAGGTCAACCTTAGAGTCTAAGGGTTTTCGTTTGAGTTGATCTAAAACTGAATACATTAGTTGTAATTTTAGTAGTAATAGATTTAGTAAGGGGATTGTGACTATGGGCGATCAAGTTATTAAAAAGAGTGCACGTTTTATAAATATCTTGGGTCTATTGTTCAAAACGATGGTGAAATAGATGGGGATATTATTAGTAGAATTCAAGTTGGATGGTTGAAGTGGAGGAATGCATCGGGCCTATTATGTGATAGAATATCCCTCCAACTTAAGGAAAAATTCTATAAGATGGTGGTGAGACCTGCAATGCTTTATGGTGCATAATGTTAGCCATCAAAAGAAAAGTATAAAATTAAGTTAGGTGTTGCAGAGATGAGGATGCTCATGTGGATAAATGGATTTACTCTCAAAGACAAAATACGAAACAAGTATATACGTGAAAATGTTGGAGTAGCTCCAATGGTAGATAGGATTAAAGAGAGCCGCCTTAGATAGTTTGGTCACATAAAATATCGACCTTAAAATGACTCGGCTATGAGAATAAATATATTAGATATGGCATGTTAAGAGGGTTAGAGCTAGACCTCAAAAGACTTGGTTAGAAATAATTAGAAATGGCCTTTCTTTATTAGATTTAAATAAGAATTTGACTCTTAGCAGGATATGATGGAGAAAAATGATTCATGTAACCGACCCCACATAGTGGGATAAAGGCTTGATATTGTTGTTGTTGTTGCATTCAAGAAACGTTCATCATTCACTCATTTTGATTAAATTGTTGGAACCTAATCTTGAAAGTGACTGAATGCCCTCATATATTTAGTCTATTGTAATCTCTACCACCCAACTACAGCCAAATTGAAGACAATTTGAAGCCTGATCGCGCTGAAATTGATTTCTCACACTTCTTCCTAAAATAAAATACATCAAAATATATTAAATTGACAGTATTTATCATATTACATCTTTGAAGATTTTGGAGTTAGTTGAGGAGTAGTGGCTAGGTTGATTCCACTGTAAATTACAAAATAGACAGTTTACAATTTAAATGCAGGGCTAAGCCTTGTTATATCAATTCCTCTAGACACTGGATTGACCTAGCCTCATCCGGTAGCCTCGCTCTAGTTTTATTTCATTAGATTCTCAATAAGAGATCTTCTTCGCAAGACATTGTGCATTAATAAGTCACGATGAGATTACCATGCAAGCAACATAGAGTATGAATCGCAAAAAGAGGCAGCGAGTACTCAATAACAGTGTAGCAAAAGAGCTTTGTACGAGATTAAGGGAGTCATACAAACAATATTGTCGGATTAAGAAGCTCCACTGCAAAGGAATGATAACATTATAACATTTCCATTCTGCTTGCTCTACACCACCAAGTAAAAACGATATGAAACCAACCTTTTAAAGTGCGTCCTCGTCAAAGTATCATACAAAGGCTTCCAGTAGATTCTGAGTGATAACTTCTTGCCATGCTTCTTTAAGAGCTTGACTAACATACTTCCCCATCTAACCTAATCACCATATAGAATACCCTGCGTCATAAAAAACTCACGTACGGAAATACAGAAATATAACTACCGTTGCACCTAACTCAGGTAGAATTATCAACTGGATAGAAAATAATGTCAGCATCTGCATTATCCTTACCTGGGCGTAGAGTTTGTTCTGCGACGCGTTAAAAATCTCCAAACCAGATTCAACCAGCTCCTTTACATCTTCCAAAGAAACTTCACTCTTCGCTTTTATAAAGCTACAAGAAGAAAATAACCAAGAGTTAAAGACATGCAGAATCCGCAAATCTGGAAAGCAGCCACAAAAAGGGGGAAAGCTCATGCCGAACTAGGGACATCAAAAGATTAAAACGGTGGAAGTAAAACTTCAACAAACTAAGAAAACTAGAAAGTAAAACGTTGCAGAGATCAAGAAAGGAGCAACGTATAAGGCCCTGGTTTCCTAATCAGGGAGGCACATAAGAACCGAATTCGGATGAAAAAGGATTAGAAGAAGGAAGAAGCTATATGATTACAGGTCAAGGACGGAGATCCACTTCAGAGTGGAGTAAACAGATTCGGGATCCTCCGGCCGCCAAGCCTCCTTTACGGATCTCAAGACGACAGCAAACGACTCCGACTCCCTCTTCGTCTCCTCGGCTACTTGCGGCGGAAGCCATGCGTTGTAGAGATGCATCTCTCCCCTCTCCTCGGCTATCTCCTTCGCTTCCTTCTTCCCTATTTATACCTACCTCCCTGCCTGCCAACACCTGCTTCTTCCCCAAGACTAGGAAGCGAGCGCACACCGCAACGAGTTGAGTATAAAAAGGGTGAATGACGGCTCGAAGGAAAGATGAAATGGTCCGGTTCGGCTTATCTAAGGTAACACTAACACTGAACCGTCTCGGGTCGGTTAAAACTTAAAAGCGCGCATGGGGTCCGCGGATATTCCGACGCTTCCTACGTCAGCGGGGGTAAATTTTCAACAGTACCGTTCGGGTTTGGTTTGATTTAAAAACGGGTCGGATTTGCTTGTGCTGTTCTAAATGGATGTGGCCAACGAAGCTGGTTTGTGGGCGAACCCAGCCATTACGTGGGTTGGCACTTGGCACGGGCTCACGGGAGTGGTATGAACGCTCTCGTCGTTGTCCTGATTTGAGTGATAATCGGGGAATATAAATATTTGCAAAGAATATTTTTTGCGGGTGGAGAATGCAAAAGAGCTTCGGCACTCCGGCATGCGCTGCCACGTGTTGCAAACGATAATCCTATGCACCGTGCACTAATGAGGAAATTTTAAAAAGGAGCACTCAAAATCTCATAATTTGAAGAAGGAACGTAAACCCTTGATAAAGAAATAAGTCATCAAGTTTGAAGGTGACTAGACAGAACTACAGTAATTAAGGCGTCATGTAAGTAAATTTTACTTTGTTGGTTTTTATCAGGATGGACATATATAATAACTTCATCATACATAAAGTTATAAAGACTAATAATAGCACAACTTTAGCGCTATTTAGATCTATTATGACCTAAATTATGTTAGAATTTTTATATGCAATTTTTTTATTCTTTTTATCATATTTTAAAGCAATTCATTCGTAGATCATGCGATGTCACGTTAAATATTATCTCTTTTTTTTTTAATATTATATTTTTATATCCTAAATTTAAATTTAATAAAAAAAGTGTGTGATGGGTGTAACCCAACTTTATATATATATATATATATATATATATATATATATATATATATATATATATATATATATGTGTGTGTGTGTGAATATGTTAAGAAATAATTTCATTTGTTCTTGATACGTCATCGGAAAATCATCTTGATCGGGCACGAATCTCGAGGAAAAACTCAAGTTGGAAACTTCAAAAATTATTTCGAAGACCATTTAAACTCCGATTTCAGCAAACTTATAGTCGAACTGAGCGTCTCGGAAATACAAATCCAACGACACCAAATTCGACTCAATCCGAGCCCAAGTGAGTCCAAATCAAGTACCCGAAGCGCTGTTGGAAGCATCAAACAGCTATTTGAGTTACCAAACGGTCTCCAATTTTGGCGAGCTTATAGTCGAATCGAGCGGCTCGACGAGACGAATCCAACGAGCCCAAGATCCTAGAATTCTGATATCATTAAGACCTTCAAATGCTTGATAAACGGTTCACGATCAAGGGATTCAATATCGGCCGTTCATCCGGATCACTCCCTATTTGCCCCTGATCCCTCACATATTTACGGGCTATGCCACTCTAGAAAAACTATAAATAGCCCCTCATTTCTCTTAAGAGAGGACCCCAAGCCAAGAAGCCAAGAAGAGAAGAAGAAGAGAAGAGAAGTCTAGGAGGGAACAGCTCCTCCTCGACCACCACCAGAACACCGCCGGAACACCACCGGAGCACCACCTGGTGCCCGAGGGACGCCGGAATTCTGCCCGACGCTAGAATTCTACCCGACGCCCGAGTGACGCCGGACTTCTTTCCAAGTGACGCCGGAATTCTGTCTAACGCCCGAGTGACGTCGGAACTCTGCTTGGCCTTGTAATTGATACTCATTGTAATCTGATCGTCCTGAAGTTAAAGGACGAGTCAGCCTCGTGTATTTCAAACAACACTAGTGGAACTTTTTCAACTGGGCGTGGCCCCGTAGTTTTTCCCTTTTTCAGGGCTTTCCACGTAAAAATCCTAGTGTTTCTTTCACTCTTCTGTTTGTGTGCTGGATATACGTATAACGCTGAGACGGAAATATTAAACTCTATCGCCGCGTATATTTGAGTCAACAACAGTTTGGCGCCGTCTGTGGGAAACTTATCCCACAACTTCAAGTATTGCTACGATGGTCAACAGGCGTAACAGTCGCCTCATAGAAGCCTCCCGCTCTCATTCTCATCAATCCAGAAATCAGTCTATGAATCATAGACATCCGATATCTGCCTCTTTTATACCCCGGGGGGCAAAACGCACCTGGAGAGGGGACCTCGGGACCCTCCCTAGAAGAGAGAATTCGAAAGATGGAAGAATCTCAAAACGAGATCCTACAACTCTTGCGAGAGACTCGACAGCCGACCCTAGCACCTCAGGAGGAGGTTCTTCTCCCTCGAGATCCACCCCGTGTCGAAGCTGTTCATATTGAACATCTTCAGGCTGAGAATCCTCTTCCTCCACCCAGGAGGCGTTCGCAGTCGCATCAAGATAACGAACTGGCTGATACAGCAAGTTCTACCCATCCTCCGCACACAGGTCGGCAATGTCTCCTTCCTCAAGACCTCCCTGAGGAGCTAGCCCAACATCACATTGCTGAGCTCCCTCGCAATACCCTACGCCACGAACTGCGACGATTGGTTCGAGAGGAGTTCCCTACAGGAGGCGTAAGGCAACCTCTTCATCAGTGGGACTTCCAGGAGTCGTCACCCCTGACGGAAGCCATTCTTCAACACCCTATTCCGGTTGGCTTTAAGCTACCGAGCATCGATTCCTATGACGGGACATCCGACCCGTACGAGCACATTGATCATTACAGAACTATCATGCATATCCAGCGAGCATCAGACGCACTCCTTTGCCAGGTTTTCCCTGCCACTCTTAAAGGACAAGCTCGAACATGGTTCTATTCACTTCCAACCGGAACGATCCCCACATTCGTCAAATTGGCCAAAGTATTTGTCAAACAGTTCGTAGCCAACCGAAGAATTACTAAGGATTCTTCTCATCTCTCTGGGATCCGTCAGAACGAGGGAGAAACATTAAAAGAATATTTTCAACGGTTTTCCACCGAGGCTCGACAGATTCCGGGAGTGGACCCAGAACTGCTCCGAGGGGTCTTCCTTGGAGGCCTTCGTCCTGGTCCTTTCTATTCGGCCCTCATGTGGGGCACGGTTCATTCATATGCTGACCTGATCCATCGTGTAGAAGCTCAGATTTCTGCTGATGAAGTCATTAATGCTCATAGAAAGCAATTTGAGCAAACAACTGGAAAGCGTAAGAACGCCCCTACAATAGAGGAATCATTTTCGCAACGAAAGAAAAATTCATCTCCTAGACCCCCAGTACCACAACGCGAGTTCCGACATGAAAAAGAGTATACGCCTCTCAATGCAACTCGAACCAACAAACTCATGGCCATTCGAGATAAAGAAAATATCAAGTGGCCTAATTCTTTGAAGCCGAATGTTGGGAACCAGGAGCAATATTGCTATTTCCACCGTAGTCGTGGACACACTACTGAAGCCTGTAAGCAACTCAAGGATGAGATCGAGAGGTTGATCCGACAAGGATATATTCGACAGTTCATCCAAAACACACCTGTTCAAGATGAAGCTGGTCCAACTGGGGGGCAAAATCAACAACAACAAAGACAACAGTTGAATAATATGCAAATGGTTGGCGAGATTGAATGACCATGCACTTTGTGTAGTTATATTAGTAATACTACTTGTTATGTGTCATCGTGTATCTCTTCTATGATAAGTAGGATGTCACTCTAATGTCCTTAGTATTTCTACCAAGTCAAATGATGTGGTTGTCCCTATATGTATCTCTTTTGTTGTACAAGGGAATTATTGTATTGTCTTACAGTAATATAATGTGTTGTTCGTCCAGTTTTGATATTGTCTCTTTCTTTAAAAAGAATATAAATGACAATGAAAAACTACTGACAAATATAGTCTCTTTATCCTTGATTCGAGAAATACACAATCTTTATTGTGTCTCAATCACTGGATGATCGATCCCAGGGGGATTCGATCCGACCTCTTCCATTTAGGTTAACGTCATCGAGCAGGGCTCTGACATGCAACCTCGGATAGGTCTCACATCCTTGGTGGATTCTCTCGACCTCTTCCATACAGGTTAACGTCGTCGAGCAAAGGCTCCGACATACAACCTCGGATAGGTCTCACATCCTTGGTGGATTCTCTCGACCTCTTCCATACAGGTTAACGTCGTCGAGCAAAGGCTCTGACATACAACCTCGGATAGGTCTCACATCCTTGGTGGATTCCCTCGACCACTCCTATACAGGTTAACGTCATTGAGCAGGGCTCTGACATACAACCTCATATAGGTCAAATGTCATTGGATGATGTCTTGTATCCCAATCATTGGAAGATCATTCTTGGGGAGATTTAATCTAACATCTTCCCTTAACGTCATCAAGCAAGGGCTTTGACTTACAGTCTCAGATATGTCAAACATCCTAAAAGGATGTCTCTCACATTCGTTCAGACTAATAATACATCAAAAGCAAAAAGCATGTCTTACAGATGCAATAACAATTCAGGTCCCTCTAGGGGACAAATCCTCATTTCATATACAATATCATTGGAGTTACATAAATTCAGATTCAAATATACATTTCTTCTCACCAGAAGTTGAAATCAAAAGGTACACTGGTGACACTCATACAAGCTAGTATCATCCAGCAACAAGTAACTTTAACACAGTCAAATATCCTTGGTGGATTTAAGTGACTTCTCCCTTACTGCACACAAGCATCTCCTACAATTGCTCCTTTAAAGAAAGGACATAACTGGATCATCATCAGACCTCCACTCAGTTGACAGTGTTAGTGTATTGCCAGAATATTGGCATGTCACACTACTTCGGCCTCTTTATTCAGTAATATCTGATGTTGGCACACTTCAGTATGGATGAATATTGCCTTAACACAATGTTACTGGACGCCGGCCATCATCTGCCCGTCGCCAGACCCTCGTCGAATTTCTATCCAACGTTGTATTTCTGCCAGTTACGTGATTTGCCTCGGATATCTACCCGACGTTGTACTTATGCCCATCGAGGGACTTTCATTGGACTTCTGCCCGACGACGAGCTTCTTCCCGTTGCTGGGTCCCTGCCCGTCGCCGGACTTTCTTTGGAATTTTGCCTAATATTTTCGTCGGACTTCTGCCCGACACCGTACTTCCACTCGACGCAGGACTTCTGCCAGTCGCGGGACTTTCGTCAGACTTCTGTCTGACACCGAACTTTCTCCCGTTGAAAGACTTCTGTCAGTCGCGTGACTTTCGTCGAACTTCTACCCGACGCCAGACTTATGCCCGTCGTCGGACCCTCGTCGGACTTCAACCCGACGGTGTACTTCTTCCCGACGTCGGACTTCTGCCCGTTGCCGGATGTTCGTTGGGCTTCTACCCGACACCAAATTCCTACCCGTCGTAGGACTTCTCCCCACCGACGGATTTTTGTCGGAGTTCTACCCGACGCCATACTTCTTCCCGACGCCTGACTTCCGACCATCTTCAGACTCCCTCCGACTAACATCTCACCTCCACATGAAGGAATGAAAAAGAAAAGAAATTTCTAACTCCTGTACAAGAGGAGGGGCGTTGTCTCAAGTAGGAAAAATCACATACTGAATAACAACGGAATGCCTCAACTGTCAGAAAGCCAGAATGAGAGAAAAAAGAGAGAAAACCGCTAACTTCTGTGCAAAAGGAGGGGCGCCGAGTCAAGTAGGGAAAATCACCTACTCAAAAACGGCGGAAGGCCTCAAAATGCCAGAAACTAGAGGGGAGAAGAGAGGAATACTCTAACTTCTGCGCAAAGGGAGGGGCGCCGAGTCAAGTAGGGAAGTCACCTACTCAAAAACGGCGGAAAGCCTCAAAATGCCAAAAGCCAGAGGGAGAAAGGAAGAAGGGGCGAGTTTCTCCTAGGCCCTGGGGGTCTATTTATATTATTTTTGAGGGGGGGAGGATTCCAAAATTCTATTAAATTCCCTGAAATTTTTCAAAATTTTCGGAATTTTTTGAGATTTTTTCGGATTTTTAATCCCATGTGGGACCCACAATTTAAATAAAAAAAATATATTTTTTTTTAAGCAAAACCGCGCCCCGCGCGGTTATAACCGCGCGGTTCCGCGCGCGGACGCGCCGGTTGGCGCAAACGCCGCCGCGGGCGGCGGCGGGCGGTGGCCGGCCGGCCGGCTGGCCGGTTCGGCCGCCTACGCGTTCCCGGGCTCCGATTTCGGGCCTGGACGATCCAAATTCGACGTTTTTGGGGTCCCCGGACACGTTTTTCAACGTTCCGGACTCAATTTTGACACTTTCGGAGCTCAACGGGGCCTCTATGATCAAGTTCGAGCAAACATTTAATTTTTGGAACGCAAATTTTTGCGATTTTGCCAAAGTGAAAAGCTGACACATATATTTTTGGACTCCTGGAGCTTTGACGTCCAAAAATTGGGGGGCAACTGATACGTCATCGGAAAATCATCTTGATCGGGCACGAATCTCGAGGAAAAACTCAAGTTGGAAACTTCAAAAATTATTTCAGAGGCCATTTAAACTCCGATTTCAGCAAACTTATAGTCGAACTGAGCGTCTCGGAAATACGAATCCAACGACACCAAATTCGACTCAATCCGAGCCCAAGTGAGTCCAAATCAAGTACCCGAAGCGCTGTTGGAAGCATCAAACAGCTATTTGAGTTACCAAACGGTCTCCGATTTTGGCGAGCTTATAGTCGAATCGAGCGGCTCGACGAGACGAATCCAACGAGCCCAAGATCCTAGAATTCTGATATCATTAAGACCTTCAAATGCTTGATAAACGGTTCACGATCAAGGGATTCAATATCGGTCGTTCATCCGGATCACTCCCTATTTGCCCCTGATCCCTCGCATATTTACGGGCTATGCCACTCTAGAAAAAACTATAAATAGCCCCTCATTTCTCTTAAGAGAGGACCCCAAGCCAAGAAGCCAAGAAGAGAAGAAGAAGAGAAGAGAAGTCTAGGAGGGAACAGCTCCTCCTCGACCACCACCGGAACACCGCCGGAACTCCGCCGGAACTCCGCCGGAACACCACTGGAGCACCACCTGGTGCCCGAGGGACGCCGGAATTCTGCCCGACGCTAGAATTCTACCCGACGCCCGAGTGACGCCGGACTTCTTTCCAAGTGACGCCGGAATTCTGTCTAACGCCCGAGTGACGTCGGAACTCTGCTTGGCCTTGTAATTGATACTCATTGTAATCTGATCGTCCTGAAGTTAAAGGACGAGTCAGCCTCGTGTATTTCAAACAACACTAGTGGAACTTTTTCAACTGGGCGTGGCCCCGTGGTTTTTCCCTTTTTCAGGGCTTTCCACGTAAAAATCCTAGTGTTTCTTTCACTCTTCTGTTTGTGTGCTGGATATACGTATAACGCTGAGACGAAAATATTAAACTCTATCGCCGCGTATATTTGAGTCCGCAACAGTTCTCAACTCTTGCTTTTGTTATGTATTGTGCTCAGGTATTTTTCTTTAATTTAGTGTTGATATATATAAGAAAAAATAGCATGATCATCACAAAAATCTTGTAATCTGAATTGAAAACTTTCAAAATTAAATTCATAATCATCTGCGCACTAATTTTAACAAATTTATAATAGAATTGAACGCCTCAATAAGGCAAACCCAATGATATCAAAAAGTGATTCAATCTGAGCCTGAATGAGCCCAAATCTAGCACTTGATGATGCATGATTGAAAACTTCAAATATTAATTAGATGACGAGATGATCTCCAAATTTGGCATCATTATAATCTGACGAGCCCAATATCACATAATTTCAACATAATTAAGGTACTTAATTACTGATAAAATGCTTTATGATTAAACGAATCAATATGAATCAAAATACCCATCTTAAAAGTTCATAAATAGAGCCTCATTTTCTATACATAAGGAGGTCCAGGAGCTAGGAGAACTAAAGAACCCGATGGCATTTCCTGGCTATCACTGCTAAAGACCACCAACTTTCGCAATTGATAACCACTGCCAGCCATCGTCACCACCAAAGACCACCACCAACAATCATCACCATTATCCTCAGATTCTTATCAAGATCAAACCCTATTATTAGGTTTCAATTGTCCAATGTGGACATCAAACTTATGTAATCTCTACATAAGGAAAATAAAATATCTCATTCTTAAATGGCCCTCTTATTCTTTAACTGTAATAAAGGAAGGATTCTAGCATCTTCTATTATACAGTAGAATTTTCAGCTAGGTTAGACCCCTTGATTTTTTTCTAATTTTTTGTTTTCCAAGTTAAAAATTTTGATCTCTTATAAATTTTATCTGTGCGTTAGCTTTTTGTTAGAAATTAAGATATACATTTTCTACTCTATCGATCTAAATTTTCTATCGCGTAACAAATACAAGTATGAAAGGGTTTAAATCTAAGTACTTCCCATGATTATTTCATTGAACTTTTCAAGAAAATTTCAAGATTCCTATAATTATTTTTTAGAGGCGTGAGTATCAATCAGTCCAAGATTTATTACCCCTGTCAACCTCAATAATCATGCAAAACACAAAAATTAAGAGCAATATTTATTTCTACTTTATAAATAATTAAGATGAATAAAATTTATGCGTCGAAGCCTTTTTTTTTTTTTTTTTTGGTTGCAACCCATACATTCTACCTTAATTAATAACATGATAGTTTTTCCTGCTTGCAAACTCGCCAAGCATTTTAATAATGTAGGCAATATTTAGCTATTAGCAGCCAGAATATTGATGTACGATTTGTAATTAATATTTTATTTTTCAAAGTTCTTGAATTTTTAGATTAAAGAATATTTTTCAATTTTTATAAAACCTACAAATTTATGGGTTCAGGAATTAATTTTAAAAATTTAAGGTTTAATTTTATAAGTAAAAGATTTTTTAATGGTGTGGATATGCAGCTCAGTTCGGTCTATTAGTTGAAAAAAATTATTACGTGCAGAGACCGGACGTCATCCGGACTCCAACCACGTGAAGACACTTATGTTTTTTCTCTCTTTTGTACACACGGTGCGTATAAGAGAGAGAAAATTCAAATGTCTTCACATGATTGGGGTTTGGATCGGACGAAATGCTGTATTCGAACTCCGTACGTAATAATCTCTCGTTGGTTGGGGGCTTTGAATATTAATCAAGAGATATTGAATTTGAAACTTACAAATGTCATAAAAAATTTGATATAGAGAACTCGCTCATTAAATTAAAAATAATAATAATAATAGGGGTCCATGAATTCACACGAACATCAACAAACTTGCAGCTAATAATCATGAGCTAACAATGCAGGCGATGATCATCTAAGTTTAGGAGTTATTGTGGCCTGTCATTGTTTGTCAGTATTGGAGCCAGCCGAGAAAGACGTAGAAGAAAATAGACAACACAGCAATTAAAGTCATGGTCAGTTCTTGAGAATTTTTTTTTTTTTTTTTTTTTTGTTGTTCTTAATTCAATCACGTGAATTTCACTAAAATTTATACCTTCATGCTTATCATTCGTTTGTAAAAATTCACCATTAGCAAAAATCTCCAAGAAAATTTTAGAATTGGAAATTTATAAAATTTTCTTGATTAAATTTATGGTCATTCGAATTCTAATTTCAATAAATTTATAATTGAACTAAAAATCACGAGAAGACAAATCTAATGATGCCAACAATGCTCAGATTGGAGTTCAAATAAACTAAAATCAAGCACTTTAAGCATATTTTGAAACTTTAAATATTGATTGAAGGGCCAAAAAGTTTCTAAATATTGCATGCTTATATTTAAATCTAACAGCTAAATTAAACAAATTTACTAAGCTGAAGATTATTCAATGTAGAGATAATTAAGATTCTCAAATATTGAATAAATGACATGTGATCAAAGATGTCAATATGGGTAATTCGATGGAGTGTTTTTTTTTTTTTTTTGATTCCGGCCAAATTGCTAAAATACCGTTCTCAAAAAAGTTGTAAACAGGGACTACCTTTTCTGCATCAGGGAATTTTGAAAGCTGAAAGGACTTAAGAACTCGATTTAGATTGCCCGATAATTGCTCACAATGACCACGATCATGATTATCTAACTACTAGCATCCAACCCCTTTATTTGACTTCAATTATCTGACTATGTACATCAAATTTCTATTATATTGTTGTTGATCGACTAATGTTGTATAATTATTAAGCCCTACAACGAGAATCTAACAATCATTCTGCTGATCTCATGTTCTTCAATCATGAAAAACATATTTAAATATATAGTGGACTATTATAAATAGGTCACGGCCTGTGATTTTTTTTCCTTTTTTGAATGTTCAAATTATAATTTTCAGTATCTCTTACAATTATTATCTGTACGTGATGTATCTTTATATAAAACTAAAATATTAAACTATTCCTCTTTATTTCTATAAATTTCTAAGCATGTAAAAGTTATAAAATAGGACATTAAAAATTATGAACTTAATGATAATTTGTTCAAGTGAATAAAATATTTAAAAAACTATAAATTTTTAACGCTGATGATATTTTCCAGGAAAAAGAAAAAATAAAATTTGGCCTAGATGTAATACTTAAAGGTAGGATTATAAAATTGCTAATTACGATATAAAAGAAAAGAAAACAGAGCCCCCTTGTGAATTATTTTAATAGGCAAATAAAGCTTATTATAAAAATGATTGCTCAAATCAATATGTCCAAAAAACCTTTAAAAAATATCTTTATGAGTGGGCTAAAATGCAACCGTGAGGAAATTACCCATCAATTATAAAAATATTCTGAAAATATACTAATCGTAGCGCATCCCTATCAGCCATCCATCAAAATGACACCACAAATAACAATAAAGAAAAATCATTCTCACCATCAAGCGAAGAAACTTAATCATCCTAGAGGAATTGGATGGTCAGTACTCCTATTTGAGAGAGATTATTCTAGACAGAGTTCGAACACGTTCGAATGTCAATTCGGACCCACCACGTCATCCAATGTACTATACATTGGGTGATGTGGCGCGTTCGGAGTGACCTCCAGACGTGTCCGAACACCACATGTAATAATTTTCCTCTATTTGAAGACATCCGAATTCTCGTGCTCCCATATCATAGAAATAAGAATCACAAAACTCATTCAACCTATCTTGATCTGTCGGTTAGAAACTTAGACTATCAATCAAAAATATTGAATTTGAAACTTACATATATAATATGCATGCATTTGCATTTAATTCGCTCAATAATCTCAAAAAAAAAATCCAAAAAATCATAGTCACAAATAATTATAGTGATAATTATTATTTATTTTCAAAGTTAAACAAATATTAATATTTATTTATTATTAATAAAAATTCATTGTAAAATCTTATTATTGAGGATTTATTTGAAACAATTTTCTCATTATTTTAATTTTCAACTGCAATCAATGCTAAATAATATTCAAAGCAGCTTTAAAAAAAGATTACATTCTCCACAAAAACTTCACAATCACTTCTATAAATGCTGCAGTCATCCTAAACAAACTTTTAATTAGATCACCATAACATATGATATATTGTAATGAGAATTCAAATTCAAATCTTATTAGATCATTTGCATAACTTCAGATGAATAAGTATTCAAAACACTCCATAAACTGTAAAGTTCCAATTAAAAAGTGAAGAAGAAGCTGTACGTATTTTTATGCTAAATCAAAGCTAACCTACAAAAAATACATATACACAGCTAGCCTATGACATAAATGTGACGAACCAGTTCGGCGAATTCAGAGTTTTCAACCCACGAATAAAGTTTTATTGATGCAGAGGAATCCACTCCAATTCAAGCTCCAGTTCTCCGCTTTCAACGTTTTGAAGCTTCAGATGTATCTCTTGCTTTACTTTTCCACCGATGATGTTGATGGTGCTATCTTTCATCAACGCATTGTCACTTGACTTCAGCCATTTCCCAACCTGCATATCATCAGGCAGCTCTTCATCGCTAAATACCGTTGCCGCTGCAATGAAAGGTTGGAGATCAACCTCAGCTTCACCCATAATGTCGTCGGCGGAGAAGGTGTCGTAGTCGTAGACTTGCTGTTTTGAAGAGGAAGAACTTAGCATTCAGTAGCTATAAATGAAGTCACACAATGAGTATAAAGTTGTGTGCTCCAATACTTCGTATGTAGAGTTATCTACTTAGATCTATATGTAATAATTTCTGCTCGAGTAGGTGGCCTGCCAACTTGAGTGAACGTTTCTGATGAGGCTGTTCTTTACCAGGTTTCTCAGTTACTCGTTCATGAATTGTTGAATACCTATGGTTTATTCGGATTAAAGGAAAGTGAAGAAAAGGAAATGATATCTTGACAATGAATCTACAAGCTTTTTTTTTTTTAATAATTTCTTTTCACTCAAATTCCTAGCATCCAAGCAGAGTCTAATAGTCTAGTTTGCTGTAGAAAAGAGAAATTAACTACAAGCTCAGGAAAGAAAATAAAGCATTGCGCTTTAAAGTGATTTTTCAAAGCTTATTGGAGAATGTTATGGCGGATATTCTAACTTGTAAAACAGGTTGAGGTGCCAAGTCAAATGAGATATTTGGACGGTTCAACGAGTAAGATTATGTATACATTCTCACATTTTGTGCAAGCATGAGATGAGCATCAACTGCACCTAAACATATGCATAAGGATGGAGGTGAGGTGGAAGTTATTATAAACACGCACAAAATATGTATTGATGACATATGAAATTGTGCATAAAGATGAAGCTGGGATCGAAGAGAGGAGTTGTAGAGATTGGATGGGGTGCAGGCAACAATTACACTACATTTTGTTAGAAAAAACACCTAACTTCTATGCGAAAGTTAGGTGTGAATAAGATGAACTCATGAACTAAAGAGATCAAGCACCATAAGAACACCCAAAATTTACATGATTAGGCTAAAATAAGCTCACATCCACAAGAGAAGTGATAGGGTCCAATCTACTAGAGAGAAGCCATACAATATGCAGTATATGAATAAAAGGAACAGAAGAAAGCACTCCTTTCCAAATTCAAAGTGCACCCAATGGCATCAAAAAAGAGAAGCCTCAAATCTCTCAAGAAAAATGTGAGAGAAAATAACTAAAGAAAAAGGATCAAATTAATAAGAAAATTACTCACTTCAAAAATTCCTCAAGAGGGCACTTCCTCACTTGCCTATGGAATTTACACACAACAGAATGGTGCTTTTATTTTGTTGAGGTGATACTTCATCATCACAGAAAATAACTTATTCTCTTTTCTATCTCTCAGCTTCTCTCTCTTCTTTAATAAACCACATCTCTATTTTACATACAAAATCTTTCGCTTGTAGCACTTCTCAAGTTATCCATTACCAAAGAATCCATGCACGCCAATTTTGCACATCTCCCTATATTATGCCCTTACTTGATTCCTGTTCACATGACTTAAAATATGAGGCAATTTTAAATCCAAATCAAGCTTAATTTTGGACTATCCCAACTAAAGAATTATCCTAGCAAAATTTCAAAACCAATTTTATTCTAAAAATACAGACAAATTTGTTATTATTTTAACAAGTCATCTGTTTAAATATTCTGCATATCCTAACAAACTATTGAGTCAAAATCCTCTTAATAAATCTACTTATTGACAAATAATGAAATAAATCCATATCTTCTCTCCAAGCTAAGTACTCCAAGCTCTCAAAATGCTAAAAATCTAAGCACCATCTAACCTCAACAAGCCCAAATGGTACCTGAACTAAACACCTATAAGAGAACTTATAGTACATTTGTTACACATTAATATGATTCCCAACACCAAATGTGCAACTATCACTGAAGTGTTTATCTCCTTTCTCTGAATGTTGTAATGGTACAATCTAGCATTAAGATAAGCTATAAAATCTGATCATCTCCAAGTCTCTCCTCAATAAGTCTCTGAAACTTAACATGCAACCAACCAGCCAACATTTTATACTTCGTGAAATCATGGGGCTCAAGGTTGCACCCTGCAACACAGAATCTACCAACTCGCATCATCTTTTATGAGCCAATACATCTTTACTAACCTTAAGGACTTTGGCATCTATTTGAATCTGCAAGTCATATTACTAAGAGCAATTAATTATACAAGATTTTTATGAGATTTGGTATTTGTTTAACTCTAATCAATGCTATGCACTATGCACTATGCACTATCAGCTTTTCGTACTTATGGTTGTCATTCACATAATATTCCCTTATATGTACATTATACTAATTTGCAATAATATTATCATTTATCTACTTTTCATACTTCTGGTTGTCATTCAAATAATATTCCCTTAAAACGCAATAATCTCTCTTACTGTGCCCTTTTTGGCTTGCAATAGAAGCAAATAATATCCTTACACTTCCCATAAGACATACTTCTACCATGATTAGAGATAAATCTTTTCACAAAAGATTTCCCCTTAAGCAATAATCAATCAACTGAATTTTCATCTCTAATTTTACCAAGCTTAACTATGATATTTTAAGAAAGAAGTTAATTCTTAACATTATCAATGAAGATTGTATCTTTATTATACAACATGATGTCATATAAATGCTTATAAGAAAGAGTTAAATAGCACAACAAATAAAAAATTATTCTTATAATCAATTATCCCACAAATATTCATCAAATCCATGACAATGGAATTGAACTCATTGAGATGCATTTTAATGGGTGCACTTTTTGCATGAGAAACAAATACAAAATTTATTTTTGATAAAATTTATGGGACAAACATGGTCATATAAAAAGACTTTAACTTAAACATAACCCTTCCACAATAATTTCCACTAAAAACTCCATCAAAACCTCATCTTCCTAACACAACTGAATCATCCAGAGAGTTTTTTTTATCCATCTCCAGTTTATCCTCCTCATTTGTCGTCTTATGCATATTCGAACACCCATGAGTGCTTCACAAACACTTAACTAGATTTGAACACAATGCATCATGGTTCTCCAAATGTGAAAACACTTTGAGCCATCACCATCATATTCTCCATTAGACCTAATAATAGGTAGGGGAAATGCCAACTTTTAAGCAGAAGCATCACCATGTAACAAAAATGATGAACACACAAAGTAATACTGACGAAATCAAGCGCCACCAGAAAACACCAAAGAAATCAAGTGCTATACTAGTTCATCTAAATTAAGCCTATGTCTATGAGAGAGGAGAGGAGATCCAATCTGTCATAGAAAAGGCACTTAAGTGTATAAGTAAAGGGAGAATAAGAAAAACTCGTGCCTAAATCCAAGTATACCCAATCTCATCAGGAAAGAGAAGCCCCAAATCTTCAAGGTAAATTAAAAAGAAAACAACTTAGAATAGAAAATAAAAAACAGAGGTTTAAACTAATACCAAAAATTACTCAATTAAAAAGTTCCTCAAAAAGATATCTTCCCATATGTCTATGGAATCGGCGCAAAATTCCTAACTCATCTATGCTACTCACTCCTCAAGATGATACTCCACTGTAAAAAAAAAATAATCTCCTTCATGTCGTCTTTCTCAAACCTCTCTCTCTTCTCTAATAAACTCCTCTGCTTTAAATAAGAAAGTTTTCACCTGCAATCCTTCTCAAGCCGTCTGTCACCAAGGATCCACACTTCTGCTCCCAAACGATCCAAAAATTATACACACTAGCAAACCATAAAAAAAAACTTCTCAAACTTGATTTTACCATAAAAATAAATAATTATTTATTATTATTCTAAAAGACCACCAATTTAATTTCATGTATATTCTAACAAATTATTGAATTGAAACAATGATACATTTTAACACATCAATTGGGATAATTACAACAGCAACAATAAGCCTTTATCCCACTACGTGGGTCGGTTATCCATTAAGATAATTATGAACAAGAAAAAACTAGATATCAAGTGAAGGAAACACTTGTACGAGATTCAACAATAAACAAATGAGCATTTTTAAAACTTGAATAAGAAATATAAAACTATTAATATCTGAAGATGTTCTGGGCGCATGTGACAATCAAAGCAACCAAATAAAACATCATACTACTGGAAATAGAAAATCAGGTGATTACTCGTAAAGGTGAAAGAGGCCTTTCAAGTGAAGAAGCACTTCTTATTAATGTAAATGATTACCAGTTTCAGTGCTCCATAACGTTGAGGAACAGTTATCTTTAGCTCCTCATTCCAAACTGGATTCAAATTACTTTGTTTTACAGTAGTCTGAACCTTCTGCACATTCCAAGCAAAACCACGAAAAAAATATCTTGAAAAGAGAAAATTATTAAACAACGCCTATGAATCGATCCGATGTTGAAGAAATAAATCTAAACCTAATCCTTTACCTCTAGAAATAAATCTAATCTTTATCTATGGATTCAATAATGAAGACAAACAGCTAACCTGCTGCCCAAGTGCCAAAACAACATAAGGATCACTAGATCTGAAATCTCTAATAGCCAAATCTATTCCTCTAACCACTTTGACCTTCAAAGTTCCAATAGATATTGATGCACCTGTCTGCATTTATTAAAAGATCTTCTGATTATTGGAGTTGAAATATCATGAAATTCAAATCTGAAAAACAATTTACATTACTAACAGCATTTCTTGAAGTGGCTGAGCTGTAAAATGAATCGGAATCTACACCAGAAGCACAAGTCTTGAAGGAGCTCTTGGAAGAGATCATCCGCAAGCTTGGTTTCAAAAATTCCTGGAATTCGTACTTAGACCTATGGATAAAAATAGTATCTTGATTGAACATCCATCACAAGACATTATTACTAAAGAAATTTACATATTGCACCTGATAAACTTTGTGCGCTCCTCAATGCTTGCATTTTGTTTAGGTTTTGAAATTCCTTTAGGAATATAAGCCTCATAGATTGCATTGGCAGAAGAGTTTCCACCAACCTCAACCATCGACTCAATGTCTTCCTCAGACCACTCATCCAAAGTTACAGACAAGACCTGAATGAGATCAATTATAGTGAAAGAAAGTTGAGCTGAACTCTGAAGTTGCAATATTTACAGACCCAGAGTATTTTACCTGAGGGAAGTGAAAAAAAAGTCCAAAAAAAGATTACCATGTTATATTGCACCACAGAAGTAAAAAACTGATGCATAAATAAGGAGGTGAGAAAACATTTAACACTACCTTCGAAATATCAGAGCTAAGATTTCTGTGAACACTGCAGCATTTTAAGCATAAAAATACCCCAATATTAGCTGATCTGCAAAGATTCAAAATCTGCATTCAGATATACAAATATTTTGATGCAGTGTGAGTTTTCTATCTCAATCCTTAGTCATTTTACTTTTCAGTATCATTTGATGTGTCAAATTTACAACATTGTCCTTGTTTGTCTTTAAGATGATTATTAGCGAGTACATGTCATTTATCATTCAGAACTAGGAAGATATTTGTTTTTTATTTGTTCAAGTGTGATTGTCATTTTATCAATAGCGTTTAAGGCCATGCAATTCAGATGGTTGACTGCGAAAAATAAAGAAAAAACTTTCTTTTGGCATCCCCATTGGGGATTGATCCCTCCCTCTTACTCCTAGCTTAGAGGCGCTTCTTCATTTCTTACTACTTCTAGCCTCCATCGACTTGAGGCATTCATGCATCTCTTCTTCTCTTTATCTTCCCAACTCTTCATCTAAGCCGGATCCTTCCCTTCAAGAATCAAAATATTGAAGTCCCTGACAATCTTGGTTTCTGCTGCTTTGCTAATCATTTTGGCACAAAGGTTTTTGCAATGTATAATAAACACAAGTCGGTTTGATTATCAGCATGACGAAAAATCATACAGGTGAAAAGTATAAGAGAATACGACTCGGAACATCGTAGGGATTTAAGATTTCCTCTCCATGTGCCCACCTGAATTTTTTAATGCCATCAAAGTTGGATATTGTACAAGATGAGACAAAATGGAAGTAGACACTAAAGTTATAACAATGCAAAAAGACTTCAGAAGGCAAGGATCCTAGTTAAGTGCAAGAAAAAAAAAAAATCTGTAAGCAATGCTACTGGACAACAATCCGACTGATAATAAGAAGTTTATAGAAGATCAAAAAGCAACTCACTGTAGTCCGTGAGGGTAACATGGTAGGAAAAAAAGGGTAATACGGGCAAGAACATAGCAGGAAACTGATCAGTTAATCTGGAGATGAACCATGTGGGTTGCTTCGTTTTAAAAAATGCATCTTGGAAGCTGAAGGGAGAATTCTACAGAACTTCAACAAGAACATGTAATGAAAGATCTGAATGTTGAAAAATAAAGATAGCACAAATGAGTAGAATGTTAGTAAAAAAATGAGAATGTTGACATAGATTGTTGTGGCTAACTTCTATCATAGATTATATAGTATAAGGTCAATAAAGAACGTAAAGTAGTATTTAGGATACATAGGAAGCATTGCTAAGGTAGAGGGCTTGAATTGGTATGAGTATTAGGCAAGAAAAGTATAAACAAAAACAAAAAGGTTAGGTGTTAAATTACTTGGCCAAACTACAATCAACAGGACATGCAACTCTTGACAGAAACTAATAACAAAGAAAGAATGAAATATTCAGTCACAAATAGCAGGCTGTTGGTGATAAGACCCATGAATAGTACATCAACCCATTAAAGCTTGAAGAAGTATTTCCATAGTCATCCGTCACCAATCCCATTTTACTGTGCACAGATTCTCTCAAGTGTGTCAATGGATCATGTTGGGTGCAGTTCACGCTTGCTAAGTCTAGAGCCAAACTATGAATCTGCTTAGCATCAAGTCATGCTTAAAGAAGATTGATAATTGTCTAAAAGTGCAGGCAGGTAGTACCAGTCGATTTATGCCACTAAAAGCATTTAAATTGACATGGGGAAAGCATGCTTGTACCCACTTACCAACAACAACAACAACAACATCAAGCCTTTATCCCACTACGTGGGGTCGGCTACATGAATCCTTTTTCTCCATTGTGTCCTGTTAAAAGTCAAATTCTCATTTAAATCTAATAAAGAAAGATCCTTTCTAATATTTTCTAACCAAGTCTTTTTAGGTCTACCTCTACCTTTCTTAACATAAGTCAAATCTAAGACCTCTACTTTCCTAACCGGGTCATCGGGAGGCCGCCGTTTTACGTGACCAAACCATCTAAGGCGACTCTCTCTAATCTTATCTTCCCCTGGAGCTACTCCAACCTTCTCACGAATATGCTCATTTCATATCCTATCTCTAAGGGTAAAGCCACTCATCCACCTGAGCATCCTCATCTCTGCAACACTTAACTTAGAATTATGCTTCTCTTTTAATGACCAACATTCGGCACCATAAAGCATTGCAGGTCTCACCACCATCTTATAGAATTTTCCCTTAAGTTTGAGGGGTACTTTTCTATCACACAATAAGCCTGATGCATTCCTCCACTTCAACCATCCAACTTGGATTCTGCTGATAATATCCCCATCTATATCACCATCACTCTGAACAATAGATCCAAGATATCTAAAACGTGTACTCTTATTAATGACTTGATCGGCCAAAGTCACAATGCCCTCACTAGGTCTATTATTACTAAAATTACACTCCATATATTCCGTTTTAGATCGACTCAAGCGAAAACCTTTAGACTCTAAGGTTGACCTCCACAATTCTAGTTACCCTCTTACCGTAGTTAAGAAAACAAAGAGACTAAGGAAGGATCATGAAAAACTAGTCCCATCATGTTCTAACTATGTCAAGAATTAACAATTGACCACAAGAGAGCAATTACAAAATCAGCATCTTTTTCATGGAATAGGATAAATATGTTGCACCATTGTGTAAAGCTTGCAGCTTTCAAATGATCTGAATGGTTAAAGAAAATAAATAAATTTATTCAGAAAAACAGATGTTGGTCTCAAATAACAAACAAGAATTGAATGGTGAAGTCGTGAACGAGGCTGATCAGGTAAGGATAATAATGATCATGATTATGAAATGTACTATACGTAGCCATAGCTCAATATATCCAATATAAATGGGGTAGCTGAGAAAAAGAGTCCATCTGCCCCAAAAAAAGGTTATAGAACTTACGCCCATTTAGGATCTGGAGCATCGCAGTCAGCGCACACCTGGTTATCACTTTTCAACAGTAGCTCTTTCATTTTTCTAGAACTGCCTGTTTTGAAACAGAAGAAACTTAGCTATAAGTTATTGCAAATTTTAATCAAAATAAGTTAGTAGAAAATAGAATTCGTAAAGACATCATGAATCATAAAGATCTTAGATTTGTACAACAAAGAAAAAACAAATAATTAAATACATCATAAGGACAAGTATCTATTTCATGATGTGCTTTTAGGTATATTTGTTGAATATTGATTCAACTTTACAAGTAAAAGTTGGATAGAATATTTAAAAAAAAATTCTCCTCGTACATCTTCCCAAAGGCATACGAATGTAGGCAAAAATCCCTGTCATCTGGCTAATTGTAATGGCACTAAAAGCAAGAAGTCGCATTCCTTTTGGCAACATTGTCAAAAATTCCCTAGAAAGTAATTGGACTACAGCACACATCGGTCTTTAGAATGACTACAATTGCTATATGGTGGTTAGCATGAGCACATACTGGGCCACTTCTTGAGAACTAACAAATAGCTAGTATAAACAGGTCAGAAGATTCTCTTGTACATTTTGCCAAAGAATAATACTCTCAGGGGCTGTTTGGTTGTAAGTTTTAAGGGTGTAAAGTATTCTAAATACAGTGGTTTTGAAAATTTTAGTATTTGGTTGGATGAAAACGTAATGCAAAGTAAATGTAACGTAATGCAAAGTAAATGTAGTGTAAACCATTTTAACTCATTTTTTAGGTAAACTAAGCTCGCCTAATTTTGAGCAAGAACCGTTTACACCACAAGCAAGCTTGTTTGACCGCCACCAACTGCCGTCGACCACCAACACTGCCCGCCGCCTCCGCCACTTGCCGCCGGCCATCACTACTGCCGCCACCTGCTGGCTGCCACCATCTTTGTAATTTATACTACATTCATTTTACTCCTAATCACACAAAAAAAAACATCCACTTGTATTTATTTTACACTAATTCAAACAACTCCAAAGTATTCTTTTTATATTATATTCCTTTTACACTGCATTCTTTTTACATTGCATTCATTTTTTAGCCAACCAAACAGCCCCTTGATACATTTTGCCAAAGACCTAGGAATGCTACAAAAATCTCGTGACAAAGAACATTCTCTTTCTACATTTTGCCAAAGGCATACATGAATGTTGGCAAAAATCCCACTTGGCTGATTGTAATGGAACTCCAAGCAAGCAGTCACACTGTTGTTGGCAACATTGTCATAACTTCCTAGGAAAGTAATTGGACTACAGGACACGTGTATTTAGAATGTCTTCAATGGCTATATGGCCGTTAGCATGAGAACATTCCAGGCCACTTTTTGAGATATAACAAAGATGTGCTTAAAAAAGGTAAGAAAACATGTGAATGCTAGGAAATATCAATGTAATGCCAGATTAATAAAGCGTTTTTGGATTAGAGCAGGGGGGCATTCCATCAGAGAAGAGATGACTCATAATGAGAGAAATAAAGTGTTCGGTTTTAGAGAGAGAAGGTAAGTAGGAGGAAGGAAGAGGGGAGGGATAGAAAGGGCGTACATAGGGGTAGAGAGCACGCGGTTGGATGGAGGATCGATTATCTAAAGAGTGTGAAGTTTATTAGGAAAAACCATAAGGAATGAAGGATTGTTGGGTATGAGGGGAGGTGATTAGTAAGTACGCGTACAAGTGAGACAGAGGAAGATAATATTTAGCATACATTTATGTGTATCTCATTATTTAATTTAACAATAATAAATTTTATGCGGTATTATCTAATGTTTTACTTAATATTTACTGATATGTTTAGCATTTAGTTGCAGCCATAGAGATGATAAAGACGAGGATCTTCACTAAGCATGCTTGGAATAAATATCAAAGTGTTTATTACATAGAGTTCAAGTGGATGATTTGAACAAGTTCATATTCCAAGGGTATAAGTCTTCGTGTATGCATCTCAGTAGTTTTCATTCGTATTAAATTGAGTTAGATGATTATCAAGCCTCTAGAATGATGAATTGCATGATAAATTAATTAAAATTATTTAAAACTTATTTTAATATATAAAATTACTCTATAGTATTGGGGACATTTACTAGGGTTGATTTTCCATTTATTTTATTATTTTCCTATTTAATTATGAGTAGAATATGATTAATATTATTTTTTTTATAAGCATACACTTAATTGGTTAATCATAATAATAACGATCACCAGTACATGTTTATCAAGTTCAATTGATTATATACATTTCATTCTATATATTGAATTGTTTAATTATGTTTAATACAATAGTTATAAATTTAATCACCAAATTAAGGATATTGAGTTTAATTTGAATATCGATAATCATATTTAATTAAGTATTAATCATGTTGGTTATATGATTTCACATTATTCAAACATAGCATTGAATTTACGAAAATGAGTTAAATATGCTTAATTATGTTAATTAAAAAATACTAACCTTTTATCTTATGAAATTTTTAATAGATTTAGACTATTTATTTTTACTTGAAATTTTTATGGTAGCTTACTAACATGGATATGTTTGTACACCAAATATTTTAAATTTTTTGGAGTTTATTTAATATATTTAAAATTCATGAAAATATGCAATAATTAGTATTAATAAGAAATAATTTTTACTTAACTAAAATCAAGCCTAATTGCTATTGCATTGGATTCATTGAATTTTTCACAAGTGATCTCATATATTATATGACCTAATTTAGATTAGAAATAAATTTATTATGATTTTAAAAAATTTTAGTTGTTTCCTATTTTACTTGTTGCTGAAATAATGAGAACTAGCCATTGGACATATATTTTGTGCTTTATGATAGCCATTCGAAAGGTGAATTTGGAGACATATTTAAGAAGTTATTGGGAGCTATAAATACTACACCTAAAGACAAAAAAAATGAATTTCTGAAAATTGAGAGGTTGCATATAAGATAATTTCAAAGGTTTTTTAAGAGTTTTTCTAAGTGTTCATCCTTCAATTACAAATTCTTTGAGGCTTCACCTTTGGTAATATCTAACATTTCAACATGTAGGTTCATGCATTTTAATTTTATTATGGGTAATCATTGTATTAGAGACTAGTTTATAAAAATAGTTGGTAATTTCCTTCATTCACCACCAAAGTTCAAGCACTTACATAGGAAGTTCAAGCACTTACATGTAGTAGAGTATATCTAGTTGCCAATGATGTACCGACACTTCTCCTCAAAGAGGCATGCATTGTCCAACACGTGTCCGACATAACACGTGTCCAACACACCCCTCTGACAAGTCGAAAATATGTCCGATTAAAAAATATTAAATATAAATTGGACACGCATGTCTTAAATATTTTATGAATTTTTTTAATATAATTTCTTGTATTTAAATTTTTTATTAAATTTCTTATTTCCTATCCAGAACACCAAATCAATCGCCCACACTCAATACCTCATTCATCGAATATTCTCATTTTCATTTCTCTTTGGCGGGTCGGAACCTTGGTTTCACAATAATGCCTGATGTCATCTCAACATCGACTTTTGACATCGTTACAACATTGAAATTTCAAAACCATCTCAACATTAAAGTCTAACACCGTGTTGACATTGATGCTCGATGCTAGTAATTTCTACACACACAACTTGACCGCTGATCTCTGTGCGACGTCGTCTTAACATTGATGACCAACGCTCTCTCAACATCGACAACAAACTCCCTCTTGACATCGACGCTAGATATTTACTGTATAACATTGATGTCCAACTCTCAACAACATTGTCATCTCGTCTCTCGATGCTTAATACATGGCATCGACGCCCGACTCTCGACATCCAAATATTAATCATTTTAAGCATAAATTCTAGTTAAATGACTTATTATTTCTAAATTATTTTTAATATTATACTTATTCAATTTTTATACACTATTTTTAAAATATAAAAATTATAATATTGTATCTAACCCGTGTTTGTATCCTATATTTTTAATAATTGACATATCCCATGTCCGTGTCGTGTCGTGTCCATGTTGCCGTGTCCATTTCTGTGCATCATAATTGAATGTCTGCTTGCCATTATTGGCATTTCTTGCATTAAGAAGGAAGTTTACTAGGCAAACCCCAGTTAGTGGGAATCCCAATACAAGCATTGGCTAGGCAGTGGTATGGGTCTTGGGATTGCTAGAACCAGATAAATACTAAGCCAATATATCCAATACTTTGCATATCACAAACTCCTAATTTTGACCATTTTTATTTCCTTAGATAAAAATTAAAAGAATGAAAAAACCCACACATATGATAATTTAATAATCTTTTAAGAGAAATAATGTATAGAAATTCAAAATCATTAAAATATCATATAATTAATTAAAAATCACACACCATAGAAAACTAATTTGTATTAAACTTGATAAAAAATCAATCATGCATACAAAGGATGACATGATTCTAAAACTTAAGTTGAGCCCAATCAACTAGGGGTGGGCCTACATCCAACCCAAAATATTAAGTCCATGGGCAAGGTCCACCACTAGGAGTGTAAATAAGCCACGTTGAGCTCGGGCCACCCCAAACTTGAGCTTGAGCATGATTAATTAATTGAGTTCAAGCTTATCTTCAAGCTTGAGCTCAAACTCAATTTTATAAGTCCGAGTCAGCCCATGAACCAGGTCATTGATTATGAAAAATACAAGATGATTTCGATTCAAACAGCTATTGTGAATAAGTGATAAAAAAATTAAAAATTAAAAAGAAAAAAAAAATTCACCTGAGAAAAGGAAGAGAGATATAATTTTTAAATATTTTGGCAACTATATGCTCAAAACCCTAAATTCTAAGTTGTCGCATTAGTTCATTGAGCTCAGCTCACTCACCTATCAAAACAAGCCCAAGCCATCTCTCAAGTCAACTTGAATTAGTTGCACCCCTAGCCACCATTAACAAATGTGCAAAACAACTCATTTTGCATTCTTTGTGGGGATTATTCTTTGACACTCTCAAAGTCATCTAAATAATCTCTCTTACATAAGAGATATCTATATCAGCCACCACTCTTCATGAAGTAATAGCTTTTACAGATCATCAAGAGTCACATATAAAGAGCAAACTAAAAACCAAGAGGAGCTAGCATAAGGTTCTTGCTTTTGAATCTTTCTTAATCTAGAGATAAGATATTGAAGATCGTAGGAGCCACAAACTATGCAAGGTCTCTTAATAATTATTGAAAACTATCAGCTCATGTACCACTTTGTTATCCTTGCTCTTTTCGTACTCGAGCTCAACCATTGCACACACGCTTTGATTGGCTTTAAGTATTCTGATTTGATCATCATGGTACCCATATACCTAATGATTTGAACTTGAGCTTCCTGATTAGGACAAATTTCGAGTTGATCATATCATCCCCATTTCGCTTGAACGTATGTCTAGCTGCAATGACGATCAACGTTTGATCATGTGTGTATCATCACGATTGTCACTCAATTGTGCACGTCTCGCCATGATTGCAATTATTGCTTGATAGTGCGCATCTCGTCACAATCACAATCATCAATGGATCATGCACGTCTCGCCACGATCATGATCTTCACTCGATCACGCATTGCCTTGCAGTCATCACTCCATTCAATCAATTAATTTGAATGATATTGACTACTCGATCAAGCTTCTTTTGACCCAAGTTATAAATAATAATTAATATAAACAGAAAATTTAGGCAGTTGGGAGAAACCCTCACTATAGTTTTTAATGCTGATTTAATAAATCTATATGTAAATCATGGTAATTAAATTAACATAATTTTACTGAATGTTTTGAAATCAACAATTAAAAAAAACTGCTACAATCCCCAACATTTCTCACCAGGCTGAACTAAGGTTTAAAATTGCGCAATTGAGTATTGAGTCATTTTTTATCTGTGAGGCGAGGCGTAAGCCTCAAGGTGTCAAAAATTTGTGTGGGGTGGAAATAAAGGTTAAAAGTGATTTTTTATATAATACCCCAATAATATGTTAAAGAATGAAATATTAATTTTCTATTGAACTATGAAATAATAAATTGGCATGCTGTTAAAGAATAAAATATTAATTTTCTATTGAACTATGAAATAATAAATTGGCATGCATATTCAACAAAAAATTGCACAAAAAATGTAAAGTGGTAAGTGACAAATTGTATTAAATAGAATTGAAATCCAAATATTAAAAGCAAAACAATATAAAATATAGGAATTGTATAAAAGTATCATATAACATCACGTTCAACTCCAAATTCTCTCTTTCTCAGTTCTCTACTCATTCACATTTAATTCCTAAAAAAAGCTGAAATAGTTGACAACAACTTAAAAATCATCTGCACTGATATCACTGAGGAGTTTTTATTTGAGTTGTCGTTATAACAAATAAGTCTCTCCTCAGCCTCATATTGCAGAGTTCAATGTCTCCCAATCCGCATTTTCTTTATTTATTTCAGCTATCTTTCTCATTCTTAAATATTTGTCATCAACATAAAAATGAGATTATTACTCCAAAAATTTTAGGCGATGAGGTGGTGTTGGTGTGCAGCTTTCAAGTGATCCCCGACGACGGCTACGACACTTGTGGTTGCGGTGAAGGTGGCGGGTTGGAGGTTGAGGCAATTGATCGAAAGTTGCTACAACTCGGAGGTCCATAAAAATGTGATTTGTTTGGGTCTTTAGTTTAGGATTTAGGTAAGTTTTAATAAAATAAATAAATAAATAGGGTGAAGTGTATGCCTCACGCCAGCGAGACGAGGCAGGCTTCAACCAAGCTAAGGCAAAAGCCTCATAATAAAAGCTTGAGGCTTAAGTCTCAAGGCATTTTTCAATGAAATTGTGCTGAGGCGAGCCTCATACTACGCAATTTTAAACAATGGGCCGAACTCTAGTACACTTCAAGTCTCATCCCACCAGTCTCTTGGTCGCATAGAGCATCAACAATCCTTCTTAGAGAAATTTATGATAATTTAAAGAAGAAGAAACAAAAAATAATAATGATAATTTATGAGACTTTTGTTGTCTCCAACCACACACGCAGGTATGTAATGCAGTTGAACTTTAATCTTCTCATATATCCAATTTTAAAGAGCTAAAATTTTTTTTGGTTTTAATTTTTAACAAATTATATAATTATTATAAAATAAGAAGGTAGCTCTATTAAATTTAAAAATAAATGTGTTTATTAATTTTCTAATTTAATAGGATATCTTATTGTATAAATAATTATATTTTGTATAATGAAATAAAGTTCTAAATGGCTTGTTTAAGTTATTTATAGATTAAATAAGTTATTATAAAATTCTTAGACTACTTGCATTATTTTTATACATTTGAAAGCTCAAAGAATCAATGTTTAACGTATTGTCTTATGAAAACATATACTCACGAGATAATGCATCAGCATAATATCGTCAAGTGTCAACAATGGATACACAATTAGCAATCTGATCTAATTATGTGATGCTATGCGATACGAAACTTGTGGGTATGGCTTCGTACTTATTTCTTCTTTATCATGTTTATACTCTAGGCTTGTGCAACTTATAACTAGAATGCAAATACAACAACAACAACATCAAGCCTTTGTCCCACTTCGTGGGGTTGACTACATGAATCTTTTTTCTCCGTTGTGTCCTGTTAAAAGTCAAATATGCAGCTATAATATGATGTGATTGAAGTCATATTTTATTGTTCACTTACATTAGTTTTGCGGGAAGACCCTAAGGTAGCAAGCATTAGAGACATGAAAAATAGGGCCTTATACACTCATATGTATATTTTTCTTTATTCACACTAAGTTCATCACTTGGTATTGGTAATTTTGCAGTACCCTCATACTACCTGGGTTAGTGTTCATAGAGACGATTAGCATTCTAACTATACACATCACTTACTTGTAGGTTAACCCACTCAAAGTATATAACCCACATGGTCTAAGATTTCAGTAGGTGCAGTGATTGAGCGTAATGGGCATGTCACACTGGACATAAACACGTGACTTAGATACATACTTGGTCAGCATCTAGCCTTTGCTAACGCTCAACATGTCATCCCCTTAGTGAGGATCTATATATCTTAGGATAGGAAACCAAGATATAGAAATTACACACCCATTGGCACCTTTTTCATCTAGTTAGTTTAGAATGTGTTCATCTCCTCTTCCTTAGCAATGATATAAATTATCTATTAAAATGTGATTAAGTGAATCAGTAGGCATTCCTGGTCCAAGCAGGATGTAATTCCAAGCTACTAGGTTCTCTATCGCATTGGAAAGATAGTTGGGTCATCTTGGTCACATGCGACAAAGTCTAGGCTTGCTTGATTTCACACAATCAAGCTATAAGTCTCATCCTACATATATCTTTCCATTGTTCACATTGAGGGCATATTCAGGGTTTTCATTATATCTTTGATCTCTTCTCAATGTGGTTTACAAGAGTCAAGACATCTGGCCTTCATGGTCATACACGATCAAATTGTAAGTCCCATTTTGGCATCTCCTCTATCAAAATTGAGATGTTCAAGATCTCATTCTTTGGTAGTCACCTCTACCACATTGAAAAGATATTCATATATATCATATATTCTCTACCACATTAAGAAGATGTTCACATTTTTCATATCAGTCCTATCTTATTTACAACATTGAGAAGATATTCGAGCATTATCAATCTCACACGATTGAGTTAATTATAAGCCCAATCTCGAGTACCATCTCCACCACAAGGAAAAAATACTTCCTTCTATACTTCTTAGCCTTAGAACCTAGGTAGCTTTGCCAACCTTGATAGGTACCACCATATAGTACTATGAGGCTTTATTTGGGACAGCTGTTTTACTACTTTCTAAAATAACTTTCTAGTACAAAAATTCCAACTTTAAAAAAAAATCTATACTAAAATGATGCTTTAGAAAGCAGTAAGAAAATTGTCACAAGCAAAGCCTAAGTCTAGTCATGGTTTCTCTCTCATACGGAAGTGAAGTGTAATTCCCATCTGTCAACCTAGGGCTAGGTGCACACTCTTAGTCTACGAGGTCTCATTAGATGAGGTAACCCATAGTTGCTAATAAAGATCCTCGGGGCCACTTCACTAAGTAGATTAAAGACACCGACAAACCTTGAATGATAAAACCATGAGATCTTAGTCAAGGGCATAATACCCACTTGTTAGGTTAGTTTTCACTTTCTTACCATGCATTCATTTTTTACTTTCACCTTATTAGAACTACATCAATCATTATTAATTTAAACACAAACATTGACTCCTTAATCGAGAACATTTTCAGACACACCCGAGATATAATTAACCTTAGGAGCTTGTTTTTTTTGGAAAACCTCAAACCCCTAAATTAAAATAAATCATATTTGGAGCTATATTTCTTGTAGGGAAAATTTTTAGGATATATAAATTTAATCTGCCTTCTATTGATACATATGGGCCTATAGAGTGTATTGATCAAATACAATCAGTCATCTACTACAATTCCGCAAGGTGTCTTTTGAAGCCCGCACACTTATTTAGAGGTGACATACAAGGTCCTTTTGAGAAGAATATATTAGTGAATGTATGGCCAATTATTAAGAGACCACTCGAGATGGAGCGGCTAGAGATAGAAGTAAAAAAAAAAAAGAAACACACAGGTGCATAAAAGCATGCAACAACAGGATCTATTGTCTGCACCTGAGGTTGACTTGTTGTAGTCATAGTAGCGATTACTCTTCCCTCCACCTTGCAAACCTTCAAAATCAAGATAAGCAAATTCAACAAATTTCTATTTTCTAAGAAGTCATTAAAAGTTAAGAGGCATGCTATTCATAATACAATGTAAAGAAGGTGACGAGGCTGGCTTACCGTATTCATGATAACGATTGCCTGAGTTGGATTTACTGTACTCATACTGACGATTGCTCATATTTTCAAGTTTTGGACCTTGATCATCAAAAGAAGTTATCTGCATCACCCAATAATATGAGCATGAATATTGATAGCTCTGACATATTCGAACCACAAGAAATATTGTAAGGATTAAGGAGTAGATATAAATAAAAAATATCTGAGAATGAAATGACCATACTCTTCTTCATGAGGAATCAAAGCATACTGATTCACCTAACAAAAGAATTTGAGGACATTGATACTTTAAAAAGAAAAACTTGTCTGCTACACCCTATATGACTATATTGATTGAGTAAAAACTCTAAAGCATTTGGATAGTAAATAGTGACACAATTGAAGAACAACTGAAACACTTTTTCATGCTATCAGACCTGTACAAGCTCTTTGACTATCTGATGATCCCCATGGTATGATTAATGTACATTTTGCATGCCATTAAGTTCCATCGCACTCTAAAAACATGCTCGTTATGCAGTGGCAAGTTACATGTTTGGAATTCCAGAAGACAAATTTAAAGCAAAAAGGAAAAAAATATTAGACAGTGGCAGCCCTCAAGCAAATTTTCTGATTTTCTATAATTCTCAAAGTGTTGTAGCATTAACCAGTTCTTAACTCATAAATGAATTAGGCCTGACTACATGAAGAAATATGACAAACAATATCATGGCAAACGTGTACACGGGAGACTTACAAGTATGTCAATTCACCTAAATCCAAATGTTGGGTTTGCTTTTTGTTCAAGTAAGAATGATAAAAGTCTGACTGTTAATACTTTTCTGGGAAGATAATTAGGCAGAATGGCGGATAATACATTAATACTTTGCTGTGTGGAACAAAGCCTCGCAAATTTCAAAAAGCACTTGAAGTTTTTGGGTAGAGCGGTTCATCACAAGCATTTGAAGTTCATGAAGTAGAAGAGGATTGGAAAACAGCAAAAAGCTTGTTTTATGCTTTCAATGTGCAAGCAGAGAACAAGGAGTCCAATAATAGGCATGGACAAATATCTCATGTATGGGACAGGACAAAGCTCTCAGTAATTATCCTCTCATTTATTAGAAATAGTAAAAGGCTAAGGAGGACCGTTAAAGAAGAGTTTCCTGGATGTTGGGACAAAGAATGTTATAATTAATCGAGATAAAATATAGTTTTATTTGGTAATGTTTACTGGTATTTTATTTTACTTACGTTGGAACACTTTCTTTACATAAATCAATCAAACACAAAAAAATAATAATAAAATTTGAAGTTGAGGAAATATCAAATTGTAATTTTGTTGCTTATAATTTAGAATAATTATTCGTTTGGGGAGATGCAATTATATGTGAAAATAGTTGCAAAATTATTAAAGGAAAAATAAGATTTTCAAAAGTTATTGTCACTATTAGAAATTTTTTTATCTTAAAAAGTCAGATCATTCTTTTTCCGCACTCTAAAAGAACTTATTGTAAGAAGAAATTTCAAACCACAGAAATTTCTGAAAAACGAAAAGAGAGTTGCAGCCAAACATAATGTGGCAACTATCCTGAAATCAAAGCTGTAAACAAGCTGCCGCAAACAAACTCTAAATGGAGCATCAAAAAATTGGGAACTCAATGTTTTCTTAAACTAACTCCATGTTTAAGTCAGCAAGAATACTTGGTTCTGTTAGGTAGAACAACACATCATGCCAGCTAAAATATATTACTTGAAGGGATATAAAAGAAAGAAGAAAGAAACCTAGAAAATTCCAGATTAAAATAAACACTAATCAACTGAAACTCAAAAACTATAAAAATTATCATCAGTAGCTTTGTTCAATAGTCCAAATCTTGCACAAACATAGCATGAACACCGATCAGGCCCAAACCATTCAATCTAGCAAACAAAACATTTCTGTTCATCTGAATCTTCCGGCAAATAAACTCTTCAATGGGAAGGCCGCGTGACCACATGAGCAAAGTATAGAGCATTCGTTGAAAGCGCCAACCATCCGTCAACAAAAGATAAAAAACATCAAGATAATTAAGCACACTAACGCAGGAAACTAATAAATAACCAATGCTCCCTGCATTAAATCCCAACAGGTAACAGAAAACACGTCTTGCGTTGACCTGTCCTCCAATAAAACAAGCCGCGGACATTGAAAAAAAAAGGCCGGAAAAATTGTGCCGCTCGACGGCGAAATCCCTTAACAATCCGTAAACCCCAAATGAGCAAAAGAACCAATCTTTGTGAAACAAAACTATTCAAGCAGAAACGATGAACAATTAAGATGATATAACGCGAACGATATGAAGAGATTTCGACCTGGACGAGAATTCAATCGGAATTATCTGCTTTATCGTGATTGGGATTGGACTATTGAAAGAAAAATGGATTCCCTTTGCGCGCTTCGTAGCCAAATCCGGCTTTTTATCTGCTCCCTGGAATGCGAGAGAGGGAGTAGAAAACGGGAATGAATTTGTATACGGTGGGTGACCCAATAGGCGGTGAAGGCATTGAGTTTTCCTTAACAGATTCGGGTTAGCATCCGATTACCCATCCGTTAGTCAACGGTCGTATTGGAGAAATTCGAATCCGGACTATCCGGAAGGCAGGCGACGCCCGACCGACATTAGGGTTACGTATCACATGCAAGCATTGAATTTCATTAATTTAGAATAAATAGATTCATTAGGATATGTTAGGTAATTAGGTTTTCTTAGTTGAAATCTTGCGACATTTTGTGTTGCTTGTGGCAGGCTTAGCTTGGTTGGTGGGCAAGCATAGTTGGGTACTCTCAATCCACATTCGATTTCTCTCTCAAGCGGTATGACTCTTTAAATTGGGAGAAAATAAGTGTGTGATTCGACACCTGTGAGGCTGGTTGCCATTAGGCTCGCTGAGGGATTAGTTGCACGGCCAAACGCCTCCTTTAGGGGGTGACAGCAGATAGATACCCCTTTCAAACAAAAAATAAAGGATTTACTTCATATATGCATGAAATTGTTAAGTATACAAGGTCATCTCCAAGGGAATGTTAAATCAGCGTTTGCCATCTGTGAGTTGCTTCATCCGAACACGAAAACTTGTGCAATTCTCACGATGTGGCGTCGCACTGTGCACAAACGTCATTTTTTATATTAAAAAAAGAATATACCCAAAATATATTTTTTGATGTTATGAAATGGAATTCAGTTAGAGATGAGTTACTATATTTTGAAGTAACTAGAGATAAAATGAGTGTTCTCGGTTGAAGATGACGTAAGCAGGGATTGGATGCACCATACGGCTAATCCTATTATAGTCATGCTAACTGTAGTTAATTAATTCTAAGGAATCTTAGATAGTTCACTGTTTATTTGTAAATATATTTTCTAATTATAAAATCATTAAATGTTCTTGCATAATATTTTAAGAGAAAAACAGTAATTTTCTTTACCGTTTTGCATCACAGTTAATTTTCTTGGCTTTGATCCATTGCGTTAGTTGTCAAGAAAAACAATTAACATCTTAAAAAAAAAAGAGCAAATTTATACGCATTATTTAACACAAAATTTAGAAATAATTTAATCAGAAAATTTAAATGGAAGTGTAAACATCATTGCGATTAAACATCTCAAATGACCGTAATGAACTTTATCTGAGGCTTCGTTTGTGATAATTTTTTTATAACTTTTTAAAGCAACTTTTTAATACAAAATTTATAGTTTAAAATTTTTTTGAACTAAAAACTGCTTAAGCAGTAAAAAAGCTGTCCCAAATGAATCTTTGATAGAGTAAATTATCAAACAGTTTTTTAGTACAAAAGCTTTTTGAAAGTAGTGAAAAAGTTTTGGTCAAAAGTTATTTCAAACAAAACCTAAGAGATTTGGAATCAACTGAAGGGTTAGTATTCTTTCGAAGACGGGGTTTAAATTTTTGAGAATTTAATTAATTAAAAGATTAAAGTTGTATATTATCATAATCATAAATCATATATTTATATAATAACAACAATAACATCAAGCATTTAATCTTTCTACGTATGGTTATCTTTATGAATTATTTACTCTATTGTGTCCTATAAGTGTCAAATTCTAATTTAAATATAAAAAATGACATTTTTAATAATTTCTAACCAAAATTTTAAAGTCTATCCCTAACTTTCTTAACGTAAATCAAATGTAATACATCTACCCTCCTAATTGAGTCATTAGAAAGCTAATGTTTTATATGACCAAAACATCTAAGACGACTCTTTCTAACTTTATCTGTCACAGGAGCTATTTCAACCTTTTAACGTATATACTTATTTATAAGACCACTCATTCACTTGAGCATCTTCATCTCTGAAACATTTAACTTTGATATCTCATCAAAAATTATCCTAATAGGGCATGAACTTCGAGACAAATTCTAATCGGAAACTTCCAAAATTGATTCTGAAGCTGTTTGAACTCCGATTTAAGCAAACTTATAGTCGAATTGACTGTCTCGAAGAGATGAACCCAGCAACACCAAAATCAGTCCAATCCAAACCCAAATGGGTCCAAATCGAGAACCCGAAGTATATTTTGAAGCTTCAAAGTATAAATTGGATAATCAAATGATATTCAAATATAGCATGCTTATGGTCGAATCCAGCGGTTTGATGAGACAAATCCAACGAGCCAAGATCATTAAATTCTGACATCATTAAAATACTTAAATACTCGATAAATGGTCCATGATCAAGAGAGTCAATATCAGCCGTCTATTTGAAACACTCCCAATATGTCTTTAATCTTCTTTTTATTTATTGGTCATACGACTCCTAAAAAATTATAAATTGATCCTTCATTCTTCATTTGAAAGAAGAGAAAGAAGAGAATAGAATAAGAGAATTTTGGAGCTCTTTTGTCATAAGATTTCTCCCCCTCGACCACCCCCCGACCACCAATCATCGCTTAACTTTCGCCTGGCCACCGATTGTCGTCGGACTTCCCCTTGGCCACTGACCGTCGCTAGACTTTCGCCCGGCAATTGACCCTTGTCAGACTTTTGCTCAACAACTATCCGACTTTCACTCTACCATCGTCAGACTTATGCCCGACTCTCATCATCCAAAAGAAGTTCAACTCACTTCTTGGACTTTTGTAATAAGATTGTTCTCAAGTTTAGGGATGATTTTTGTAATCAATTCAAACACTAGTAGAATCATTTCAACTAAGCGTAACTCCGTGATTTTCTATTTTTTTAAGATTTTCAACGTAAAAATCGTGTTCCTTGTAATTTTTTTGTTTGTGTGCTGAGTATCCGTGCAACATTAAGACAAAAAATATTTCTACTTTATCGCCGCAAATATTTTAGCCCGTAAAAAACTTAATTTTAAATGAAATAAATATTCGTGATTTATATTTATATCAGGAATTCGCGACCTTAATTTTTTTTTCACATTTGTGTTCCATCATATTTGATCCACTTTGAATATTCTATTGCTTGAAGGCGTGAAACACCTCTAGTTTCAACGCCAGCTCCTTTACCTCTCTGCTGTAGGCTTCGCCCGTAAAAAATTACTTGTTTTTGTGGATTTCAGAGTCTCATGTGCCTCTTAACAGCAAAAAATTATTAGGTGCGGAGATCAGACGTAGCGCTTCATCTAGATGCGAATAAAATATTGACTTGTGAATATTCAATTGAATTTATTTTTTACTCTATATATTTAATGTGTCCGCGGAACTTTAAGTCAAGCGCATCAAAAGCGCAGCCAAAGCGAAAGTAAAGCGCAATAAAAAAGCGCAACAAAAGAGCAGTCAAAGCGCAACTAAAGCGCATGTAAAGGCAAATAAAGTGCAATCAAAACGCACTTCACGTGTCAAATTTTAATTGGTTGTCCGGACGTATCTCTACGTCCAATCTCCACACCTAATAATCTCTCCCCAGCTGTATGCCAATAACAAATATTTGCAATGATTGAGCTGCCTATTTAATACAAAGCCAACAAAGTAGAATATTCAAATTAAAGTATTAAGAAAATGACTTCCATATAAAATATTTTAGTTTAAACCAGTTGGGGAGATAACGGTGAAATAAAGTATAAGAAAATTAACGTGGAATCAACAGCTCCTCGTCTGTTAAGTAAAGTCCAGCATAACAGTTAAGCTCGATGGTCTCCATTCTTTAAAGTTTATTTTGCTATTAAGGCTTTTTTTGGACTTTAAATAGTATTTTGTTGATAAATGTCATTTCTTCTCACAAATTTTATATTCCTAACAAATCATTAGAACTTACCTCCTTTATAGAGATTATTATGTGCGGAGTCCGGTTTTGTGACAATGAACAGTAAAAGCGCAGTAATAAACAGTTACTGCCCATTTACTGTTCACTATCATAAAACCGAACGATTCTCTGTGTCTAGACTCCGCACGTAATAATCTCTCCCTTTATTAAGACTTCATCTGGAATATTTTCTTACTGCTTTGTAATGTTGCTATAAAGATAATATTTTAAAATTATTGTAGAAAATAACTTCTTAGTACAAAATCAAGTTTGTGACTGTTATCTGAAAAGTAAAATAGTGAAAAAATTGTCCTAAATGAAGTCTAAAATTTTGTTTGGTACGTCTTTTTTACCGCTTCTTGAAACGGCTTTTTAGTACAATTTTGTACTAAAAAGCTGCTTGAAGAAACAGTAAGAAAACCATTCTAAACTAAGCCTAAATCTAGACTTATGAAATATAAATCAAATTTATTAGTCAAGCAAACCCCATATATTGAAGCTGATAAACACTATTGTTCTGTTTCCTATGTTCTTTTGTGTATGTGTTACTTGGTATGCTTAGAGCTTGATCTGAATGTTTTTGCTGGTATTTCAATTGTGTTGTAGATTTGATTCAAACCATAATCGTTAATACTGTAACTATGAGTATGTGTATTAGTATTTTCTTACTTAAGGCCCATCCGAAAATATGTAAGATGAGAGCTTCTTATGACATAAACGAAGGCCTCGTTTGAGACGACTTAATTAGTGCCGTTTTCGTTTCGAAACGTGAAAAATATTTTCGGTCGTTGCTTGGAAGCCTAATTTTTATAAAACTGCCATTATCTTACCAATTTTCAAAGCTTTTATTTTTTACTTCTCCGTTAGTAAAAGGTCTTGGAGCAAACGCTTCTCATCAAAATTTTAGAAAATGAGTTCTGCTATCAAACGAGGTCATAGATTGAATCCAAAATCATGATAATTTTCATCAAGACCCTTATTAATTGGACTAATTATGTGTATGCTTGTTCAAATATTTTAGTACTTAGAGTAGAATCATTTCACATGACATTTTGTGATTAGCTTCGCATAAGGCTTTTTCTAATGCTTCCCATTTTTAAACATCTGAAAGAGACGAACCGTAGAAACGGGATGCCATCGTACTGTATGAGAAGCGCGTCTAATTGATTTTTTTTTTGTCTAAGATTATTTTTTATACACAGCTCATTTTGACTTGTTGGTTGAGAGCTTAGGCTTCCAACTAAGAGGTCTTGGATTCGAGTCTTTGTGTATGCGTTGTGTGTGTATGAGTTTGCCTTAATTGGCCTAAATGTCTCAAAAAAAAAAAGATTATTTTTATTAGGTTACAATTTTCTATTTTTTATTATAATTGATTAATTTTATTAACATTATTTTATGACTCATAAGTTTTTAGTGACAAAATTCTAGTTTTTTTTTAAGTAAGTTATGTGATCTAGAAAATTCAGATTTAAAATTTTGTTCTAATATTTATTTTGGTTGGTTGTATATATTTATAAAATTTGTTATAAATTTATTCTATAAAAAATCATTTAAAATGCAATAAAATGCAACTGCATCGATAAAAAGCAGGATGATGAGCTGTGACCTAAAAATTATTTAGGATAAACTTTTTTTGATTGATAGCTTCTGAAGTATTGTTGTTGTTTGAAAAACAATGAAAACAGAAATAAAATACAACAATTTATGAATTTAGTGGTGAAGCCATAAATTTTTTTCAACGGGGTCTAAATTTTTTTCGACAAATTTGTCCTCAACTTTTTTCAACTGGGCTTGGGTCGGCATAGACAGTTTTAAAGCAAAAAAAAAAAAAAAAAAACAAACGCTAGTCATAATTAATTTGTCCAAATTTGTAAATCAAATAAATATCGATTATGTTATATTAAAATTTTAAAACAAAGTTATGATTCAGACTTTTCTGTATTTACTTTCAACTCATATAGTACTTATTTGTTTACAAAATATACGATACTAATAACTGGATTGATTTAATTTTGAAATTAACATAGATAAAATAAAAGAAGCTCACAGTAACCATTTATGAGGATTTGCTACACTTTTTTATATATATTTTTAGATTGGTATGCGATGTCGTGGATATTGCTTGGTTCATCGTCATGCTGTTGATTGGATTACTGGATCTATAGGTAGGCTTCAACGTAGCTTGATTTATTGATTTGTGGCCATAACGGAACAGTAGTTTTAATGCAAGGTATGTAATCCATACATTTGTCTATCCCATATGTCCAAATTATTTTTTTCTTTATCTCAATTAGACAAAGCATTTTTTTTTATATATTTGAAGTTATAGAAGTACTTTTTTTCCCAACTAAAAAATATGAGATTATAAAATTGTGAGCACTTTGCTTTGTCTATTGTAGTTGTAGCAGAGGGAGAATAATGGATAATTTCAGTCGAATAATGATTGTCGGATAATAATGATTAGATGATGTAGTCCAATGATGATGGTCGAACGGCAATGGTTGGATGATAGTGCTTGGAAGATCATAGTTGCATGATGGGGAATAGACTATGAATACCGAATGGTGTTGATAAGAGCACGTTGGTTGTTCAATAGCAACATTCGTCCGACAAAGGTGGTTATGTAATGGCTAGCTATAATCAGTAGTGTTGAACGCCTAGTAGAGCTTTAAAGCTCTTTAGATATCCAACCTCTTTATAATCTCAAGTTTAACTCCCTTTCCTGCACATAATAAGTTTTATTTACGATTTGAGAGTGGGCACTTTGGCAAATCTAGCAAAAATTCTATATCACTCCAATGAATGACTCATATTGAACATTTTGATTATGAACTATTTATTTTGGCATTAAAGTGCCTTTATAGCCTCAAAATAGAGTCATGTTAGGCAACTAAGGTTGAGGGGACCGTTGTTGGGTCATAGTTGTCAAAGGAACCGTAGTTGACGAGCGATAGAGGTTGGAGGGACTGTAGTAGGAGGGCGACAATGGTCAGAGGGATCATACTTAGGAGACTGAGGTCAAGAAGACCATTGTCGGGTGATAGAGGTCGAAAGGACCGTAGTTGAGATTGCAGTTGAGTGATTGAGGTCGAATGAACCTTTGTTGAGTGACAAAAGTTAGAGGGACCATAGTTGGGCGACAGAGGTTAAAGGGTTTATAGTCAAGCTACTGAGATCAAGGGGACCATTATCGGGCAATGGAGGTTAGACGAACAGTTGTCGGGCAATGGAGATTAAAGAGACCGTAGTTGGGTGATTGAGGTAAAAGGGACTATTGTCAAAGGACAAAGGCCGGAGGGACTGTAGTTGGTGGGCAACGGTGGTCAAAAGGGGTCATAGTTGAGTGATTGAGGTCGATGGGACAATTATCTCGAGATAGAGGTCGGAGATACCATAGTAAGCTGGCAACATAAGTTGGAGGGATCTTAGTCGGTGGGCGGCAAAGGTCAAAGGGACTGTAGCTTGTGGGCGACAGAGGTTGGAGGGACTGTTGTTGTGCAACAGAGGTTGGAAGGGACCATTGTTGGGTGGCAACGGTCTTCCAAAGACTAGACAATGGTTGCCAAATGGAGCTCTAATAGTGATGGTATGGCGAAGGTCCAACAACGATGGTCAGGCGACGAGTGTTTGTCAACGGTAATGCCGAGGTGGAGCTATGGGATTCTTCAAGCATCAGAGCTCTCTTGAGTATTTATTCCAGGGTCCAAGCCTTCTCATCCAAAATTCCCTTCATGTAGAGAATGGCGGCCTATTTATAAATTTTAAGTGTGGCATGCCCCGTAAATATAGAGAAGATCTAGAGCAAATTAGGAGTGCTCAATTAGATGGCTCTTATTGAGCCCTTTAATCATAGAGCATTCATGCAACATGTTAAGTGCCTTAATGATATCAAAATTAAGTGATCTTAGGCTTGTTGTATTTGCCTCGTTGAGCTGCTCGATTTGACTACAAGCATACCATATTTGAATATCATTTAATCCTCCAATTGATGCTTTGAAGTGTCCAAATATGTTTTGAACTCTTGATTTGGGCCCTTTTGGGCTCAGAATTGATCAATTTTGGTGTCATTGGATTCGTCTCATTGAGACATATAATTTGACTGTAAGTTTATTGAAATAAGTGTTTTGATGGTACTAAATTTAATTTTAGAAGTTTCCAATTTAAATGTGTATAAAGATTCATGTTTGATCAAGATGATTTTTGATGATGTATCACACATCGTTTATAATCAATGACAAACACAATAAATTAATTTCAATTGGTCCATATTTTGCCAATTTTCCCTTCTTTAGTTTTCAACATGAAAACTCTAGTGACATTTATAGTTTTCTATCTATGTGCAGATTCTTTTACAAATATTTAAACAGACAACAATAATATAATTTATCAATTGTAACCTAAAAAGATTCGACAAATAAATATATTTATAATAATTTAAAGATAATAACAAATTTTAATTAAAAAATAATCTTTTTATTAAAGCATTTTGTGCAATAGAAAAGGAATAACCTTGTCATAAAAACTATTTTCTAGTAAAATTATAAAACATAATTGATAACTAACATATAATTTAAAAATAAAGAACACAATTTCAGCACAAAATTTTTCATAAATCAATATTACAATATCAATACGCAGCCTATTTTGACATAATTATAAGTTTTTTTTTTTTACTCCAACCGCAAGAACCTAAATTCATGATTTGAACATATAGCAGCCACCAATCAATGTGCCACCGAATTGAAAAGTCAGAGCACTTCAAAATGGTGGCAACTTGCCTCATTGCACCAAGTAATATAAATCAGCATAGGAAAATGATGAGTTGAACTGATCGCACTTAATGATCTCTCTCCGCCTGCAGTAAATCAAAGGAGTCAACTCCGATTTAAGAAGCCCTAAAATTTTGGCGGTCAAAGTTATACTGAGGGTCGCGATCCATCGATCTTCTTTCTAGGTTTTTGACTTTGTTCTGCCTCTTCCTGCGGTAAGCGTTTGGTTCCTCTTCCTCGGCGTGCGGCGACAGACTTGGCAGATCGAGGCATTGAGGTAAGCTTCATCTATCTTTCATCCTGTCCGCTAGAACAGCAGCTGCAGTGCCATTGCTGCAGTGCTGTCCCTTCTAGCAGCTGGATCTGCCGCGTGTCGTCTAGATTGGATTCCAGACTTCATTGACGGTCTTGGACATCGCGGTCCACTTAACCTAACAAAGTTTGCTAATGCGTTTTTCTCGTTATTGGAAGTTTTGGAACTTGTTGATACGATGTTGGGTTGGGACATTCTAAATTGTAGTGAGAAGAATGTAAAATGCGTTATATTGTCTAAAGTTCAAAGTTTGCCGTGGAAAATACCAAGATTTTACCAAGACATGTATCAAGCTTAATGAGCCGGAGAGAGAGCGAGGCAGAGACTAGGTTTAGATAAATCTCTTAGAAAAATTGGTCTACGATATGAAATCCATCTGAACAAAGGAGGGCTAGTCAAACTAATTTATCAAGTAGCAATTCAAAGAGCAAGATTTTCTTAGAATTCTATTGAATTTCTCAAATTTCATGTGATTCATTATGTTTTTCCCTGTGCTTGCACTCGACCAATGACCTTCTATTTGTAAAGGAGGGCCGACATATTTATTCCATAATTGCTATGTAACAAAATTACTTAGAGATGTGAAGTTTATATTGGTGTAGCTAGCTAAGCAGCGGATGAGTTAGCTTGTAGTCGACAACCAGTCAAGGGAATTTTGGGAGGTTTTGAATTGAGGGAGAGCTCTAACGCAAACCCCTAATCAACTAGGGAGTACTTTGAGCTAGTTGATGAGTTCTTTTGGGCCAATGACCTTCACTGATAGGTGACATCATGAATTTCTCAAATGAATTTAATAGCTTAATGTTGAGGGCCTAGTTAGAGCTTAACTCTTGGGAAATTTGATGAGATTTGATTTTGTGCCAATTCGAGGCCTTAGGCAACGTAGGCTTGGCTGGTTCTGGCTTGTAGGTGGTTCAAGCTAGTGTCGAGTTCAGAATCAATGACTTCTTAATCTTGTTTCAAGTTTTCATGCTTGTATTAATTTGGCTTAGATAAATGCGGCGGAACATAAATCTTCAGATGCAATATGCTTGGTTGTGCATTCAAACTATTTGTTGAAATCTCTATGTGATTTTTATTTTGAGGTTTATTTAATGAAATTGTCTGCGAAATATTGGAACTTAACATGTTAACACGTTAGTTTATTCCATCTGCAATGTTAATAAAATTTTGTAGTTTTATTGCTTATTCTTATATTTTGATTATGTTAGGCAAATATACATGCATGTTGGGGTTTTAGAGTAGTGGATGCTCCACCGGTCTGATGAAACTTTGGCTTTGGCATGCAATTGTTCCTTTTCATATTCTAGAGTATTGTGAGTGCATTGTGCAAACTCGACAACTTTTATTTGTTGAGGGTGTTTCTTTATGTGCCAATATCTTGGGCAATTATCAAATTGCACATGTAGGTTGTATTTTTGCTATGCATGCTATTTATGGCTTTCAACATTACCAACGATTAACGAAACACTTAGTAGTGTGAATAATTTGATTTGCTCATTAATTGGGCTATATCATGTCATTTTAGCATGTATGCATTTATGCAAAACATCATCCACAGCCTCTTGTCAAAATTGTTAAAGGTGCCTTTTAATGAATATTGCTTTTAACCTGCATAAAGGGGGTGCCTAAGAGTATACGAATAACCACTGATATTAACTATAGCCAAGAGTTTGGTGCAGTTGTCAATTTTTAACTTGTTAGTAATTTAAGCTTCCAATAGCTGTGTATATTAGCTTTTTATGATAATTCATTTTGGAACCACTGTTAGTTCTTTACATTTATTGTAATTCAAATACCTTTTGTTATGCTAATCTAACTATGTTATTTAGTTGTTGCTTGTATCCATGGAGGCTCTTCAACTTTCTAGCTTTCACGTTGCTAATGAGAGGATCTCATTGGGGCACTATCTTTCTTCATCTACATTTAAAGCTCCTTCTTTGAGAAGTTCAGGGCTGGATGAAAGGTTTATTCACAGCCTTAAGATACCCATGACTATTAAGGCAAAGGTATTCCCTAACTCTGTGGTAGTTTCTTCTCTGAAAAACATATATTTTTTGATAATTAGGACCTAATATTTTGGAATCTGATGTCAATTGGTTGTGTTATAGATAACTAATTTTGATTGATTTGTCATGATTTCATTTTTTTTTAATTAAAAATTTTCACTTGTTGATCATTTCTTTGAGATCTACCCACAAATTGGTTGACGAGCTTCAACTTCTTAGAAATTATGAAGCATGTGTATTTATCCATTTATTATAATAATAATAATAATAATAATAATAATAATAATAATAATAATAATAATAATTGTTGTTGTTGTTATTTTTATTATTTGTTTTTATAGAAGAAGCTCATCATCATTATTATCATGATCGGTCTTATCCCAACTATTTGAGATTGGCTTTTGAGCCACTGTATTACCCTATAAAAGAATTAGTCTGCTAATATGGATAGAAAGTGACGGATGGATGGAAGGGCTTATGTTGAATGATATCAAGCTTTTATCATGCTATTTTGTTAAATTTTTACTAGATTCCTCAACTTTCATGTCTTTTGCAATTATTTCCTTTTTAATTCATTTAATTTGTTCTTTGGAGGTATGGGTTAGAAATTGAGATAAAGGGTGTTCTCACTAAATTTAATTGCTCTAATCTCGCCAAGCTCAACTTTACATCGCTCATGCCACCTCCCAACATCTCTCTCCCTCAACCTCTTCTCTTTCTTTACTCTATCCATATGCACCTCTTGTCTGTTTATGATTCAACAAGAAGTGTTGATGGAGTTTACCACCACTCCAGTGGTCTTATTTCATCACCTCCATCTCCCCAATCCACAATTTTCCCTTGCTATAGTTGTATAAGGCCTCCAAACTCAACTCTATGTTCCTCTCTCTCTCTCTCTCTCTCTCTCTCTCTCTCTTCATCTTTCCCAATTTCTCCTTTTCTCTTTCTCTTCGTCCTTAGTTTATTTGGATGATATAATCGAAGGTGGGTGGTGAAGAGCGGCGCCAACTCTCACATCTCTCTCTCTCTCTCACACACACACAAATTGCTCTATTTTCTCCCAACTAGTGAGATTTATCTCCTCTTTTATCAAAGATCTTGTTGTGTAATGATGTGGTAATAATGCAAACACTTTTGTTTGTTTTGCAGTTTTTCTTTCTATCCTTTTCCTAATCTTTTCCACACACATTCTCTCCCTTTCTTCCCTTGTCTCTATCATCTCTATTGTCCCTCTCTCACCTCCCAGCTTCAATCCTTTTATTTCGTACCATTAAGGTAGTATGGACTCGCCTTCTCTTTTTGCACAAACTAGATTGTGGTTGATTTTGGCATGGTAGTGTTAGGAACCCAAAAGGTCTTACCTTAGCTCTCTTGTCCTATTTTTATCCTCCAATCCTCTCACCTTTTTAAAATGCCTTTCTTACTATCCTCCCTCCCTCCCTTCTTATCTTTTGATAAAGTTCCAAGAGAAGTGCTATGGAGAGTTCTTGAAAAGAAAAGAGTTAATAATGCTTATATTGATATCATTAAAGTTATGTATGCAGGTGCTATTACTTGTGTCCAAACACAAGGTGGTTTGACCAAGTATTTTCCTATTTCAGTTGGATTACATCAAGGATCAACCTTAAGCCCATATCTTTTTGCTTTAGTCATGGATGTTCTCACTAGACATTTGCAAAAGGATGTACCTTGGTGTATGCTTTTTGCTGATGATATTCTTCTTGTTGATAAGACCAGAGAGGGAGTTGAAGGTAAACTTGAATTATGGAGGTCAACCTTAGAGTCTAAAGGTTTTCGCTTGAGTAGATCTAAAACTGAATATATGGAGTGTAATTTTAGTAGTAATAGACCTAGTAGGGGGATTGTGACTTTGGGCGATCAAGTCATTAATAAGAGTACATGTTTTAGATATCTTGGATCTATTGTTCAGAGTGATTGTGAAATAGATGGGGATATTATTAGTAGAATTCAAGTTGGATGGTTGAAGTGGAGGAATGCATCGTGCTTGTTGTGTGATAGAAACGTCTCCCTCAAACTTAAGGAAAAATTCTATAAGATGGTGGTGAGACCTGCAATGCTTTATGGTGCAGAATGTTGGCCATTAAAAGAGAAGCATAATACTAAGTTAAGTGTTGCAGAGATGAGGATGCTCAGGTTGATGATTGGATTTACCTTTAGAGATAGGATATGAAATGAGCATATACGTGAAAAGCTTGGAGTAGCTCCAGTGGAAAATAAGATTAGTGAGAGTTGCCTTAGATGATTTGGTCACATAAAACGATGGCCGTCCGATGACCCGGTTAGGAAAGTAGAGGTATTAGATTTGACTTATATTAAGAAAGGTAGAGGTAGGCCTAAAAAGATTTGATTAGAAAATATTAGAAATATCTTTCTTTATTAGATTTAAACGAGAATTTGACTTTTAACAAGACACAATGGAGAAAAAAGATTCATGTAGCTGACCTCATGTAGTGGGACAAAGACTTGATGTTGTTGTTGTTGATGATGTGAGATGAAAGAAGGGGGATAGAGGATGGAGCAAAGTTCCTTAAGTGCTTGTGTGAAGAATCAAGATCACACATATGATATGAATCTAAGTGGGAGATGGGTAGCAAGGCAAATGAAGCTTTCCTTGGCCACATGTGTTTGAGGAAATAGTGGCAACTAAGTTCATTGTAAGTTAAAATAAAATAAAATAAAATAAAAGTTCATTGTAAGTTTTACGAAGATAGCTTTTATTATCACCATTGCTCCAAATATAGTAGCAAATATTAGGTTATAGGAGGAAATGGGATGCACTCAAACTTTGCTGCAATCCCATCTATCAAACTCGCCCCTCTTACTCAATCTGTCACGACCCGGTCCGGTTAGCCCGAATTAACAGGGCGAAAACTGACGGTCGTACGGAAACTACAAAAAAAAAAAACTTAATACTTTCTTTTTATACATAACATCAACACAATAATATTCATTAACAACATAGGAAAGAGCCACTAAACTTCAATACAAATTTTTCTAATACATAAAAAACATAAAATATCTTAAAATCTAAAAAGAAAACATTACAATAGTCCACGACACATCAATTAACACATTACAACAATTATCTATAAAAACCTGCTTCCTTAAACTACTCTACGCTGTTAAGTAACTGGTTTCTCGGCCATTAATTCTTAACAGGTTCTCCTGAAAATCATTCCCACAAACATGGGTGAGCCAACGCTCAGCAAGTAACAAGTATTTAGCATAAATTTATAAAGTAAGAACAAGAGGACATTATGCATGAAATTTTTCATTTGAGTGCTGAAACTTTAATCCAGAAGAATTACAAATAAAATAATAATCATACTTATATTTGGGTATGCATATATTTTATAACATTCTTACATGCTCAGTTTTCTTTAACTTTTCTGAACTTTTTCATTCTTCATAACTTTTCCTTTATTCATAATTTTTTCCTTTATATTCTTATATGCATAAAAGCATAAATTATTACACCCGTCCCGGAAGTATCAGAATTTTATACTGATCAGGTACACAATCAAATTTGGCCATACATTTCATTTCATTTACTCCGAAGAGTCTTTTACCAATCGCTCCGAGGAGCCCTTTACCATTTTGCTCCGAAAAGCCCTTTACTAGTTGGTACTCCGGATCTTCATACACATTCAATCAACATACTTATCATAAAAATTAATTCTTTCAGGAATCCATATATGCTTGCCTAAATTATTTTATGTTGCTCAAATGTTCTCAAGTCTACCAAAATTTCATTTAAAAGACATGCTATCTTACTTAACCTTACATTAACAATCACAAGATATAAGTTTAACATTTACTGTAACAGTAAGCATAAATACAAAATTTAACCTTTCTTTAATAATAACATGAAGATAATTCTAACATGTGATGGTTGCATGAAAAAGGAAAATTTAATAACTAAACATATGCATTATTTCATATAAATGAAAGTTTAGGAACATGAGTTTACTTTAAATACAAGTACCTACCTTAAGAAAACACCGGACGTGCGAGGATATTAGTTGAACTCCTTGATGCTTTTCCACCTCCACCTCCACCTGATGTAGAATGGGAGGTCCCCTCTTGAGGGAGGAGGAGTTTGGGAAGGGTAATTGAAATGGAAAGATGAGGGAGAGGGGCCGGCTATGTGGATGAAGGGGAAGTGCTTTTAATTCCAGATGTCAAGTATTAGAAGGGGAGGGAATTTTAATTCAAAATCTGGACTAAATTTCAGAAATCTGGAATAAAATCTTTGCCTTAATTGGTAAGCTAATTAGGGCAAGATTTAATGGGGATTAATGGGGAAATAATGGCTGCTTTAAGGGGAGCAATTGTTATGGCAAATTGGATTTGATGGGTGGAGGGAAATTAAATGATTTGAATTAATTCCAAATGAGAAGGCTTCCTTATGGAAGGAATTAAATGAGAAGTCTAGATGCAATGTATTTGGAGATTTGAATTAATTAAATAATCAATCTCAGATTTTAGATTGATTATTAATTAAATGACTTTCCAAAGTTAGAAAATTTAATTAGAAGGTTTTTTGAATTTCAAATTCTTTTGAATTTTGAAATCAAATCATTTCCAAATTAAAATAAATCTATTTTAGGAAAGAAGGGAGTTTGGAAGGAATTGGAGGGGGGGGGGGGGGGGGGGGGGGCATGTGATGGGAGAGCCGACGGGTGGGGCTTGGGTGGTTTATGGCCGGCGGCTATGGAGGGATTTGGCCAGCAGTTAAGACTTGTGAAGGGGTTGATGTTTGATCCAAAAGAAAAGTTAACCAAAATCAAACGAAATAAAACAAAAACAGTTGGTGAATGGTGGAGACTAGAGATGAGAGGACGGAGAACAAAGAAAAATAAAATAAAACCGATACAAATCACGAGCCCGGACTCTTCCTGTGGCTGGTGGGTACTACGTTGCCATCCTCGAGACTTCAATCCATGAGCCCAGACCCATCGTGCGGCTGGTGGAAATAAGGTTGTCCTCCCATAGGACTTCTTCTCTCCAGAACTCACACAGAAATCAAGACAAAGACACCAATTTTTTTTAATTAATAATCCATCATATCTAATACAACAAGAGCAAGGGCCTCTATATATATGCCTTAAAATAAAAGAAACTAAAAAGACAACTTAGTCCCTTGGGCTTATATATGATAAGACTCTTAAATAAGAATAAAAATGAAAAATTCTTAATTAAAATCAAAATACAATTAATAAACTAAAAAAAAAAAAGGAGTGATCTCGGCCGTCGATCTTCATCTCTTTCTTTGATTAACGTCCACCGTCGGATGTCCGCATCACCACCTCTTCCACTTCTAAAATATATGAAAAACCCAACATAACTTAATTCATTTCCAAATAAAGAAATTTAATTTTCCTAGTAGTCACCTTAACATTATCTGATTATTAATTTAAATTTACGGATTTGTCATTAGCCCTAAATTTTGGAAATCATAAATTCCTTAATTTCATCGTATAACCATGCCAAACTTTCCTATAAACCTAATTAATATTTAGGTTAACTTTTTTTTCGGATTATTTTAATATAAAAATTATGAAAATAAAATTTTTGTGAAAAAAAACTAAATTCTACCATTAAAAACCTCCCTAAGGTCCTTTGGAACAATATTCCTTAAGAAATTTTTCTTGAAATCCAAAAATATGTAAACCTTAATTTTTCCAAACTCACAAAAACTTTTGGGGAAAACTTCATTCTTGGGTTTAGGAAACATCCTTAATCATTCCCTAACAATCCCCTTTAAAAATTTTAGGTTTTTCCAAAACCCTAAAATTTTCATTTTAAGAAATCTAAGCGAAAAGAAAGAAATATTTGTTTAGGAACTTACCTTCTTCCTCTGTAAGCTTTCCCCTTCGATTTCCTCCAAAATCTGCCGCCAGAAACCGCCGTTGGAGCCGCCGCCCGAAGCCTCCCGCCGCTCCTCTTGTTCCGCATGCTGTGTTCGGCCGAAGGAATCGAATGAATTTCTATTGATGTTGAAAACATAATTCACCACACCTTGAATGGTCTCCCACCCTCCTTTCAAGCCTTCAAAGCAACCATATTAACCCACCTTTAACCCATGAGTTCGGATGACTTGTTCTTCTTTTTTTTTGTGTAGCGAAGAAAGTAACTAGCAAGTGAAGCCGCTTGGGAGCTTCAACACCTCCTTTCATCCAGCCCTAGAGCTGCCCTCATTGAGTTGTGAGGGATTGCCGCAACCGTGTTGATACGTTGCCCATCTCAAATGGCTGTGAACATTCAACACTCCATGTCTATAAATAGGGTCGAACAAACTCCACTAGATATTTAGAAACTAATTACCTTTCCGTTGATGCTCTTGTTACACCCGGATCATCTATTGATGTTGAAAACATAATTCACTACACCTTGAATGGTCTCCCACCCTCCTTTCAAGCCTTCAAAGCAACCATATGAACCCACCTTTAACCCATGAGTTTGGATGACTTGTTCTTCTTTTTTTTGTGTAGCGAAGAAAGTAACTAGCAAGTGACACCGCTTGGGAGCTTCAACACCTCCTTTCATCCATCCCTAGAGCTGCCCTCATTGAGTCGTGAGGGATTGCCGCAACCGTGTTCATACTTTGCCCATCTTAAATGGCTGTGAACGTTCAACACTCCATGTCTATAAATAAGGTCGACCAAACTCCACTAGATAGCGTGAAAGAAAATCCACTGATCCCCCCCCCCCCGCGTCGTTTATTGCCAAATATACGGGAAACCAGGACACACTGTGATGAATTACTGGCATCATAATAATCCAACATATAATGGTACCTCGTTGATTGTTCTAGCCCTATTGGTTAAAGTCTCATTCGTCTCCACTATTTCATTGTCAATATCTAAATGGATATTTGATACCAAGGCAACATCCCATCTTACAACAAATAACACTTCATCATGCCAAACCCTATCATGGCTTACAGCTTGTGGTGCTCGGGGATAGTCACTCCTTGCCCATACAAAACACTTGTCCGCCATCCCTCCATTCCCAATGAGTAAGCTTATTCTCTTCAAAATACCTTATGTACCCAATCTTTCCTATAACTTACTCTCAATTCACAACCTAACAAACAACAATCCATGCTCTATTACATTTGATGCCAATGGCTATATCATTTTAGACTTGAAGATCAACATACCACTCCTTAAAGGACCTCCTCATAATGGCTTTTACTATCTGGCCGATACACAACTCCACCTCATCAACAACTCCGTTCGCTTTGCTATCCACTTAAATCATCAGGGGCCTATGGGGTCATCTCGAAACCTCGTGTATCTCGACTCTTTGTTTTAGCTACACGCAATTCTACGATGTGCACCACTTCTTCTAATTACTCATATAATGCTTGTTATTTAACAAAGAGTCGTCATTTACCCTTCATTTCTATGCAATCTCATAGACATATCTCTCTTGAGTTAATTCACTCTTAACGTTTGGGGTCCTTCCCCAACCACCTCTTTGCATGGCTATTACTACTATTTTGTGTATGTGGATGGTCACTCTCATAATATCTTGGTCTTTCCCTACATACTAAGTATGAAACTACTCATGTCATTGCCCAATTTAAAATATGGTGGAATGCTAGTTCTCTACACAAATCAAAATCATACGAATTAATGGAGATGGGGAATATCTTAACCATACTCTCAAACAGTTGTTGTCTATCAAGGGCTCCTGTCATCAATTCAGTTGGCTCTACACACCCGAACAAATTGGGGTAGAGGAGTGGAAATGTTGCCATCTACTTGAAACCATCAACACCTTACCACTCAACATAGGATTACTTCACATATTTTGGGTCAATGTCTTGCTCACCTCAAGGTATCTTATAAATCGCTTGCCCTCTCTAACAACAAACAAATACTACACACCAAATTCTACGCAGCAAATCACCTAACTAGATGCAGCTCAAAATCTTCGATTGTCAGTGATTTCTCTGGCTCCATTTGTATTCATCTGGCAAATTTTTTATCTCGCTCACTTAGTTGCATATTATGCCCCTCTACAGAAGGGATATAAGTTTTATGATCCCATTTATATTAAAACATTTATTTTTTGTCATGTTTTATTTCAGAAAGACATCTTTCTTGTTAGCTCTCAACTACTAAAACCAACAACCCATCTCAAACCCGCCACTTGTAACCCTTGTCTAATTACATCAACTTCCACAAACTCTACAATCTCAATCCTCCAACACACACTCCAATCCCAACACAACACCACTACAAACCATTTCTATTCCTCCAAGTTCACCGCCAACCCATGCTGAGCCATCCATTGCCTCACCCAATATACTTCAGCCCACTTCACCTACAGTACCCCTACATCGATTCCCATAACCTACACAGCACCTCTCAGTGATTCAATGATAACAAGATCGAAACCCAGCAACCTTAAACCCAAAAAACCACGCAGTCTCACTCACACCACCATTAAGCCAGAGCCCACATGCTAGCCATCCGAGAACTCCACTGGCGATAGCCAATGCGCGGGTTTTCTTTTTCTTCAACAACTGGGTTCCTTGGAATTAGTATCCCCATTACCTAGCCATAACCTATTGGCAGTAATTGGACATACATAACTAAATATGACTTAGATAAAATGAAATATTGCACACTATGAAGCTGCCATAAATGTACGACATTGACTACACTAAAACTTTCAGCCCGTTTTCAAAAATACTGCCATTATGATTCTTCTTACTATTGCTCTAACTCATCAATATGATAGATTTAAAAATTGGATGTCTCAAATGCATTCATACGTGGTAAACTGAACAAATCCATATATATGGTTCATGCATTGGATTTTTCATTTTAGAGACACTCAATCCTTGAATCATGTTTGCCTCCTTAAGATGCCATATATGGACTTAAACAATCACCCAGACAATAGTTTGCCACACTCACCGGAAGGCTACACTAGCAAGACAAATCCTTCTCTAATGCCATACAAAATCCAGCACCATCTGCATCTATATTCAAATTTATGTTGATGATTTACTTATCGTAGGTGCTGATGCTACAACAATTAGAACTCTCATCCAAACTCTTCAATTATCCCTCAACATGCGTCACTTAGGAACATTATCCAACTTCCTCGGCATCCAAGCTATCCTATAATGCTACAAGTTGCAACTCAGCCATTGTCAATATCTTATGGATATACTTCTAGGAGCTAGAATGGACTCTTGCAAGTCTATCTCAAACCCACTAGCCACCAAAAATGGCTCCATGAATTCATCTCGTATTGCATGCTTAGATCCCAGCACCTATGGTCACCAATTAAATCTCTCCAGCATTTAAGAATCACATGTCTAAACATATTCTGTGTGATGAATCAACTATGTCAACACATGCAATCTACTGAATCTTGATTTTATAAATATTAAACATCTTTTCAAGTACCCCAAAGGCACCTGCACCTTGTTCATCTTCTCCTAAAAGCATCAGTTAAATGCTTGTGATGATTTTGACTGGGCGGGAAACAAGATGATCTTAAATCAATCACAATTTATTGTGCTTTCTCGACTTCAATCTAATCTTCTAACGTGTCAAGAAGTTACCTACAATGGCGAGATCTTCCACAGAGGCTGGATATAGGTCTATTGCAACCTCAACAACTGAGATCATCTGGTTACACTGACTTCTAGAGGAATTCAATATTTCTCAAACTTCATCCACTCCATTGCACTGTGACAATATTTCAGCAATCAGCTTAGCCATCAATTCAGCATTTCATGCTCACACCAAACACATCGAAGTAAACTTTTACTGCAGCTGGACAAAAGCTATCTCCATCCGTCATATGGCGATGCAAGGCCAACTTGCCTATCTATTTACAAAGGCTCTACCTACAACAAAGTTTACATTTCTTCCAGACAAGCTAATGCCAACTGGATCATTAGCTTGAGGGGGGTTGTTGTCACCATTGCTCCAAATGTACCAACAAATACTTTATCTTCTACACCGAATTAGGCTACGTGAGGAAATGGGGCTTTCTACACCGAATCATACTCAGACTTTGTCGCAATTCCATCCATCAAATCGTAACCTCCTACTCAATCACAGCCCTTGCTGCTTTGCTTTGTAACTAACCTAGGATCAACTTAGAGTATATATATTTCTCTATAATCGGATTAAGACAATGAGAATGAATACCACTGCTTTTTCCTTCTCTGCTTCATGAACTTACTGCTGTATACGTACAGCTTAATACGAGCTTTCATCTTTGAGAGAAAGAAGAGTGAGAAAAGGGGGGGAGTTGGTTTCTTTAGGTACTTTTGTTTGAGGAATTATGCACCAATGCTATAAATGAGAAGTGGGAACGATGAGAAGGGAGCCAGAGAGGGCACTGGGTGGAGAGAGGAAACATCCTTCCCTATTTTTGTGTTTAGGAATCAGTTGGACCTGATGCTAAAAAACAAACGGTTGGAGCTTGTGCTAGAAATTGGTGGTAGGAAGCAAAGATTTAAAGAGGTGGGCTGGTTGGTTTGGGGTGAGGGAGAGGGATGGAATAAGGAAGGGAAAGGAAAATTTGTGTGCTGCAGATGGGCTAACTTTGATAGGGCATATTTTTATTTAGAACGTGATATTTGCTAGGACTGAAATTCTTGACCTAAAACTGCATATTGACAAGCTAGGAGCCGTTGGCTGGTGTGCATGCTTTGACAAGAAACAAAGTTACATGTTAGCCCTTGTAAGAAATTCAGTTTTCTAATCACCATATTTTTTTGAAGTCATGTTCCTATTCCTATATCTTAAGGATGGGGAAATGTTTGTATTTTTTTATACATATCTTGCCGTGTAATAAAAAACATTATGATAGGAAGTGCTTGTAAAAATTCAATACTCCTTGGCTGGAATTAAATTTCAGTAGCCCAAACACAACCCACAAGAAGAATTATAAGGAATAACCAGAGCAAAACATTTGTAATTGATGAAATAAGGAAGAAAACAAATAAGATACAATGGATCTTCTTTTAGAGGGGAAGATCTGGCTCTCCCAAATCCCTAGCCGGTGGCTAGAGCCCAATCACCCCAAGAGCAATCTAATTTCAGTAAAACATAAATATATAAAAAAACCTAACCCTAGGGTAAACAATCTATTTAAAGCATACAAAATGTAGTCAAGGCCAAAACAACCCTCCCCTTTTTCTTTTCCCTCATAACCCTTTGAATTTTTCTTCCAAAACAGGCGGACGCTTGTTCTGCTCAATCAGGCAGACGCTTGTTTTGCTCAATCAGGCAGAATTTTGTTCCACCTCAAACAGGTGGAAGCCTATCTGTGAGGACTGACTGGACCGGTCCCTGAGGGACCGGTCTAACAATACCTTCCAAAGACTCACCTTGTCTGCAAGGTGGACAAATGGATCCCTTAGCTTCCTTGTCATTATTAACATTGAGAACCCAATGGGTTCGATATTTACATCTGTGCCTCGGTGTATACCTCTCCTCACATCTGAAACACAATCCTTTCACCCTCTTCTCCTGTAACTCTATTTTTGTGAGCTTCTTGAAGTTTTCCCCAGGTCTCCCTTCTATAGTCTTCTTCGTAGAGGTCTCCTTAAGAATACCCAATGTCGAATCCTTGGGTGCCAAAAGGGTGGTGGTCATTCTGTACTAATCTCCTGAGCTGTTGCCTCCAGTCCCTCTCTCCAGGTGCCTCTGATCCTCCACCAACTAGTCTAGCTCCATAGCCTCTCCCAAATCACGAGGCCTCATCACTCTAACTGCCGCCCAAATCTCTGGTTTGAATCCTTTCATAAAGTTCCCCTTCAATTTAGCCTCCGGATGCGGTCCAGTCACCTGGCCAGGTGCTCAAACTGCTCATGGTACTCCACCACTGTCCCTTTCTGCTTTAGTGTGAAGAACTGCTCATAGAAGTCCCCTCCCTTGCTTGTTCGAAAATATTCCAACAAGTAATTCTTAAACTCCCTCCAGGTCCGTATGGGTTATCTCGTATCCCTCCAATGATACCATGCCAATGCTTTCCTCTCCAAGCACATCCCAACCACTGTAAGTCTCTCTTTCTCTATCAACCTATTGACGATAAAATGCCTTTTCACCTTTTAAATTCACCCATGTACATCCTCTCTCTTAAAAATAGGTATCTTCAGCTTCCTCAACCTCGGATCTCCTGCATTCCCTTTGTTTCCTCCATAATTTTTCATTCCCTAAGTGTCCCAATCATCCCTTATATGTTGTACCCAAACCTTTCATCAAATTTCTACATTCTCCATTCAAATTCAACACCCCTTTCGATCATAATCAGCCCCTCTCCTTTCAAATTCAGCACCCCTTCGATCATAATTAGCCCATCCCCTTTCAAATTCCGCCCCTCTTATCTCAAATTTAGCACCCCTTTATTCATGCCCGACCTCCTCACGCCTCTCCTCATACCCTCTACCCGACTCCCTCCCAGGAATAGACTCTACCAGAGGCATTATCTCTTCTCCCTGCAGAATCTCCACCTCCTGATCTTCCCTTCGCCTTATCGGATTAGGGTTTTCCCCACTTCCTTGGTTGCCGGTGGCTCCCCTCTCCTCCGATGATGCCGTTTTGGGTTGGCCCTCAAGCAACTTCTTCAATATCTTCCCATCAACCTTCTTGTGGACGGCTAAAATTTGACTTTTGAAATTTGAAAATTGAGTTTGGAGATCTGAAAGTTCAGATTTTAATTGTTCGATCTCCCCTTCCAACACTTTTACCTTTCTTCTTGCCATAGGTACCCAAATTTAGGCTCCAATGAAAAAAAAGCAACTTTGATGCGAATCTAACCTCCAAACAACAAAAAACAACAAGATCAGAGAGGAAATGCAGCAGAAATCAACGAGGAAGACTTCTATTTCAACCTAGGAAATTACTCTGATACCAATTTGATAGGAAGTGATCGTAGAAATTCAATACTGCTTGGCTGGAATTAAAATTCAGCAACCCAAATACAATCTACAAGAAGAATTACAAGGAATAACCAGAGCAAAACTTTTTTAATTGATGAAATAAGGAACAAAACAAAAAATATACAATAGATCTTCTATTTGAGAGGAAGATCTGACTCTCCCAAATCCCTAGCTGCCGGCTAGAGCTCAATCACCCTAAGAGCAATGTAATTTCAGCAATAACATATAAAAAAATCTAACCCTAGGATAAACAATCTATTTAAAGCATGCAAAATATAGTCAAGGCCAAAACATCTCTTCTTTTTTTCATTTCTCTCATAACCGACCCCCCCAACCCTTTGAATTTTCCTTCCAAAATAGGTGGACGCCTGTTCCGCTCAATCAGGTGGAATTTTGTTCCACCTCAAATAGGCGGAAGCCTGTCTGTGAGGACTGGTCCAATCAAGGCCTAAACAACTTTTCTTTTTTTTTTCTTTTCTCTCCTAATCAGCCCCCACCCCTTTGAATTTTCCTTCCAAAATAGGTGGACGCCTGTTCCGCTCAATCAGGTGGAAACCTGTTCGTGAGGACCGGCTGGACCGGTCCCTCCTGGACCGGTCTAACACATTCATGCCTATCACATTTTGCTTGCAATCAAGAAACTAAGTATCAACATGAGAAGGTATTGTGAAGTAAATGTTATTTCTGCAAATAAAATGTAAATCCCATGAGAAGTAACAACTCATCTTTTGGGATTCAATGCACTATCCAAATTTGTTCAGCCGAAAACTTCAACTAATAGGTAAAAGACCAACTGCATGTATATCAAAACCCAGCTTATTGTTCAATCATTTAAATGTGGGAGTGCTCATTTTCTCACGCTTCTTGTCAATTTCCTTGTTACAATAATGTCTTGTCTAGTCACTAGATTAGAAAGCTTTTATTTTCATTTGTATCAACTGTGTCATGTATCAGACATTGAATCTTCCATGTGGGAGCTAGTATACAAGTCAGCCAAATTTTGAACTAACTTTGTTCATACAGAGCCCAACCATGTGGGATGGATCACTCAAAATTATAAGCAAACTATCATATATGAACAATTAACTCTAATGCCCCTTTGTTTTAGTACAAATAACTAGTTTCCTAGGTTGTACCCGATGAAAGGGGTTTGATACCAATCCAACCTAGAAATTAGGCCAATGAATGCCATGTATATCAAGGCCCTTCTCATTTTTCAATGAGATTAGTTCACCTGCTTTCGGGTTTGTCTGAACAGTATCAAGCATTAAAGATCATGAGCATTGTCTAGCTTTTTTTTTTTTTTTTTTGCTTAAAACAAGAAATAAAAAAAAAAACCATAACTTTTTCCTTTTGAAACTCATTTAAGCATATTAGCTTGATAATTAAATTTCTTTGTTTTCAGACATTTGTTTCTATGCGCCTTAATGGAAGCAGCAGAAGAACTCCAGGTTACGAGGACAATACTATTTTAAAATTCACAGAAGGTCCTTCAGAGAAATTTGTGGATGATGCCATAAAGTCACATTCGACTCTAAAACAGAGTGATGAGAAAATAGGAGCAGATCTGTATGTACATCAAGAGCGTGCTATTGAACAAAAAGGATATGCAAAACTACATGATTTTTGCTTGGGAATGCCCTATGGTGAGTGTTGATCTACTACATGTATTATGTTTTTCTGATTCTCTCCCATGGTGATAGTATTTGTATCTTTCGTTTAGTCTATCCAATCATCTTGGTTTGGAATTTTTGATGGATGAACTGAAATTAGAGAATTTGGCATTAAATCACATTATTTTTTCTTGCGAATGTAATTTTTATAACTATAGTTGATCTGGTCATAGTCATGTTTGCTTTCTTGAAGGTTCAGTAGTCATTATTTTTTTATGTACTGTAGATCAAAGTTGGGCCTGCTACACTAGTTTTCAAACTCATTTTCAATCTAAAAACTTAAAATTATGACTGAGACTAGCCACTTGGTATTTCTATATTAATATATATTTTCAACTATATGATATGAAGTAAACACAATGTTTTCATATGTCTTAACAATCTCTTGCTGACAAAAGAGCTCTCCACATCGATCATAGCTCCCTCATAAGTAGAATTTTTTCAACACCATCAAATATCATACACTAAGTAGAATGGATAAGGTCTTGTTTGGGCTGAGCCATGGGGTCCAAATCACCCAAGGGAGGTAGGGAGAGATTCACAACATCATTACATAGGAGGAACTAATGGAGGGAGAAGCCATTAGGGTATGGATGTGAGATCGAGAAAGTTGAAAATGCGAGTGTTTGAAGGGGAAGATGCTCAGGGTTAGGTGTATCGGGTGGAGCGTTACTTTGCGATCAACGGCCTGACAAAAGCGAAAAAACTCATGGCGGCAGGGCTATATTCGGAGGGAAAAGCCCTTGTTTGGTTTCAGTGGAGGGAGTCTCGATATCCAATCTATTCATGGGGGAAATTTAAAGAATGTTTGTTGGAGGGTTTCCAAGCCATTCATGAAGGAGACCTCCATGAATAGTTCCTATGCCCTAACTCAAGAGGGGAGAGTCATGGAGTATTGAGAGAAGTTTGAGCTGCTATCAAGAAGACCAAGAGGAATTTCGAGAAAGGCAACGTTGGAAGGGAATTTCATGAAAGGTGCTTAGGGAGGACATACGAGCAGAGCTCAGTGTGCTGAGACCTAGAGGGTTGAGAGAGATGATGGAGCTTGCTCAGAGGGTGGAGGGAAAATATCGGAGGGAGAAGGTTAGTAAGATCAACATCATGGGAGGGGCTTACCGGAGTACCTCTATGACCCTGGCACCAAGAACCTAGATGACGTCGTTTCAGAGGGAAGCACCAAAGGAGAAGGGCACTGGAGTTCGCCTTGAATTCAACTTTAAGTGCCTTACAAAAACGGAGGTGCAGGATAGGCGGGCAAAAATGTTATGTTTCAACTATGATGATAGGTATACGTCGGGGCACAGGTGTAAGGACCAAACTTTTTAGGTTCTCACCGTCTGTGATAACGAGGAAGATGAGGAGTGAGGTGGGAGTGAAGCATCGATGGAGGGGGAAAAGTTGCATTTAGACATGATGGAGGTCTCCTTGAACTCAGTGGTGGGATTCACTCTGAATCACACCATGAAAGTGAGAGGAGAAATAACAGATAGAGAGGTAGTGGTGTTGGTAGATTGTGGGGCTATCCACAATTTCATCTCCAACCAGGTTGTAGACCAATTTGGCATGAAACTGGTGGACACAGGGTGTTATGAGGAGATGATGTATCAGACAGGTAGAAGAGTGTGTAGGGGGTAGTTTTGACCATACAGAGAGTCCAGGTGAGGAAGGATTTTCTCCTATTGGAGTTAGGGAGCACTGATATCATCCTAGGAATGAAATGATTGCAGAAGTTGGGAACGACCAAGATTGATTGGCAGACACTAACGATGAAGTTCAAGGTTAAAGGGAGAAAAGTGGTTATTAGAGGGGATCATAGCTTGTCTAAAACTATGGTTTCACTCAAAACTTTGGTCAAGGCGATACAAGGAGTAGGGCTGTGCTACTTGATGGAGTTGCAGAGCCTAGAGGAGGTCCGAGAATAAGATGTTCCTTAGCCAATTTTCATCCTTCCACCTTGAGGACAAGGTGCATTTGGGTGGGGCGGGGGGGGGGGGGAGTATTGATACGGCGGGAGCGAGAGCCGCAGGAGTGGGGGACTGATTTGGAGGGGATTAATTATAAAATATTTCTTAATTGAAGATGACATATTTTGGGGGCTGATTTGGAGGGGATTAATTAGGAAATGTTTCTTAATTGAATAGGGCTGATTTGGGGGCTAATTTGGAGGGGATTAATTAGGAAATATTTCATAATTGAAGATGATATATTTGGGGCTGATTTGGATGGGAAATAATTATGGAAATATGATAGATTTGAGAGGTAGTTGTGGGAGGGGCTGTTTGGGCATTTGCTGTTTATTATTTGCTTTAAGTAGGTGATTTTCTTAGGGTTAGGGGTATGTGTTATTTGCTGAATTTAGATTGTTCTTAGGGTGTTTGTGCTCTATCTGGCGGCTAGAGATTTGGGAGAGCAGATCTTTCTCTCCAATTGAAGATCCACTTGTGTCTTGTCTTTCTTTCATAAAACTTTCAATTAAAAAGTGTAATTCCTGATTATCTTGTCGTTGGTTTCTTAAAATTGCTGAAATCAGATTTCAGCTAAGACTTTTTCTAAATTTCTGCGAGCACTTCCTAACCATCCCCTTCTTGGTTTCATACTTGTTGAGAAAATAATTTATACCCTTTCGCTATTTATAATGATGGATTTTGAATTGCTTGAATGAATGTTTTAGTTTTTCCTTACTGTTTGATCCTCGTGGAATTTTTATGAATGGTTGTTTCTTGTGGCCGATTGAAGATCAAGATAGACATACTTCTTTCATCTGTACCTTCTGCCATGTAATAATCCGTTTAAAAAAAAAAAAAAGTTTTATTATTAGTCAGTCGTTTATTTATAATTTTTTTCATAATGTGCCAGGAAGAATCTTTTTCTAACTACATGATTTCTTGGGAAAAAAAAGACAACTTGTTTTAAATGTTCGGATTCTATTAATAGCCACTGAATAAGGGATTGGTCTTGGAAATAATTAGTTCTATTTCTAGTGACAAATCTAGACCATTCTTGTCTACTTTTGCAAGCTTCAACTGTTGTTTTGGCTGTACTAGTTTCTAATTAAATTGATTGCCTCGATAAAGATTTACATATTTGTTTTGTTTATAAATTACTGCAACTTGTTTCTAAACAATTTTTTTTTTCTTTCTCCTCTTGTGTATATTTCAGTACGCCCTAGGGGGTGTCCTTTTTCCATTTTTCTTAAGAACTCTACTTAACCAACGGATAAATCTGTAATTAACATCTTCATTACATATAATTCAGGTGGTTTTTTGTTTGCTGGAGGACTTTTTGGTTTCCTCTTTTCAAGAAACCCAGTAAGTTTAACTACAAGCTTGCTAGGGGCTGGTATATTGGTCTTGGCAGCCATTAGCTTGAAGGTCTGGAGAAGAGGGCTAAGCAGCTCACCATTCATGTTGGGACAAGCAGGTAGCAAAATATAATCATCACTTATTATCCAAATTAAAAGAAATATATCTTCTGAACCATCGAGTTAAAATGTATCTGCCCTTCCGATTTTTTTGTTTTCAATCAAAATTATCCTTCACAATTGCCACTATGATGGATATTTGCCTACGTTTGGAACAAATGCTAGTTTTAAACGATATTCTTCGCTGTTTCATCTATAATTTTCGTTAATGAACTTCTAGATAGGTTTGGTAATTCAGAAATTATAGGAAGTGGTTACTTGAATTTCAACAATGTGTTCTTTTAATTTATCTTCTAATTGCTTTAGCTTTGGTTGTACTACAGCCATTGCTGCTACTCTCCTTGTGAAACATTTCCAGTCTTATTTCTTGGTAAGTGATACTATGCCTTGGTCTTCTATCTTGTTTTACCTGGTTTCTGTTGTTAATATGATTCGCTCTCTTTAACAGACAAAGAACCTCTTTCCTTCTGGGCTTTATGTCTTCATGAGGTAATCCTTCCCCAATTCATGATATTATCATGAAATTTATTTACTTCAAATTCTAGTATATACCTAGTAGTCTGTTTTGAAAATTGCAGTGTTGCAATGCTTTGCTTCTACTTTTATGTGCTATTCTCCGGAGGTAACCCGCCACCAAAGAAGAAGCTTGCTGCTACCCAGTCCCCTTAGTCCCAAATTCTTCATCTTCACTGTTTTTTATCGGAGAGTATATATATAGTGTTGGTGTATCATTACAGGAAGATACCATTCAGTACAATAAATTTGTAATAAAACTTACCTAATTGTTACTAACGATGGAAATGTATAAACGAAATTAAGAAAAAAGTTTTAGTTTATTCAAATTACACTATTGCAATCATCACCATTTATATTTGAACTTCAAATCTTGTGTCCCGAATTTTCTGGATGAATAATTTGTGAAGATCTGCATTCAACCAAGCTCAACTCTGCAGTCTGCCATTCTTCATAGTATGGCATATTCATTTAATTATCTGTTAGTACTATGAAGCTATGGCTGAGTTATTGTTAATCTAGACTACCCTTCTCTGATTTCTAATATTTTGAATGAAGCATAATTTGGTATCAAATTCAACGGGCATCTTGTTAAGCGCCATTTGACAGCAAATGGCTCGATCCAAACCTTCTTTTTCAATGGCCTCTTACATTTCTACCTTATAAATTTCATTAGTATATGTTTGGATCCCTATAAATTCATTCATTTAAATTTTCGTTTTTATTATATTTTTAATTGTGCAGGCCAATTTAAATTTTATCACTTAGATTTAATTTTTTTTAATCTGCTTAAGAAGAAATAGAATACTTAAAAAAAAGAGAAAAACAAAATCAAATTGTAAATTAAAAATTTTTAATCAGTATTTAAATTCCGACCCGAAGAAGAAAAACTTGCACCTCTTCATTCGCAGAGAAAAATTTCTCAAACAGTTTGTACTCTCTCTCTCTCACTCATGAGTAGAACATTTTTTTTCTTTTTTTTCATGCGGCCAGTGGGGGCACGTGCCCCTAGTGTCCCCACCTTGCCTCCGCCCTAATGGGAGGCACTTGCCTTTCAAATCCACCCAGCCGGATTAAAGATTCGACGGAAAAAGACTTCGGGACAAGGATTAATCCTGGCACAGATCTTCAAGTCTTGAATTTTCTTGTGGTACTTGATAATAAAATATAATTTAATTAAAAAAGAAGATATTTTAGTTTCTTGAAAATCCGACAGCCTCTCGACGCCCTCTCTCTGCAAAAGGAGGTTGGGACATATTTGCCTTTCAATTCACCCGATCAGATAGAATTCGACGGTTGAGGGCTTCAGAATTTGATTAGTCCCGGTATACATCATCAGGACTTCATGTTAAGGTACATGTTTATATTCATTTATTGAAAGTGATACATAGTATTTCTCAAAAATTCGATAGGCTCCCCACGACCCCTCCCCATGTCCCCTCCCCACGAAGGGAGGTTGGGAGGGTACTTGCCCTTTCAATCCTCCCGCCCGGATATGATTTGACGGCCGAGGGGCTTCGAGATGTTGATTAGTCTCTGTACGAGTCTTCGATGATCCCGATTGTAGTACCTGCATTTTTTTTATAAGCACACGTGCACACTCATATACTTATGGCGGCCGAAAGCAACTCAATCTAAAACATTAAATTAGACAACTTATATTGATCCCTTGATTATAATAGATCATTTAGTTTGCATATGAGAACCCTAATGATGTCACAATCAAATGATTTTAAGCTCATTGGATTCATCTTGTCAAGCAGCTCTATTTGACCATATACACAATATTTGAAGATTGTTTAGTCATTCAATAACCATTCTGAAAAATTTTAAAATATTATTTAAGTCATTGCTTTGGGTTCGCTTGAACTCAAATCGAATCACTTTTGTGGCGCTAGGTTTATTTTATTGAAGCATTCTTTGATTATAAGTTTCTTGAAATAGGATTTTGGATAGTCTCACATTTAATCATGAATGTTTTTAATTCATATATTACCTTAAGATTCATGTTGATTAAGTAAATTTCTTGAGACGTATCATTTGCTTCCATTTCAGGCACCGAAGCTTGTGTGAACTAAAAATATATTTTAAAAATTGTAATTTTAGAAAAATTACAAATAACAATCACTTCGTGGATGTCGATGTAGACCAAGACAACTGGGCCAGCCAGCCATCGCTTGCGACGTCGTTGATGATCGTCGACACTTCCTCGGGTGCCTCTAGGTGCAACAAAGAGACATCTTTTTGTTGACTCATTAAGAGGAGCTTCTATTTTTTTGTTGACTTTATTTCTTCTTAATTTTGAGATTTCTTTCTTTCTTTTTCTCTCTTTTTGAAAACTTTTCTTGTTATCTCTCTCTCTCTCCCCTCTCTCTTTTAGAGAGTTTTTTTTAATAAAAAAGTTCTCCTTTTTAAAGAAAATTATAAATTTATTAAACTCATAAATTATAACTTTTAATTCTCCTTTTAATTCATATATTACCGTAAGATTCATGTTGATCAAGTAAATTTTTGGAGACGTATCATTTGTTCTCATTTCAGACGTTGAATCTTGTGTGAACTAAAAATATATTTTAAAAATCATAATTTTAGAAAAATTACAAATAGCAATCACTTCTTAGATATCGATGTAGACCAAGACAACTAGGCCAGTCAGCCATCACCTGTGACGTTGTCGATGATCATCGACACTAGGCCAATGCCTCGGGTGCCTCCAATGGGAGCTGCAACAAAGAGAGATCCTTTTGATGCCTCATTAAGTGGAGCTTCTCTTTTTTTTTTTTTTGTCTTTTTCTTTATAATCAAAGAATGCTTCAATTTGAAAATCGTTAGTCATTCAATAACCATTCTAAAAAATTTTAAATATTATTTAAGTCATTGTTTTAGGTTTGCTTGATTTCAAATTGAATCACTTTTGTGGCGCTAGGTTTATTTTATTGAAGCATTCTTTGATTATAAGTTTGAAATAGGATTTTGGATAGTCATACATTAAATCATGAATGTTTTTAATTCATATTTACCTTAAGATTCATGTTGATTAAGTAAATTTCTTGAGATGTATCATTTGCTTCCATTTCAGACGCCGAAACTTGTGTGAACCAAAAATATATTTTAAAAATTGTAATTTTAGAAAAATTACAAATAACAATCACTTCGTAGATGTCGATGTAGACCAAGACAACTGGGCCAGCCAGCCATCGCTTGCGACGTCGTTGATGATCGTCAACACTTCCTCGGGTGCCTCTAGGTGCAACAAAGAGACATCTTTATGTTGACTCATTAAGAGGAGCTTCTATTTTTTTGTTGACTTTTTTTCTTCTTAATTTTGAGATTTCTTTTTTTCTTTTTCTCTCTTTTTGAAAACTTTTCTTGTTATATATATATATCTCTCTCTCCCCTCTCTTTTTAGAGAGTTTTTTTAATAAAAAAGTTCTCCTTTTTAAAGAAAATTATAAATTTTTAAACTCATAAATTATAACTTTTAATTCTCCTTTTAATTCATATATTACCTTAAGATTCATGTTGATTTAAGTAAATTTCTTGAGACATATCATTTGCTCTTATTTCAAGTGTTGAAGCTTGTGTGAACTAAAAATATATTTTAAAAATCATAATTTTAGAAAAATTACAAATAGCAATTGCAGAAATATCACCTCAGAGAGGAGTGGGAAAATTTGCTCAATAGTGTCCTATTCTTCTGTTCAGATAGGTTTGCCACCGTCATATATACATAATGTATAATTGCCCTTTTGTAGGCTCTAAAAAAATATTGTTATGGATAGATGATGCATGTCCTCACATACTTTGTTACTCCTACACCAAGAGTAGTGAATTGCCTTCATAGTAAGAAAATTTCAAATATCTTAATTTTTTTCCTTATAGGTTCTGGTTCCACCTCCTAAAAGAGACTTGACGCTATCTTATATAGGCAACATATTCTCCTTTTATAAGCTATAGTATTTTCAAAATCAACAACATCGAATTACCCTAAAGACAGAGTTGATAATGATACCCGAGATTTTTAATCTTTATGCTTCGTCATTCCTTTTGAAGGAAGGTTGACTATCTTTATTTTGGAGATTATGATCCAAAGAAATTTTCAACTTATTTTGAAGGTCCTCTTTTTTCCCTAATATAGATGTAATTATTATCAAAATTTCAACAAAATATTCAAATCCCTATATACTAAGAGGCTATTTTGTTTATTGAAAATGGAATGCGGTGTAAAAATGATGTAATGTATTTAAAATGTTTTGCATTATTTGGATGAATGTAAAATGAAAGTAAGTGATTAGTTTTTTTTTTTTTTGCTTGAAGTAAAATAAATGTAATATAAAACCCAAAATTGATGCCGGTCAGTGGCTAACAATGGTGCTGGTGGTTAGGGAAATTGCTGGCAACAGTGTTTCATGAGTAGTGGTGGTGGCTGGCAATGATGGTGGTGGCTGTAGTGGCTAGCTTTGGTGGCGGTGAGTGAAAATAGTGACAATGAATTTATGATATATTTGGAAATCACCTGAGTCAGACAAATTCTAAATACATCAAAATTGTACTAGATGATGCATTCCAAATACACCAAAATTTTACACCACATTCATTTTACTTAAAACCAAGCATCAATATTCTCAAAACCTTAGCATTTAGATTATTTTACACCAATTTTACTTCAAATCAAATAGCCCTTAAGTGGTATTAGGAGCACGAGTGGCTATGAAATGCTTCATTGATCAAGTAAGAAACTTCTTTGCTCATTTCTAGTACCAATATGCTTTCTTGAGACTATGAAAGAGGTACCATGAAGCTCACGAGTTTCTCTTGCTTGGTCTAGAAATGTTCCCCATATATTATGTTATACAAAAATATAAAAACTTATTTTTTTTCTGAATTAATCTGTATTGATAAATTATAGGTAACTTAAACTCTACTAGAATAGGATGCTATAGAATTATAATAATTAGAGATGAAAACCCTTGAAAGTTATAATGAGGGATAAGTTTATTCCTTTCACTTGAAGGAAATTTCTCATAAATAAGCTATCACAACTCATCTCTAATAACATTATGAGGGAAAACAATAAAGCAATGTTGATTTAAGTCCTCCATAAATGTTAATGGATTGCAGATTGGTCGAGCAACACGGGAAGTAAGGGTTACATAGGTGGCGTCTTAGAGGTCTTGATGAGACTATGGTGGAGGGGGTACTGCAACATGAGGTAGGGGTGAAAAAAAATTGACCTGACTCAGAATTGACCCAAAAAATTTAGGTTCAAATCCAAAATTTAAACTTATTTAATTGGTGGGTCAAGTTTGAGTTGAGTTGTGAACATAATTTTAACTTGAAAGTAACCCGATTAATTTTTTTTCCATAAATTATTTTGCTTGTTGGTATTCTCTTCTTGATTTTGATCAATAAATCTAAACTTTTATAATTTACAAGTCTTAAAAAAACTTTTTTTTTCATCTAAACATGTATTAGATCGAGTTTGAGTCCACCTTTTTTGACCCGTTTATCAAAAAGGTTAGATTTAAGTTGATTGGATTCAGATAAGGTGAACTTTGAGTTGGAACCTATAATAGCCATGAATTTAATTTTCTTAAATTCTAAGAAATTGTTTGAGGTAGCACTACGACTCTGAGCTTGTGGGCGCTGTGGTGCCAAACTATTGGATTTTCTGGAACTTGAGGGAGCTCTGAGACATTGAGGTATAGGGCGATGCGGTGCCATGTTTGAAATTTTTTTTATTAAAAATATCTAAAACCATTACTTAAATCACTAAGCCACCCATACGCAACCCCATTTCCATCTTTAGACGGGTGAGAGAGGAAAGGGAAGAGGAGAGAAAAGAAGAGAGAGGAGTAAGAAAGAGGAGAGGGAAAATAAGTTTAGGTTAATATTTTTCATCACTCTAGTTGTGAAATGTGTTCAACTTTAATTCTACTTATGTTTTCAGTGATTTTGAGTTTTATTTATTTTCTTCCTTTTGAAAGTTAAAAAAATGTAATACCTATCATTTTAGAGGTTTTTTATCATATAACTTTTGATTTGTGGTAGATATCGTTATACTGAATATTTTGATTTACTTATATTAAAGTTTTACTGGATGATTTTGCTTATATGTCATTTTAATTGAAATGAGCAGAATAGCATTGAGTATTGTTGCGGACTCAAATATACGCGGAGATAGATTTTAATTTCCCGTCTCAGCGTTGTACGTATATTCAGCACACAAACAGAATCGAAATAGTAACACCAGGATTTTTACGTGGAAAACCCTGGAAAGGGAAAAAACCACGGGGCCACGCCCAGTTGAAAGAGTTCCACTAGTGTTGTTTGAAATACACGAAGCTGATTCGTCCTTTAAATTCAGGACGATCAAATTACAATGAGTATCAGTTACAAGGACAAGCAGAGTTCCGACGTCACTTGAGTGTCCGGCAGAATTCCGGCGTCACTTGGAAAGAAGTCCGTCGTCACTCGGGCGTCGGGTAGAATTCCGGCGTCGGGAAGAATTACAGCGTTGCTCCCGTGTCGGGCAGAGCTCCGGCGTCCCTCGGATGCCTGGTGGTGCTTCGGTGGTGTTCCGGCGGTGTTCCGGCGGAGTTCCGGCGGAGTTCCGGCGGTGTTCTGGCGGTGGTCGAGGAGGAGTTATTCCCTCCTAGGCTTCTCTTCTCTTCCTTCTCTTCTTCTCTTCTTGGCTTGGGTCTTCCTCTTAAGAGAAATGAGGGGCTATTTATAGTTTTTCTGGAGTGGCATAGCCCGTAAATAGATGAGGGATCAAGGGCAAATAAGGAGTGATCCGGATGAACGGCCGATATTGAATCCCTTGATCGTGAACCGTTTATCAAGTATTTGAAGGTCTTAATGATATCAGAATTCTGCGATCTTGGGCTCGTTGGATTCGTCTCGTCGAGCCGCTCGATTCGACTATAAGCTCGTCAAAATCGGAGACCGTTTGGTAACTCAAATTGCTGTTTGATGCTTCCAACAGCACTTCTGGTACTTGATTTGGACTCGTTTGGGCTCGGATTGAGTCGAATTTGGTGTTGTTGGATTCGTATTTCCGAGACGCTCAGTTCAACTGTAAGCTTGCTGAAATTGGAGTTTAAATAGTCTCCGAATTAATTTTTGAAGTTTCCAACTTGAGTTTTTACGTCGAGATTCGTGCCCGATCAAGATAATTTTCCGATGACGTATCAGTTGCCCCCCTATTTTTGGACGTCAAAGCTCCAGGAGTCCAAAAATATATGTGTCGGCTTTTCACTTTGGCAAAATCGCAAAAATTTGCGTTCCAAAAATTAAATGTTTGCTCGAACTTGATCATAGAGGCCCCGTTGAGCTCCGAAAGTGTCAAAATTGAGTCTGGAACGTCGAAAAACGTGTCCGGGGACCCCAAAAACGTCGAATTTGGACCGTCCGGGCCCAAAATCGGAGCCCGGTAACGCGTAGGCGGCCGAACCGGCCGGCCGGCCGCCGGCAGCCGCTGCCGGCGGCGCCCGCGCGGGCGCGCGGGCAAGGGACGCGCCCCTTGGGCGCGTGGCAGCAGTTGCTGCCTGCTGCCCTATTTTGATTTTTTTTTTTCTTCGGTTGCTACAGTAACCGCCACTGCTACAGTGAACGCTACAGTGACTGCTACAGTGATTTCTGCGGAATATTTTTCTTCCCCACAGTTGCTACAGTACGCTACAGTACTGCTACAGTGCCGCGATGCTACAGTGATTTCTGCAAAATATTTTTTTTATTTTTTAAGTAGTGGGGCCCAAAAATTTCAAAAAAAATTCAGAAAATTTAATAAAATTTTGGAATCCTCCCCCCTAAAAAATACTATAAATAGACCCCTCAAGGCCTAGGAAGAACTCGCCCCTTCTTCCTTTTCTCTTCTCCTTCTAGCTTTTGGCATTTTGAGGCATTCCGCCATTTTTAAGTAGGTGACTTTCCCCACTTGACTCGGCGCCCCTCCTTTTGCGCAGAAGTTAGCGGCTTCTCTCTTCTCCCCTCTAGCTTCTGGCGTTTTGAGGCCTTCCGTTGTTTTTGAGTAGGTGATTTTCCCTACTTGACTCGGCGCCCCTCCTTTTGTGCAGAAGTTAACGGCTTCCTCTCTTTTCCCCTCTAGCTTCTGGCATTTTGAGGCCTTCCGCTGTTTTTAAGTAGGTGACTTTCACCACTCGACTCGGCGCCCCTCTCTTTGCGCAGAAGTTAGAGGCTTCTTCTTTTTTCTCTTATTCTGACTTTCTGACAGTTGAGGCATTCCGATGTTATTCAGTAGGTGATTTTCCCTACTTGAGACAACGCCCCTCCTCTTGTACAAGAGTTAGAAATTTCTCTCCTTTAAGAGATCATGTGGAGGTGAGATTTAGTCGGAGAGAGTCTGACGGCGGTCAGCGGCCGGGCGGTGGTCCGACGAAGGTCAGGCTGAAGTTCGATGGCGGTCCGCGACCGGGCGGTGGTCCGACGAAGGTCGGGATGAAGTACGGCGTCGGGTAGAACTCCGACGAAAATTTGTCGGCCAGAAGAAGTCCCACGACGGGTAGAAATTCAGTGTCGGGTAGAAGCCCGACAAACATCTGACGACGGGCAGAAGTCCGACGTCACGTAAAAGTACATCGTCGGGTAGATATCTGACGGGGGTTCGATGACTGGCAGAAGTCCGACGTTGGGTAGAAGTTTAGCGTCGAGTTGAAGTCCGACGAGGGTCTGGCGACGTGTAGAAGTCCTCCAACGGGAGGAAGCTCAGCATCGAATAGAATTTCGATGTTAGTTTGTCGATGATGGACGATCGGGTGGAAGTCTATTGGCAGTCAACGACCAAGTTGGGAGCAGAAGGAGAGAGTTCAACGGTGCTGCTATCAACAGTTGAACGAGAAGCCGATGATGGCTGATATGAAGTAAAGGACCGCCGGCAGATATCCGACGAAGGGCCGATGATGGCGGGTGTCCAGTGGCATTGTGTTAAGGCAATATTCATCCATACTGAAGTGTGTCAACATCAGATATTACTGGATCAAGGGGCCGAAGTAGTGTGATATGCCAACATTTTGGCAATACACTAACACTGAGTGGAGATCTGATGATGATCCAGTTATGTCCTTTCCTTAAAGGAGCAGTTGTAGGAGATGCTTGCGTGCAGTAAGGGAGAAGTCACTTAAATCCACCAAGGACATTTGACTGTGTTAAAGTTGCTTGTTTCTTGATGATACTAGCTTGTATGAATATCACCAGTGTACCTTTTGCTTTTACATTCTTGCAAAGGTGACCTAGATGTACAATCTTTCGTAATATGACTTCAATAATATTTATATGAAGTTGAAAACTCACTTTTGCATCTTTGAAACATGAGTTAATATATTGTGTAACATGCTTTTTCGAAGATTTTTTGCCCGCCAAGAATCTCTGTAGGAGATGTCCAGAGACTCCATCAAGAATATATGACCTATCCGAGGTAGTATGTCGGAGCCTTTGCTCGACGACGCTAACCTGTATGGAAGAGGTCGAGAGAATCCACCAAGGATGTGAGACCTATCCGAGGTTATATGTCAGAGCCTTGCTCGATGACACTAACCTGTATGGAAGAGGTCAAGAGAATCCACCAAGGATGTGAGACCTATCCAAGGTTGTATGTCGGAGCCTTTGCTCGACGACGTTAACCTGTATGGAAGAGGTCGAGGGAATCCACCAAGGATGTGAGACCTATCCGAGGTTGTATGTCGGAGCCTTTGCTCGACGACATTAACATGTATGGAAGAGGTCGAGAGAATCCACCAAGGATGTGAGACCTATCCAAGGTTGTATGTCAGAGCCTTTGCTCGATGACGTTAACCTGTATGGAAGAGGTCGGATCGAATCCCCCTGGGATTGATCATCCAGTGATTGAGACACAATAAAGATTGCGTATTTCTCGAATCAAGGATAAAGAGACTATATTTGTCAGTAGTTTTTCACTGTCAGTTGCATTCTTTTTAAAGAAAGTGACAATATCAAAACTGGACGAACAACACATTATATTACTGTAAGACAATACAATAATTCCCTTGTACAACAGAAGAGATACATATAGGGACAACCACATCATTTGACTTGGTAGAAATACTAAGGACATTAGAGTGACATCCTACTTATCATAGAAGAGATACACGATGACACATAACAAGTAGTATTACTAATACAACTACACAAAGTGTATGGTCATTCAATCTCGCCAATCATTTGAATATTATTCAACTGTTGTCTTTGTTGTTGTTGATTTTGCCCCCCAGTTGGACCAGTTTCATCTCGAGCAGGTGTGTTTTGGATGAACTGTCGAATATATCCTTATCGGATCAACCTCTCAATCTCATCCTTGAGTTGCTTACAGGCTTCAGTAGTGTGTCCACGACTACGGTGGAAATAGCAATATTGCTCCTGGTTTCCAACATTTGACTTCAAAGAATTAGGCCACTTGATATTTTCTTTATCTCGAATGTCCATTAGTATGTTGGTTCGAGTTGCATTGAGAGGCGTATACTCTTTTTCATGTCGGAACTCGTGTTGTGGTACTGGGGGTCTAGGAGATGAATTTTTCTTTCGTTGCGAAAATGATTCCTCTATTGTAGGGGCGTTCTTACGCTTTCCAGTTGTTTGCTCAAATTGCTTTCTATGAGCATTAATGGCTTCATCAGCAGAAATCTGAGCTTCTACACGATGGATCGGGTCAGCATATGAATGAACCGTGTCCCGCATGAGGGCCGAATAGAAAGGACCAGGACGAAGGCCTCCAATGAAGACCCCTCGGAGCAGTTCTGGGTCCACTCCCGGAATCTGTCGAGCCTCGGTGGAAAACCGTTGAAAATATTCTTTTAATGTTTCTCCCTCGTTCTGACGGATCCCAGAGAGATGAGAAGAATCCTTAGTAATTCTTCGGTTGGCTACGAACTGTTCGACAAATACTTTGGCCAATTTGACGAATGTGGGGATCGTTCCGGCTGGAAGTGAATAGAACCATGTTCGAGCTTGTCCTTTAAGAGTGGCAGGGAAAACCTGGCAAAGGAGTGCGTCTGAGGCTTGCTGGATATGCATGATAGTTCTGTAATGATCGATGTGCTCGTACGGGTCGGATGTCCCGTCGTAGGAATCGATGCTTGGTAGTTTAAATCCTGCCGAAATAGCGTGTTGAAGAATAGCTTCTGTCAAGGGTGACGACTCCTGCAAGTCCCACTGACGAAGGGGTTGCCTTATGCCTCCTGTAGGGAACTCTTCTCGGACCAATCGTCGCAGTTCGTGACGAAGGGCATCGCGGGAGCTCAGCAATGTGTGGTCGGGCTAACTCTTCGGGGAGGTCCAAAGGAATACGAGGTTGCCGACCTGTGTGCGAAGGATGGGTAGAACTTGCTGTATCAGCCAGTTCATTATCTTGATGCGACTGCGAACGCCTCCTGAGTGGAGGAAGAGGAATCTCGTCTTGAAGATGTTCGATTTGAACAGCTTCAACTCGTGGTGGATCTCGAGGGAGAAGAACCTCCTCCTGAGGTGCTAGGGTCGGTTGTCGAGTCTCTCGCAAGAGTTGTAGGATCTCGTTTTGAGATTCTTCCATCTTTTGAATTCTCTCTTTTAGGGAGGGTCCCGAGGTCCCTTCTCCAGGTGCGTTTTGCCCCCCGGGGTATAAAGAGGCAGATATCGGACGTCTATGATTCATAGACTTATTCCTGGATTGATGAGAGTGAGAGCGGGAGGCTCCTATGAGGCGACTGCTACGCCTGTTGACCATCGTAGCAATACTTGAAGTTGTGGGATAAGATTCCCACAGACGGCGCCAAACTGTTGCGGACTCAAATATACGCGGCGATAGATTTTAATTTCCCGTCTCAGCGTTGTACGTATATTCAGCACACAAACAGAATCGAAATAGTAACACCAGGATTTTTACGTGGAAAACCCTGGAAAGGGAAAAAACCACGGGGCCACGCCCAGTTGAAAGAGTTCCACTAGTGTTGTTTGAAGTACACGAAGCTGATTCGTCCTTTAAATTCAGGACGATCAAATTACAATGAGTATCAGTTACAAGGACAAGCAGAGTTCCGACGTCACTTGAGTGTCCGGCAGAATTCCGGCGTCACTTGGAAAGAAGTCCGTCGTCACTCGGGCGTCGGGTAGAATTCCGGCGTCGGGAAGAATTACAGCGTTGCTCCTGTGTCGGGCAGAGCTCCGGCGTCCCTCGGATGCCTGGTGGTGCTTCGGTGGTGTTCCGGCGGTGTTCCGGCGGAGTTCCGGCGGAGTTCCGGCGGTGTTCTGGCGGTGGTCGAGGAGGAGTTATTCCCTCCTAGGCTTCTCTTCTCTTCCTTCTCTTCTTCTCTTCTTGGCTTGGGTCTTCCTCTTAAGAGAAATGAGGGGCTATTTATAGTTTTTCTGGAGTGGCATAGCCCGTAAATAGATGAGGGATCAAGGGCAAATAAGGAGTGATCCGGATGAACGGCCGATATTGAATCCCTTGATCGTGAACCGTTTATCAAGTATTTGAAGGTCTTAATGATATCAGAATTCTGCGATCTTGGGCTCGTTGGATTCGCCTCGTCGAGCCGCTCGATTCGACTATAAGCTCGTCAAAATCGGAGACCGTTTGGTAACTCAAATTGCTGTTTGATGCTTCCAACAGCACTTCTGGTACTTGATTTGGACTCGTTTGGGCTCGGATTGAGTCGAATTTGGTGTTGTTGGATTCGTATTTCCGAGACGCTCAGTTCAACTGTAAGCTTGCTGAAATTGGAGTTTAAATAGTCTCCGAATTAATTTTTGAAGTTTCCAACTTGAGTTTTTCCTCGAGATTCGTGCCCGATCAAGATAATTTTCCGATGACGTATCAAGTATAAAAGGATTAGAAGTCAGTATAGTATACTAGGATATGAAATACATTATATATATATATATATATATATATATATATATATATATATATATAATTCATTTAGTCAAATATGTATTTTTTGTATACTACAGTGATACTGATATGCATAATGATAGTTGCATTGGGTATATATGATATTTGTTATTTTGCTCTATATGATATAAAATGTGTGTAAAGGTAAGACAGACTAGTTGAAAATGATTAACTGATTCAAGTTAGCTGAAAATATATTATCCTGTACAAGAAAGTTGGCCAATGAGCTTTCTTTTAAATAAAGATGTGGTGTAATCCTAAGTGATATGAAAATAAATGCATAAGAAGATTGATTGATATGACATAATATACAGATGGCAATAAGTGACGATTTCTTAAATGAAAGCCACCTGACTTGTGATATGAGACTAATTTATGGCAATAAGATTGATATAACTGAGACTGATTCATATAAGATTAGCCTACAATTTCTAATACAAGAAAAATACCATATGTAGCTAGATGTTCTATCTTGCTTATATATACATATGACATTAACATATATGATAAATTGCATTAGAGGCGTGATATAATATGATATGTGCATAATATAAGACATGATTGTTATTTGTATAGGATTAGATTAATAAGATTGATACAATGACGTACGATACATATGAATTATATGCAATACATGATACATTACATTTATATATGACACAATACAAATATATATGCATTGATATTGTATGATATGTATATAACATATAAAACACTTATTTGATATGACAGGTACACTGATACACATGAAAGGACATATAAATTGAGATGAAAGGCATAATTTATAGGCATGTACCAATCCATGACAAACATATGCATTATACTTGACCTGAGTATAGGAATGACATGACCTACTGATCCTTTATATGACCATTGATCATTGATTATGAATTACATTATTTATATTAATTTTTATTGCTCATATGAAATGATATTGTTCATATTAATTTTTCTTAAAAATTAAATTGAGCTCAACCAATGATGGGGCTTCTGATTTTTCTAGGTAGATGGTTGAATTTTGAATAGTTTGACATATTGTTTGTATTTTTTTTTATTTAATTTCAATTAATTATGATTTTTAAAAATTCAAGCTTCATTAAAGGCTTATTTTTAACTTAATTAATTTTTTGACTTAATGGACTCTAATTTTAGTGAAATTTGAACCAAAGGTTTATGATGTCACTAAGTTTAATTTTGCAAAGTTTCACCTCTATGCGGTGTGTGTATAATTTCCTAGAAATTTTCTATATAATCTAGATATTGACCTTAATTATTTTTCCTAGGTGCCACTGGTGTTCCATTGGGTCTGAAATTTTGTTCAACTAACCTTGACATATATGCAAGCACACCACATGAAATGTACATTTAGAACATTTCAATTTGGATAGTTATGAATTTTCAACATTTTGGGTCAAAAATATACCCATTACTTTGTAAATTCGCCCCACAGAAATTCAGAGAGCATTTGGATCTATGAAAAATGCAGGAAATGCCTAAAAGGCTAAATAAATTATCACCAAAAATTAGGTCCAGTTTGACCACTGGATTGTGAGAGACAAAGATGAGCTGTCAAGTTGTGGGTATAGAAATTGCTAGCGTCGAGCATCAATCTCAAGACAGTGTCAGACTTTGATGTTTGGATGGTTTTGAAATGCTGATATTGTAACGACATTAGATATTAATGTTGAAATGATATCAAGCATTGATATGAAACCAAAGTCGCGACCTACGAAAGAAAAATAAAAATGAGAATATTTGATGAATGTGGTATTTAGTGTGTACGATTGATTTAGTGTTGTGGATAGAAAATAAGAAATTTAGTTTTTATGTTTTAAATAAATAAAAATTTTAAATACAAAAAATTATATCAATTGCTTTTTTAAATATATAAGTCGCGTATGTTGAGCACGCATGTTTAATTTGTATTTAATATTTTTTAACTTGATACATTTTTGATGTATTCGACATATACCGGAAACATCTTGTGTCGGATACATATCAAACATGCACGTTTCTTTGAGAACAGTATTGATACATCATAGCTTCACAACGGTTTTATTACCCATCTACCATTTTCTTTTCTTCCAAAATCACTTATTTTTAATTGATTTTCAAATACGTTCCAAACTTCCAATACCCTCTCCTGAATTGTTCAATATATCAACACAACTAATTTTATCGACGTGCTGTTCTTGACATCATTGTCTATTTCTACGTTATAAAGAAAAAAATAAAACAAGCCGGCAACTAAACTGAGTCAAACACGCTAGTGTGGTGCCAACAAGGCTCCAATGCCAAAGCTAGAAAACTTGGTCACGAAGATATGAACTCTGACGTTAACAATCAGGATATTATTATTTTTATAGAGCTTTGAAACCGTAGTAGTGCCAATTATTAAAAATATCTCTCTCCATTTATATTTCTTTCTGCCCTTACCACCGGCTACAAAGGAGAGTTATCTGCTCAAGTTATATTACAGAAACAGAGCAGAAGCAGCCAGAAGCCTAGAGCCATGAAGACTGAAGGATTAGAGCAAAGCGCCAACGGAGGAGAAGCTCTCTACTACGTGATTGTTGCTTGGCTCTCCATCATCTCTTGGGTCATATTCAGCTTCGGCGGCAGCAACAAGAAATCTTCCCGTCATGACCGCCGGAGAAAGGGGTCGCCGGCGTTCATCTCTTAAGGAGTTTGTTGAACTTCTGTTTCTTGTTAAAGATGTTAAGGCTGCCTTTGTGTTGATGATGCTATCTATGTAAATAGGATAATTTTAAATGTTATGTATGTAAATATCCCTTTCCGGTGTTCACCTTTTTTTTTGGATAGTTTTCTCTGTATGGGTGGAATAAAAGAGTATGTCTATGAATTTACTATCACTAATGTTCATTATTCAGCAGAGATTTATGGTGGTTTGCTCGGTCTGTTTTACCACAATCATTCTGCCAAATATTAGATTGGATACTAAGAAGTTCTTAGAAATGGAAATGGTCCCTTATGATTAATACGATATTTTAAATGATGTAGTTCATCCATTAAATTATGAATAGAAAAGAAGTTTTTGGGACGATGACCTGATAGCTTTTGACATAGCTTTTGGAATTGTTTCAGAACTTAGGTTGCAGAGTAAAGGTAATCCCTGCAATGAATTTCATTGCAATTTTGGAATTGTAAGCAAGTTCTGATTTCTACTAAACAGGCTCTTGCAGAATATGTTTGGATATTGAGCAGTAGGTTATTGATGAGACCAAACAAATTATTTGATGTTGGTTTCGTCAGAGAGGATAACATATCCGATCTGATTAGCTAATATTCTCCTGATTCAGAAGAAGAATGGATAAAATCAGATTTATATTTATTTTCGTTACTGCAACGATACTTGTTGAAAGTAGAGACTTTTCTAATTAAAAATTCATTGCAAGGATAATCTATATATCACTTACCTAATTTTTTTAAAATAATTCTGCCGACAATTTTTTGTTTTGTATTGATTGTTGAGTGGGAAGAAATATTTTATAAAATATCAAATTATCTTGTAGTCTATGGGATTTGCCTTAGAAATGAGTGATGCTACACTGCCTCGTCAAGACCTAAAAAAATTATTTAGGTTTTGTCTGGGATTATTTTTTTATTATTTTTTGAAGCAACATTTTAGGCTTCATTTGAAACAGTTTAAATTAAAATTTTTGTATTAAAATTTTGTTTTTAAGAAGCAATAAAAAAGCCGTCTCAAACAAAATCTTAGTAAAAAATTAAAGTTTTTATGCTAAAAAGTTTTTTAAGAAGCTGTCTCATTTGAGGTGGCTTTCTTAATGCTTTTTAGTATAAAAATTTTGAGTTCAAAAATTTTTTATTTTAAAAAAATAGTAAAAAAATTATCTCAAACCAAATCTTAATTTACAATAAAGAACTCGAGTACAACACATAATCACATGAAATTTCTAAGCTTCTTCTAACATTTTCTCTATCTTAGCATGAGTACATCAAAAAAATTTTCATAGGCTACAGGCATTTCTGATTTACAAAGCTATTGCACAAAGCTATACTCCCTGCTTTACATATTCTATATAATTCTTCTATTATCTATACAAATATTCTAATATAAAATGCACACAAAAATAATCATAACAGTACTCGCATGTATGAACACTAGACCTGCTCCCAGTAAGACTATTTAATACCCTACAGATTGCAATCTAAGAACTTCCTGTTTGTTGGTAATTCCCTTCAGTAACATAATTTGACAAAATCAGTTTGAAACAGTTTTGTTGAACAAGAATGAATTATTGGCTGTGTAATATATATTTAATTAAATGTTGGACAATGATGTTCTCCTTATCTGATAGGTGGCTGCAACAGCTTTTACAATCCGAAATTTTTTTTCTGAGAGGCTTTAATATGTTCCTATCCGTCCAAGGGATCCCAATTGTCAGAGCAGGGTTAGCTGGAGGGCTGACCTTCACTTTCTTGGTTGCTAGGCTTGAATTGTAACAAGTGGTTGCCAAGGATTTTCATATTTATTAATATTTCATTCTATTGATTTTTCTTGAAAATTTGTGTTTGTTTGTTGTCTTGATATATTTGATTGCTCAACTATTATTGTCATGCACATCATGTGTGCAATGCCTATTTATCATTGTGGTCATTTGAAGTCGAAAGCAGAGTATTTCATCAAATTATCTATCATTTTTCCGGTTTATTATATAATATTGTTTAGACATTTAAAATATTAATGACATTGAAATTAAGTAATCTTAGACTTGTTGGATTCTTCTCACTATGATATTAAGTTCAATTATAAGCATGCAAGAATCAATGTGCGTTTGGTCTCTTAAAAGATCTTGTAAGTTTTAAACTATTATTTTAGGTGTTTAATTTTCATTTATTTAAGTTGGGATCAAAGCATAATTGATGCCATTATTGATAAAAAACATTGATTAAAAAGTGCTCTTTGTAATTAAGCTCGATTAATTATGCTTCATTTGAGACGGCTTTTTATTACTTTCTAAAATATTTTTTTGATACACAAATTTTTAGCTCAAAAAAATTTTATATTAAAAGAATGCAAGCACAGTTATTTATGAAGATGTGGTTCCTATAAGTTATAAATACTGAAACTTGGATAGAACAAAGCAAGCTTCTTACAATCTTTGTAGTAGAAAATATGGCATTTTTTTTTGCTTTTAGTCCAGAATCAAATAAATTTAATATTTTATTTCCCATCTTTTCTTCGCAATGAAGTATACAGACTATATATACAAATACTACTCCAATAGAAATAATTGTCACATGTCACACAGTTAGATTATTTATTTATTCATATAGAAAGATTTGGGCTTGAGCTTTAGCTTTATTCTACGAGTTTGAGCTTGCTCATGAGCGGCTCATTTATTATATATGAAAGAGAGAAAATGATTATGATTTAAGCAATTATTATAATAAAATAATAAAATTTTTGAAATTATAAGAAAATAATAGAGAATTACTTAATATAAGAATTTTGAATATAATTTTTAAATATTTTTAACAACTTTGTACTTAAAATCTTGAATCCCAATATATTTTAAGTGTATTTTATATTAATATATTTTAAACAAGCTGGCTCACGAGCTAATAAATTGAGTTAGGACTAGCTCAAACTTAGCTCGTTAGCTCATCAAGTTCGGCTCACGAGCCATTTATCGATCCGAGGCTCCAAACTCAAGCCAGCTCATGAGTCAGCTTGACTCACTTACACCTCTACACAGATTAATGTAAGCTGCATTGTTTTGTAAACCTATCTATTTTATAAAAGAGTCAATTACTCAAACAGTTTACATTTCATCTTATACTAATTGATGCTACGAACTGCTAAGAAATTAATACTATTTGGGAAATTTTTGTAGAAAACTAAGGAACATTTAGCCGGCCATAAAATTCTCGACCAATTATTAATGAATATTTGAATAATCAATTATAATATATTTCTGATGGATTATCTGTCACTTAACTTTATTAAAGCCATTAGATTTTGAAACTTGGACCATTAATCTATAACTAATCTGCTTAACCTAACAGATTTGAAAAGTCATCACATGGTTAATAAGACATTGTCAACTTAAGCAGCATATAGTTATTCTTTTCCTTCATCTGCTTAGATAATAATGCATTATTTATTTTTATTGGTTGTTGGGCACAAAATTAAGCAATTTGAACATATTTGCGTTTGCCGTTTGTTTGGGATAGCTTTTTCGTTATTTTTATTTTCAGACGGATACTATAATTTTGTTTGACTGCAACTTTTTCGTTACTTTTCAAAAAAAATTATGATGAAAAACTATTTTTTATAACCAAAGTGATTAATTTTTTTCTTCATATCTACTTTACAAAGAGATTTTTATAACTTGTTCTAAATCCTTAGAAGTGAATTAAGTTTAGATTATTAAATTATAATGAAAATGAATCTCAAAATAATTAAAGTTATTTTCAGAATAAAAAATATCTCCTCATTACATCGTCAAAAACAGCCAGATAAATTAAACCTGGATATAAACGGCAAATTTATTTTCATTAATTAAGCAAATCACATTAAGCAAATTTATTTTCATTAATTAGTGTAATTTTACTAATTAATTAATCCAAATCTCTAGCTTATTAGAAATTATAAGAAAATATAATAGACTCTCATTTTTGATTCATTGATTCTCTAATGGAAAACATTAATTTGGTATATTTTTTTTTTTCTGCAGCTGGTAATTATAAAGAAGTTCCATGGCAGCTCATAATATCCAAAGTAAGAAAACTAAAACTCTCTCGTATACATGTAAGCCCCCATTTTTCTGAAAATTACATTTCTGAATAACATCGTAAACATTTCTTCACATCTTACAGAATATGACAACCCAGAAGCAGATTACATGGGACAAATAGTACCAGGAACAAAGTCTAAGGCAGAAGGGGCTTTGTAGGGAGAAAAATTTGCATCTCCACAATCTTTCTTCATTTACAAGAGACAAAAAGTTTTGTTAATTGGAATTGAAAGATGCACCCAGAAGAGAGAGAGAGGGAGAAAGAGAGAGTAGCAAATAAATCTTCCATCTGCTCATCAGGAGGAATTACTGAGATCAAAAAGAAAGATATGATCCATCACTGCATCCATGGCTTGAACTCTTCCTCGAATGCTTATTCGAATGCGCCGAACTCCTCGGATGATCGATGCAGGAGAAAATGATCATGGAGATGATGGAGAGCCACATGATAATCACACAGAACATTACCTCACCTCCTCCATGAACTTCAAAACTTTCCACTGCCATTTTTATCTGTGCTCTTTGATGAACTGTTCCACTGCCAGCTAAAAGACTTTTCTATTCACCTGTTCATCTTTTTTGCGTTGTATTTATAAGCTCTTTTGGCGTATTTCTGCCGTTATAGCTTTAAAGCGTGTTGACCATTCTTTGTTTTAAAAAATAATTTCAGGTCTTTTTTTTTTATATATTTGATGTAGATGTATGGAAGTTGCTTTGTATTTTGGGACTTGGTAGATGGAGTCAAGTGTGTTTTGTTGAAAGAGAGCGGCAATTCAAACATAAATACGTGAAAAAGTTGTGCAATTTCTCTCACGATTTGAAGAATGGTGGTAGTGTCGCGGTGATCCTTTCATTATTTGCTGTAGGGCACAGACTTAATTTATTTTTTATGAGCAAGAAGGAAACTCTGTGTGGCCCAAAGAAGCCTTATCCTCATCCCAGAAGCCTTGCTAGTAGCTACTAATTAATATCAACTGGCTATATAAAATAACTATGATGCGTCCTATGGTGGCCAACAGTGGTACTGATTCTGCGTTTGGAAAATTTTTTTGTTGTTTTTTAAAATAAATTTTTAATTTTTTTTTAAAAAAAAATTATTTTAAAAAATAATAAAAAATAGTCCCGAACAAAGCCATAAAATTGTGGTAAATAATGCTGAGACGATCCATGCTCCGAAGATGGATTGACATCAAAATGCAGTTTCATGAAATTTAGGTTTTGTTTGGTACGACTTTTTTTATTGCGGCTTAAAATAAATTTTTGGTATAAAATTTAAAATTTTGTACTAAAAAATTGTTTTAAGAAGCAGTGAAAAAGCAGTCCCAAATAAAATCATAGACAAAATTGAGATAGCTTTTTTCTTGTTATAATTTTCAGATAACAATTATAATTTCATATGTCTATTACTTTTTCATTACTTTTCAGAAATCTCTGTGATGAAAAATTATATTTTTTACAATTAAAATAATAAAATTATTTTTTTTCACAACAACTTCACAATCAATTATTTTTTCCACAGCATTTGTGTCAAAAGCATTTTCTAAGTGTACTCCTACCCCAGCCAACTCCTATCTGAATAATTCAAGCTTCTAATATGTGACATGTGACAATTAATTCACAATTTTATCTTTTTTTTTGGGAACGGGAGTATCTACCCGCTGTCATTTTAGTTTGTGAGACACTTGGCGGCATAACTAATCCCTCCTGGCCCGCACTTATTGGGATCCCACTTAAGAGGCGCTGCCGCTCGAGGGAAAACAAACAAGAATTGAGGGTTTCATTCGTATTCGTCCACTAATCAAGCTAAGCATCGGTGTATATAATTTTGTATACTTGATTGCTAAGAAAAGTTAGGTGATTAAAAAATTAAATTAAATTTATTTATTGTCGGGATAAAAAGTCAAGTCAAATGCTATATTTTAATATTATATATATTGGAGGCAGCTTCGCGGATGGTTCGTCCAAGTACTTAATGAATAGCGGTGCTTGCACGGGCATCAAGATTCGATGTGATCGAGCAATAATAAGCATTTATTAATCAACATTTTTGATAAAAATATGTATATATCATTATTATTTAAAAATTATTGATTTAAAAAAGAAATTTAAAAGACAAGATTTCGGTTCTATTTACTTATTTAGGACCACGGCGGCTTTTTTTGTAAAAATAATTTTTGATCTATTTAAAGATAAATATAAAATAAACTATATATGTATTGTATTTATATTAAAGCAAATTCAATATTTTTTTTCAAGTAAACAATATAGTTATTGGCTTTAGCTAATTTTGAAATACATTGTTAGGAAGACCTTAAAGCTGTTAAATATATTTTGAGATAAGCACAATAAAAATTATTATATATTATATTCATCTCAGAGCATATTCAGATGCGTTAAAAATCCATTTTAACTATTTTATTAGTTGGTTATCCTAATATTTTGTCTTAAGCACCTTCTTTTTAAATATCTTAGCTTAAAAGACTTAGTTTAATAAGATAATATGGAATGACTACTAAATTAATAATTAACTTAAATTAAAAAAATTAATTGTATTTAGATTAATTAGGACTCAATTAGAATTTTTGTTAAGAAAATTAAGTTTGTATAGTTGTACTATTATTAAATTATGATTGTTGCTGGCTGGATCGTTTGCGATGGTAGAGAGAAATAGTGTTTAGAGTCCTAGCTTAGAGCACTTTACATAGTTGGAGTTAAAACAGACAGAGAACTGTTCTTAAGAGAACGTTGGCTTATTCATGTGGTCGGTAGGACTATAGTGGCGGGCGACGATGGTCGGAGGTTTCTGATGATTGTGATTTCTGATGCTAATTGTTGGTGGCAATGGTGGTTATCGGCGACAATAATGGTGGTGGTCATCCGTGGTGATGGTTGTAAAATGCGAGAGAGCTCTCTCTATTCTACCTCTCACCCTTATTTGAAGAATGATGACATATTTATAGATTTTTTGGAGTAACATGTTACATAAATATGAAAAAGATCTTGAGCAAATTTTGAGTGCTCCATCAAATGATTTGCATTAACTCCCTCGATCATAGAGCATTGGTCAAGCATTTAAGTGCCTTAATGATGTTAGAATTAAGTGATATTGAGCTTGTTTGATTCATCTCATCGAGCCACTTGATTCAACTATAAGAATATCTAATTAGAAGATCATTTAATCATCCAATTAATGTTCTAAAACTTCTAAATAGGCTTTAAGCCCTTGATTTGAGCCCATTTGGGCTCAGATTGGATAACTTTTGGTGTCGTTGGGTTTGTCTTGCCGAGACGTTCGGTTTGACTATAAGTTTGCTGAGATTTCAAATGATCACAAATTTAATATTGAAAGTTTCCAATTCAAAGATGCCTCGATATCTGTGCCTAATCAAGGTCATTTTTGTTGGCGTATCACTTGCAATGGCTCATGAGATCAACAAATTAACTCTTTCTTGCTAAGTGGACTTTTGCAATTATCCTTGATTGAACTTTTGCTTTAATATCTTCTTGGACTCTTGTAATTGAACATTTAGTTTCATATTTTTAATCCAATTATTTTGCTACATCATTAATAACATAGATCAAATATGAATGTGTAGTTTAATAATTTCATGTATAACATGCCTATTTTCAACAGGTCTAATATTATAACTCAAAAGAATTATATCCATAGTCTCATTACTTTATGCTAAACTACAAATAAAATAAAATAACTTTACTATAGAGTTTTCAATAAATGAGATCTCACTATACTTACAATACTTGCTCCCACTATACATATAGACATTTGATTTATATGCTTCAAATTCATGTAATTCATCAAACATTCTTGCCATCTTCAAACCCTAAACAATATAAAGCAGAGCTTATTTAATTGTCCCCAAAGACGAAAAACAAAAAAGCCCACACCTTTACTTGTCCAGCAATACTTTCAATGACTTATGCGATCAACAAACTGATACCTTCACCCCCCGCCTCACCCAGCACCAACGCCGCCACCTCCACCACCATACCCACCGCCACCGACACCACCACCAAACCCCCGCCGCCACCACCAAACACGCTGCCGCCTCCACCACCACCACACCCGCCGCCACCACCGACACCACCACACCCGTCCCCACCGCCACACCCACCACCGCACCGTCACACCCACCACCATCACCGCCGCCTCCGACACACCCAACACCGTCGCCGCCGCCGCCGCCATCTCCGAAGGCGTCACCTCGGCCTCCGCCGTCACCATGGTAAACGACGTTCTGACTCTGGTTCACCTTCTTGTTAAGTACTGCGCAGGCGCAGAATATGACTGTGAAGGCGGTACTGCCAAACATGAAAAGAGCTACGACAATGTAGAGCCAGATTATTCTTGACTTGCGTTGGCGAATTCCTTCAATATTCGTGAAATGTTATTGATTCACATTGTTATATCATCAAAAAATTATCTTGATCGAGCACGAATCTTGAGGCAAAATCAAGTTTATAAACTTCAAACATTAAATCGGAGACCATCTGAATTCTTATTTCAGTAAACTTATAGTCGAACTGAGCGTCTCGGAAGCACGAACCCAACGACACCAAAATCGACCCAATCCGAGCCCAAATGAGTCCAAATCAAAGACTCGAAGCACTTTTAGAAGGATCAAACCACAGTTTGAGTTGCCAAACGGTCTTCAATCATGACATGCTTATAGTTGAATCGAGCGGCTCGACGAGACGAATCTGACGAGCCCAAGATCATCAAATTCTGATAGTCAAAGGTCCATTGAATGGTGCATGATCGTAGGAATCAAGATCGACCGTCCATCCGAACCACTCCCGATTTACCCTTGATCTTCCACTTATTTACAAAGCCATGCCACTCAAGAATTCTATAAATAGAACCCCATTTCCTCTTGAAAAGGGGATCGAAGCCAAGAGAGAAGAAGGAAGAGAAGGAAGAAAGCTTCAGCCGTCTAGCTCCTCCTCGACCGCCGACGGAGTTCTGCCGCACCACCGCCGGAGTCTCGCCGGATCACCGCCGGAGGCCCTCACCTTCGTCGGACCATTGCCGAAGGCCCTCGCCTTCACCACACCACCGACGGAGTCTCGCCGGACCACCGCCGGAGGCCCTCACCTTCGTCGGACCACTGCCGGAGGCCCTCGCCTTCACCGCACCACCGCCGGAGTCTCACTGGACCTCTGCCGGAGGCCCTCACCTTCGCCGGACCACCGCCGTAGGCCCTCACCCTCGCTAGACCGCTGCCGGAGGACCTCACCCTCACCGAAACACCGCCGGAGGCCCTCACCGAACCACCGCCGGAGGCCCTCACCTTCGCCGAATCATCACCTAAGGCCCGGAGCTCTGCCAGACCACCATCTGAGGCCCATAGTTCTGCCAGACCATCACCTGACACCCGGATTTCTATCATACTATTGTAATCTGATCGCCCTTGGAGGCGAGTCAGTCCATTGTAACCAACTCAAATTCTAGTAGAATCACTTTCAACTGGGCTAGGCCCCGTGGTTTTTCCCCTTTCAAGGGTTTTCCACGTAAAAAATCTTGTCTTCTCTGTGTGTGAGCTGGATATCCGTGCAACGCTAAGACGTAAAATTACATATCTATCGCCGCGTATATTCTAGCCCGCAACAGTTTGACGCCGTCTGTGGGAATCACAATCCCACAATATTAATCAGTACTTCAATGGATAACCGGCGTAGTAATCACCACCAGGGAGCCTCTCACTCCAACTCTCACCAGTCCAAGAATCAGTCCTTCAATCAGGGACATCAGGCTTCTGCCTCCTTTCACCCGGGTGTGCAAAATCCTGCTGGAGAAGGAACATCAAGACCATCTGTGGAAGATCGCATCCGAAGAATGGAGGAGTCTCAAAAGGAGATCCTTCGACTCCTATGAGGGACCCGACAACCGATGCTAGTAGAGCAGGAGGAGGTTCATCTTCCTCAGGATCCATCACTGGCCAGAGGTGTCCAACCTGAACGTGTAGACATCCCTGTCCCTCAATCAAGGGGTCATCCTCAAACACATAAAGACATTGACCTTGACGACACCGCTAGCTCTACCCATCCTTTTCGCCCCAGTCAAGTAGTCCGTATTCCGTCGGACATTCCCGAGGATGTAGCCCAACCACACATTGCTGACCTTCCGCGTAATGTCCTACGCAATGAACTGAGGAGGTTGGTCCGAGAAGAGTTCCCTAGTAAGGGTGGAAGACAATCTCTCCATCAATGGGACTTTCAGGAGACCTCACCGCTGACGGAAGCCATCCTTCAACACCCCATTCCTACAGGGTTCAAACTACCGAGCATTGATTCTTATGACGGGACATCTGACCCCTATGAGCACATCGATCATTACAGAACCATTATGCATATTCAAAGAGCCTCAGATGCACTTCTCTGTCAAGTGTTTCCTGCTACCCTTAAAGGGCAGGCTCGAACATGGTTCTACTCGCTTTCTGCCGGAACCATCTCCAAGTTTGTCAAATTGGCCAAAGTGTTCGTTGAACAATTTGTTGCCAATCGAAGGATGGTTAAAGATTCTTCCCATCTCTCAGGAATTCGACAAAATGAAAATGAGACCCTCAAAGAATATTTTCAAAGATTTTCTACGGAGGCTCGACAAATTCCTGGGGTGGATCCTGAACTGCTTAGAGGAGTGTTTCTTGGAGGACTTCATCCTGGACCTTTTTATTCAGCACTTATGCGAGATACAGTCCATTCCTATGCTGACTTAATTCATCGTGTGGAGGCCCAGATCTCGGCAGATGAGGCCATACATGCTCATAAGAAGCAATTTGAGCAAATAACAGGGAAACGTAAAAATGCACCAGGGATGGATGTTTCATCATCACAACGGAAAAAGCAAGGAAACTATAACTTGCCCCCTCGACCCTCACAGCAACGACGAGAGCCTCATCAAGATAAGGAGTATACGCCGCTTAATGTATCTCGGGCCAACGTGCTGATGGCCATCCGGGATCAGGAGAATATAAAGTGGCCAAATCCATTGAAGCCAAATGTAGGAAATCAGGAGCAATATTGTCACTTCTACCGTAGTCGGGGACACACAACTGAAGCTTGTAGACAACTCAAGGAAGAAATTGAGAGGTTGATCCGACAAGGATATCTTCGACAATTTATCCAAAGCGCACCTATGAAGCTAGTCCTGCTGGGGGGCAGAATCAGCAACAAAGGCAACCATCAAATAATCGTCAAATGGTCGGAGAGATTGAAACTATTTCCGGGGGCCCCTCAGTACCCAATCAAGTCTTAATTGCAGCTAGCAAGGAGCCAATGCCAAAGAAGTCTCGTGCTGACCACTCTATTACTTTTGATGATACTGATCTAGACGGAGTTCAGACCCCTCATCAGGATCCACTTGTAAGTAACGCGGGAATTGGCAACCCATGCTTCAACGTCAAAAGAATCTTAGTTGATAATGGGAGCTCAGTGGACGTCCTATTTTATTCCACCTTTCTCAATATGGGCCTAGATAGGGAAAAGCTCTTGCCAGCTACAGGTCCACTATATGGATTTGACAATCGACCTGTAAGGGTGGAAGGAACCATCAGTCTCCCAGTTGTACTTGGAGAATTTCCCTGACAAGTTGAACATTCTATCCAATTTATTGTAGTGAAATCAGAATCGGCCTACAATGCGATCTTTGGAAGGCCACTACAAACAATCTTTGGGGCTATCGCTTCAATTCCCCACTTAAAGCTGAAGTTTCCTACTCCAGTAGGGATCGGAACAGTACGTGGAGATCAACATGTAGCACAATCCTGCTATCTTAGGCAGGCTCAACCACGCTCATCAGTTACTCTAAGTATCGAGGACTTTGATCTTCGGAATGAAGATATCCCTCAAAGGGCCTCCCCTGTAGAAGATCTTACTTGTGTCTCTCTGTCAAATGAACACCCTTCAAGAATAGTACAGATTGGATCACTCCTCTCAGATGAAGAGAAGAAGGAGTATGTAGACTTTCTACGTATAAACCAAGATGTATTTGCATGGAGTCCGGCTGATATGCCTGGAATTAATCCTGAAGTAATCATGCACTCCCTCAAAATCAACCCAGCATACAAACCGGTGATCCAAAAGAAGCGAAACTTTGCACCAGATCGTCAACTGGCAATTGAGCAGGAGGTTGATAAGCTTTTAAGTGCAAGATTTATAAGAGAAGTACACTATCCCGCCTGGTTGGCAAACGTCGTTATGGTTCGAAAGGCAAGTGGAGCTTGGAGAATGTGCGTAGACTATACTGATCTTAATAAAGCCTGCCCTAAGGATAGTTTTCCGCTTCCCCGTATTGACCAGTTGGTTGATGCCACCTCCGGATATCAGATGCTAAGCTTCATGGATGCTTACTCCGGTTATAATTAAATACAAATGGATCCTGCTGATGAGGAGGCGACAGCTTTTCAAATAGATAAGGGGTTATACTGTTATCTAGTAATGCCATTCGGGCTCAAGAACGCGGGGGCAACATACCAACGCCTAATGAATAAGGTTTTTAAGAACCTTATCGGGCGCACTATGGAAGTATACGTGGACGATATGCTAGTTAAAAGCCTCGAGAAATCTCAGCATATATCTGACTTGGAACAATGCTTCTGCCTCCTTCGATCTTATAACATGCGCTTTAACCCCTCCAAATGTGCATTTGGAGTAACCTCAGGAAAATTTTTGGGATTCATGGTTACCCACCGAGGGATTGAGGCCAACCCTGAGAAGATCAAGGCCCTAAGGGACATGCTACCCCCGAGAAATATCAAGGAAGTTCAGAGATTAAACGGAAGGATTGCGGCACTTTCTCATTTTCTAGCTCGCTCAGGAGACAAATATCTACCCTTCTTCAAGGTTCTCAAAGGTGCTAGTAGCTCAAGATTTCAGTGGACTGATAAATGCCAAGAGGCTTTCGAGCAACTCCGAGCCTATCTAGCCTCACCACCACTGCTCTCGAAGCCAATTCCAGGGGAAATTTTATATATGTATATGGCTGTCTCCTCCCAAGCTATAAGCTCAGTCTTGGTCCGGGTAGATGATACTGTTCAATGCCCAGTCTATTATATTAGCAAGGTACTTTCAGAGACAGAAACACGCTACCCCTTAGCTGATAAAACAGCATTGGCGTTAGTCTTTTCAGCTAGAAAGTTACGCCCTTATTTCCAAGCACACACGATCGGGATCTATACAAACCTACCATTAAAAAGTATTCTCCAAAAGCCCGAGGCATCTGGAAGATTGATCAAATGGTCAGTGGAGCTTGGAGAATTTGATATCCAGTTCCTACCTAGACCCGACATCAAGTCACAAGTGCTGGCCGACTTTGTGGTTGAATGTACTAACCATACCTCCAATGAACCGCTAGATGCGTCTCCTTCCTCCTCGTACTGGACCTTATATGTTGATGGAGCTTCTGGGAGTTCCGGTGCTGGCGCCGGAATCTTGTTAATCTCCCCACAGAAAGCTACACTCGAATACAGGCTTAGATTGAAGTTCCCCGCAACAAATAATGTCGCCGAATATGAGGCTCTGATCGCCGGATTGAGGCTGGCAATTGATTGCGAAGTGCAAGACTTGGTGGTTCACACCGATTCCCAACTAGTCGTCTCTCAGGTGGAGGGAGAATTTGATGCCCACCATCCATTATTGGCCCAATATTGCCAAATAGTTAAATTTTTGTTGGCCCAAATAAAGAGGCATCAGATCATCCATATCCTTCGGGAACAGAATGTAAGGGCAGACACTCTCTCCAAGCTAGCCACTTCTATGACAGGAGATATTTTTAGAAGAAAATATATTGAGGAGATCCACTTTCTGAGCGTTCAAGGCCCGTGGGTGATTCAATCAATAAATGAATCAAAAGAAGCTTCTTGGATCGACCCCATTCTCGCTTTCTTACAAGATGGTGTTCTTCCTGAAGATCCGCTTGTAACAATACGACTTCGGAGGCAGGCAGCAAACTTCACTATTATTAATGGAGAGTTATATAAACGATCTTTCATGGGGCCATACCTCAAATGTCTTCCTCCTTCAGAGGCAAACTATGCACTCTGAGAAGTACATTCAGGCATTTGTGGGGAACATCTGGGCGGAAGGGCGCTAGCCCAAAAGGTCCTGAGACAGGGATTTTATTGGCCAACAATGAAGCAGGACGCGTTAGAGCTCGCGCAAAAATGTAACAGTTGTCAGTTACATGCCAACCTCACCCATCTACCTGCCATAGACATCTCAACATTACAGAGTCCCTGGCCTTTCGCTCAATGGGGGATTGACATAGTAGGACCCTTTCCTATAGCCACGGGTCAACGGAAGTTCATCATCTTGGCTGTAGACTATTTCACAAAGTGGGTGTAGGCAGAACCTCTGGCAAAAATCACCGAAGCAAATGCCAAACAATTTCTATGGAAGAATATAATATGTCGTTTTGGCATTCCTGCAAAAGTTATCACCGATAATGGAACGCAGTTCACTGGAAGGGTCTTTACCACATTTTGCCAAGATCTCCATATTCAGCTAGTACACACGGCTGTGGCCCATCCTCAAGCTAACGGACAAACAGAGGTCACTAATCGGACTATTCTGAAGGGATTGAAGACACGACTAGATAAGGCTGGGGGGCAGTGGGTTGATGAGCTCCCTCATGTCCTTTGGGCCTATCGTACCACGGCAAGAACTCCAACAGGAGAAACCCCGTATAATCTCTACTTTGGCACAGAAGCTGTTATTCCCATTGACATTGGAGTCCCAAGTCATAGGGTTCAAACTTTTGATTTCAATGACAATGATGAAAAACTCAGGTGCAGCCTAGACCTCATTCCAGAAGCAAGAGATAAAGCAATGCTTAAGGTTGCTGCATATCATCAGAGAGTTGCCCGTCATTATAATCGAAAGATGAAACCACGGCGTATATCAGTTGGAGATCTAGTTCTACGCAGCATCGAGGCGGCAGGAAAAGGTTCCCAACGCAATAAACTCTCCCCCCTCTGGGAGGGTCCATATTTAGTAGCAGCTGTGGTGAAGCCCGGGACTTTCAAATTGAAGGATGCTGAAGGAAAAATGCTTCCTCGAACTTGGAATGTAAACAATCTTTGCAAGTACTATCAGTAAAGCACAGTAGTGCTACTTAATTTAAGTATTATATGTCTGGTGTTGTATATTATGAACGATATTATTTGTGGTGTTTGTAGCTTCTTCATCCCTAAGTTATCTCAGTAAACTATGCCTTTGTCTAATGCAGTATGGCTATGTTGAATTATATTATCTTCTTCAAGTAAAATCGTATTGATAGATTCGCATAAGCTGTGAACTTTGATCTTGAGATCCTTGATTCGAGCAACACAATCATTATTGTAGCTCAGTCACTGGATGATCAATCCCAGGGGGATTCGATCTGACCTCTTCCACACAGGTTAAAAAGCATTAGTCAATGCTTTAATCAATAACCTCGGATAGGTCAAACACCCTAGTGGGGTGTCACTTAATTATTATATCCTTGATTCGAGGCATACGCACTCTTTGTTGCTCCTCAATCACTAGATGATCGATCCTAGGGGGATTTGATCTGATCTCTTCCACACAGGTTAACGCCATCGAGAAAACTCTGGCAAATAACCTCGGATAGGTCATACTTATTGGATTCTCCTAACCTCCTCCATACAGGTTGGAACGTATTAACTAGAAGCCTCCGATAAGTCAAGCACCTTAAACAGGCATAAATGAAATTCACTCAAAGACACTGAAATTTTCATTAGCTAGATAAAAATACCAATAATTTTTTATCATAAAAGATTACATATATCAATACAAACATCTATGACATCACAATCGCTTAAAAAGATAAAGTAGTACAAACAGTAGAAAATAAAAATGTTACTCAATATTTGCAGTCTCATCATCCACGTCAAGGTCAAAGGCCTTCTGAAGCTCACTCTCTATCTCGTCACCATCAGAACCTGAAGGAAAGTCATCTGAGGCCTGGCTGGGGGTCACACCTTCGACTTGAACTCCGGTCTTCCGCTGCATCAGGCGAACCCCCTTCAAAAAGCCCCGGATGAATCCATCTTCAATACACCGTTGCTCCAAGGCCTTCACTTCTATATCATAGATATGGTCTCGAGCCTCCTGAACGTGATCCTGGATGATGGTCTTGAAAGCTATGGACTTTTTAAAATCTTCAATAACTTTTGAAGGTTCTGAGCCAGACAAAGCGGCCTCCTTCTCAGCTATAAGAGTCCAGGACCTCTTATCCTTTGCCTCAAGCGACGCTATCTTCTCTTTAGAGGCCTTTTGATCCTTCAAAAGCTGAGTTATAGTCGCCCGTGCCTCCGCCAGATCAATTTGATGCTGATCTGCCTGGCGATTTTGAAGAGATATGGATTGCATTATGTTGGCCAATTCAGTCCTACACTCGTTCAACTCCTCTTCAAGCACCTTTGCCTCCTTGGTCTTATGATCATACTTCCGCTTGAACTCTCCTTGAAGATATTTGATCTTCACAAATTCACTATTCCATTCATCCAGAACGTCGGTAAGCTCGATCCCAAGGCGTGACCACTGAAATAAGGAGAAAAGTGTATTAGAATCCACCCTAGAAGGCCAAGAGAAAAAGCATTGGGAAGGTATTACTCACCAAGTCGCCAGCTTTATGGCGTCCGATACATTGATGGTTTGAGACCTCCTCAGGGATGTGGAACTTGGCTGGGGAAGAGTTAGGTAGAGCTTTATCGGTATTTGTCGCAGTACCCTCCAACCTCTTCTTCTTCAAAACCTGGGGGTCTTCACCTCTTACCGGTCGTTTAGAAGCCACCTTTGAAGTTGGGGCAAGGGGCTCGGGAGCCTTAGAAGTCGGCTTCAACATCTTTGCATCAGACCTTCCAGCGTGGAACGACAGCCCCACCTTGAACAAGAACTCTTCCTCGGTGTATCTACTCATGTGACGAACCTCGAATAGAAGATGTTCAATATCAGAAACTTTAAGGATCCTCATTATGTCTTCTTCCTGGACATGCAAAGGGGATGGCAGATCCTTCATCTTCCCCCATTTCTCCAACATGCACCAATCATTTCTCACAAAGAAAAATGCATTGACCCAGTTCTTTGGTGGATCACGAGTACGCAAGTCCAACCATTTGGATCTAAATGTGACACGCCCATGAGTGTCGCTAGTAAATCGACCCATACGTGAAAGGTGTTCGGGCGTCAGAGTAGCACCTCGATTCCTAAAGAGCGCAATCAATCCCACAGTCACCGACATCGCTCTGAATGAAAATTGGGATAGGTTCACCCCACACCGCCGTAAAATTTCGATCAACTCAGCAGGAGGTGGAAAGCGTAACCCGGCTCGCAAATTGGTTTCAAAAACGGTTAAGTACCCGGGAGGAGGAAGGCTAGGACGATCAGACATCTTAGGAACAATCGTCACCACATCATTCAGGAAATGAAAATTCTTGCGAAAAAGGATAAGGAAGCCACTCGTAACAGTCGACGCTGTTTCATTTACCCTCGCTTCCTTATTTGGCCCCCACTCGCAATCATACGGTGCGATGGGGTCTCCCCTAATCGAATGGTCTCTTGATGGAAGACGACCACCTGACATTTCTCCTACTCAAGGGTGTTAGGGGAAGAAAGGGGGGATCTCCGGACTTTCTTGCAAAGAGAGGGGCCTTGGAGGACCAAGGGAAAGCCTCAATTGTAAGAATATAGGGAGAAGGGGGGATCTCCGGACTTCCTTACAAAGAGAGGGGCCTTGGAGAACCAAGGGAAAGCCTCAATTGTAAGAATAGAGGGAGAGTGGGAGGTGCAAATTTTTACATCCCAAAGGGGGTATTTATAGTTGCAATGAGGAAGATAAAAAGTCACTCTAGAAATTTCTATAATAATAATAATAAAAAAATTAGAATTCTAAAAGACAAAAATTAAATGTCTTCATTTAACATATAAATAAATATAGGAATTCAAAAAGACATTTCATTATTATTTGAGAATTTAAAAAGTTAAAAAAAAAAGGAGTGTTATATTAAATGTTATACTAATTGTATAATAAACATATTAATTATTTAATATAATGGTGGAGATGCGGCCAAAATAATCTTTGGGTTCAAGCTATTATAAAGCTCCACACGTGTCTCAGCCTCAAGCAAACCCATAAGATCTAAATACATTTATGTATTCACATTTCTGTGTTTAGGCCCGGCACATGCATGAGCCAAATCACTTCATTCAGCAGCTCTAGGCACATGATAATAATTTTTTAAATTATTATCATATTAATTGTTTATATTAACTGTTTATTATATAATATAACGGTGGAGATACGTGGTGTTAACAGAAATTATGATACCTATTATTATTATATTAACTAGAATCTAATAACATAATAAATGTTATATTATTGTTATATTATATCATAGTATTAACGTTATGATACCTCATATTAAATATTATATTATATTATAATAGAAGTAATAATATAATAAGTATTATACCGTGATATTATAACAATAATATAATAAATGTTATAACAGAAGTTATGATATATTTATAATCTATTATATATTTATAAATTTAATCGATAAAAAAAAATGATGTTATTATCCACTGTATATCGCATAACATATAACTAATAATTATAAAGATATAATTATAACATAATACAGCTATGGTTTGATTATAGATCTAATAGTCCAATCAACGGCATGAAAGTGAATCAAGCAATAAAAATAAAATCGTAAAAAGTATACCAAATATTGGCAATTGGAGCTATTCGGGATATATGCGCTCAAGATCGGGTTATTTAAGAGTTTCAAATCGCATACAAAATTCACCAAAAGTTGGGATAGATATTTTCGGACTTCTGAAGCTTGACGTCCAAAAATAGGGGGGCAACTGTTATATCATCAAAAAATTATCTTGATCGAGCACGAATCTTGAGGCAAAATCAAGTTGGAAACTTCAAACATTAAATCGGAGACCATCTGAATTCTTATTTCAGTAAACTTATAGTCGAACTGAGCGTCTCGGAAGCACGAACCCAACGACACCAAAATCGACCCAATCCGAGCCCAAATGAGTCCAAATCAAAGACTCGAAGCACTTTTAGAAGGATCAAACCACAGTTTGAGTTGCCAAACGGTCTTCAATCATGACATGCTTATAGTTGAATCGAGCGGCTCGACGAGACGAATCCGACGAGCCCAAGATCATCAAATTCTGATAGTCAAAGGTCCATTGAATGGTGCATGATCGTAGGAATCAAGATCGACCGTCCATCCGAACCACTCCCGATTTACCCTTGATCTTCCACTTATTTACAAAGCCATGCCACTCAAGAATTCTATAAATAGAACCCCATTTCCTCTTGAAAAGGGGATCGAAGCCAAGAGAGAAGAAGGAAGAGAAGGAACAAAGCTTCAGCCGCCTAGCTCCTCCTCGACCGCCGACGGAGTTCTGCCGCACCACCGCCGGAGTCTCGCCGGAGGCCCTCACCTTCGTCGGACCATTGCCGAAGGCCCTCGCCTTCACCACACCACCGACGGAGTCTCGCCGGACCACCGCCGGAGGCCCTCACCTTCGTCAGACCACTGCCGGAGGCCCTCGCCTTCACCGCACCACCGCCGGAGTCTCACTGGACCTCCGCCGGAGGCCCTCACCTTCGCCGGACCACCGCCGTAGGCCCTCACCCTCGCTAGACCGCTGCCGGAGGACCTCACCCTCACCGAACCACCGCCGGAGGCCCTCACCGAACCACCGCCGGAGGCCCTCACCTTCGCCGAATCATCACCTAAGGCCCGGAGCTCTGCCAGACCACCATCTGAGGCCCAAAGTTCTGCCAGACCATCACCTGACACCCGGATTTCTATCATACTATTGTAATCTGATCGCCCTTGGAGGCGAGTCAGTCCATTGTAACCAACTCAAATTCTAGTGGAATCACTTTCAACTTGGCTAGGCCCCGTGGTTTTTCCCCTTTCAAGGGTTTTCCACGTAAAAAATCTTGTCTTCTCTGTGTGTGAGCTGGATATCCGTGCAACGCTAAGACGTAAAATTACATCTCTATCGCCGCGTATATTCTAGCCCGCAACACACATAAATCTGGAAGCAGGCGATTTTATAGGCTTTTCATTACAGTTTCAGAAATTTCAAAGTTCTTCAAGGAGTTTAATAAGGCCTCGGAGAAATTTTTTTCTTCTCAGATAAGAAATTTTTTCTTCCCAGATAAGAAAATTTTTCCCCCGATTCAAACCGGAGATGAGAGGCTTTGAATGCAACGTTTGCAAAGAAAATAAAATGTTATTCCCACTTGAATGGGAATGGCTTAATGATTAAGTTAAATTTGAATAATTTTTTATTAAGTCTTACATTTATTTGATTTTGATCCGTCACCCAAAATTGAGTTGATCTGTCACGAATCTCAAGGTATATTTATAATTAAATTTGGGACCATCTAAACTTTAATTTCAACAAATTTATAATCAATTTAAGCATCTCAATGAAATAAACCAAACTACACCAAAATCGGTCCAATATGAGCCCAAATGGATCTAAATCAAGGGGTCAAAGCATATTTGGGAAGTTCAAAGCATTAATTGAAATACCAAGTGATCTCTAAATATGTCATGCTTGTATTAAAATCAAGCGGATCGACGAAACGAATTCAAAGAGCCCAAAGTCGCTTTATTCTAACATCATTAAATCACATAAATGCTTGAAAAGCGCTCCATGATCGAGCAAATTAATATAGATCATCCGATAAAATATTTTGAATCTGCCATGGATCTTCTCCATATTTATAGGGTATGATACTAATAAAAATCTATAAATAGACCCCCAATCTCAACATGGAAAAAATAATACATATGGTGTCCGGACGATGCATTGGGTGATGTGGAACGTCCGGATTGGCCTCCGGATGCGTTCAAACTCCGCATAGAATAATCTCTCCTCAACATGAGGGGGACATTTTGCTGGAGATTAAAGAGAGCACTCAGACTTAAAGAATCTTAGAGTTCTACCCAAGCACCACCGTATGCAAACTTCCAACGACCTTCGCCAGGTTTCCGACTGCCATCAGACCATTGTTTGCCAGCCGATCTTCGGCGGTGGTCGAAGGGACCGTAGTCGGTAGGCAACGGTGGTCGAAGGGACGGTAGTCGGCAGGCGGCGGTGGTCTGAGGGACCCTAGTTGGCGCACAACGGTGGCCGGAGGGACCCTAGTTGGCGGGACTGCCGTTGGCAAGCAATGATGTTCAGAGGGATCATACTAGTAGGCGACGGTGTTCAGAGGGATCGTAGTTGATGGGCGATAGTGTTTGGAGGGATCATAGTCGGTGGGCGACGGCGTTCGGAGGGATTGTAGTTGGTGGGCGATGGAGGTTGGAGGGATAATGGTCGGCGTGTGATGATGGTCGGAGGGACCTTAGTCGACGAGCGACAGAGGTCAGAGGAGATGATTCACCAGTGGTAGTGCAATGGTGGTGCTCTAGGATGCTTCAAGCCTTAGAGCTCTCTTGAGTCTCTAGCCCAGGGTCTAAACTTTCCAGAGTCCAAGCCTCTCTTCATGTGGAAAGAGGGAGTATATTTATAGATTTTGAGAGTGGTATGCCCCGTAAAATTTGGAGAGTATCTCCGGCAAATTTGGAGTGTTACATCGGACGACTCATACTGATTCTTTCAATCATGGAGTGTTTGTCAAGCATTTAAGTATCTTAATGATATCATAATTAAATAATCTTGGAGTGTTTGTCAAGCATTCTTTCAATCATGTTTAGCATAATAATTTCATGTATAACATGTCTATTTTCAACGGGTCTAATATTATAACTCAAAAGAGTTATATCCATAGTCTCATTACTTTATGCTAAACTACAATTATAATAAAATAACTCTACTATCAAGTTTTCAATATATGAAATAATTACAATGCTTTAGTCTGATAAATAAAATATGCTTACAATAATTATATATTACCAATAAGATCTCCATTTTTATTACGTAAATATATAGACCTTTGATTTTGTATGCTTCAAATCCATGTAATTGATCAAATATTCTTGTTATATATTGATTTAGCCAAATACGTCTGAAAAGTATTTTTGCACAAATTTATTCTTAAGATTTCTATATATACCTATGGAGCCACAGCAATAAGTCCATGTCTATCCAATCCTATTTCAATATTTTGAAGATATTTTAATCTTTTTCAGTTATAAAATAATTTTTTTTGGGGTAATTCAGGCAAAACCCAATTTCATTAAATACAACACAAAATAAAATTATACACTAATCCATTTCTTAAGTTAACTCTGTGGTGATCTCCATTTTTTTAATAGAGAAGTTAAAAAAAATTGAGAACCCTGCTATGAATTGTCAACTCAAAGATTTTCAGATTTAAAACTCGTTGTAAATTAATTCACTCAAAATAATTTTTAAAAAATATCACCAAACGTGATTTTTAAAGCAAAATATGAATTTTAAAGGGAGGAATAAACAGAAGATTGATTATAAACTTAAGTAGGCTTGGATTATGAAGGCTATAATTAATTTATTTTGAGACATATCAATACTTCCTTTAGACAAGAAAGAGAAACATGCATGACAATTATGATACAACACCACCTGCTACACATAAAACAAATTAATTAAGAAATTGAACCTATGCCATCTTCAAACACAACAATATTAAACAGAGCCCATCCAATTGACCCCCAAACACCAGCAATGCTTGCAATGACTTCTGAGATCAACAAACTAATCCCTTCACCGCCCCCCCCCCACCTCACCCGCAAAAACCGCCGCCACCGCTGGCGCTACCAGCAGCTGCAGCTAACATAGGACCCATGAAACGACCACCGTTGTTTTTACCAGCTGCTTTCAGCTGGCTGTTGCGACCTCCACCGCCGCCGCCATAGTAAACGGCGTGCTGACTCTGCTTCGGCTTCTTTTTAAGTCCTGCGCAGGCGAAGACTATGAAGGCTATAATTGCTGCCGCGATGCAAAACATGAAAAGAGCTCCGGATACTGTAGAGCTGCAGAACTCTTTACTTGCTTTGGCGAATTCCTTCAATATTCGTGCCATGTTGTTGATTCGAATAAAATTGGAAGCAGGCGATTTTATAGGCTTTTCATTGCGTTGGCGAAAAGTTCTTAAAGTTCGAGGAGTCTAATAAGGGTATTAAGTGATTGGTCGATTTTGCCAGAGCTTTTGGGTCGTGGGACAGAGTCAGTCAACCTTATCTTGGTTTGCTTGCTTTGCTTGCTTTGCTTAGTTGATAAGCGATCGGTTGACTTTGAATGTTACGCTGGCAAAGAAAAAAAATTGGTATTCCCATTTCAATGCATTCGGCTTAACAATTAACTAGCTTTTGACAAAGAAAAAAAATTGGTATTCCCATTTCAATGCATTCGGCTTAACAATTAACTAGGTTTTGACAAAGAAAAAAAAAATGAGGAGGGGTACCCAATGGCTTGCACCTGCATCAATTCTTTTTGAAGAAGGGTGTCATTAAATGATCTAATCAATTTGATCTGAAAAAAATAAATTTCGGTTGGCCTAACCCTATTTAGTAAATAGGTTATATTTCGGTTAGGTTTTTTGACACATTTGGGTTGACCCGTGAACTCATTTTTTAATTAAAAAATATCCGGCTTAATTTTTTTTAATTTAGGTATAGTCTTTTCATTTTTATCAACTATCCTAAACCTTATAGTTAATAAGTTATAAAAAATTATTTTATATTATTATTATTATTATTTTCATCTCCTCTATTTCCAGCCAACAATTGGGTACTCTGGGGTCTAACACACTTAATGTAAAAGATTGAATTAAGCCGATTGTGTTGCACCCTTTTAGGGTACATTAAACCTATTTGTTAAAAAGGTTCCTCCGCTAGGGTTTTTTCTGGAGCTCGTGGGTTTCCCTCGCCCCGTTAGGGTTAATTCCTTCGGTGGCACCGATGATCTTAGCGATTTCCAGGGGATTTCTCTATTCCTTTTCTGGTTTTGCCTTTGGTTATTTGATTTTGGGCTCTGTTTTTTCCCTTCTCCGGCGCACTCCGATATGGCGCCGAAGCTGTACAACCCTATTTTTTGGGGGGTTCACTTTCTTCGCGTTCTTTTTTGGATGCTCTTGCGGGCTTTTCTTTTGTTACTGATTTTCCAGAACTTAAGGCTTCTTCTTTCCGTGGCTTGCCTTCCCTTTGGGTTTCGGATCAAGAAATCCATGCGTTGGCTGTTCCTTTTCAGTTTCCTTAGTAGGTTTTTTTTCCCTCAAAACGATCCTCACTTGATTCCATTCGGAGATTCTTCTTCAACCTCAAGTTGAATGGTGAGGTTTCGGTCATCCTGCTTGATCTATCGCATATTCTTATAAAGCTGGCTAATGACCTTGATTACTGTAGGGTTTTCTATCGTAGATCATATATTGTTTACAATTGCTACATGAAGCTTACTAAGTGGTCTCCCCTAGTGGATGTCGGTGTTGAATCGCCGGTGATCCCTATTTGGGTATCTTTTCCGCAATTGCGTCCTCACCTTTATTCTCCCCGTATTCTTCATGGTTTGGGTTCTCTCTTTGGCAAACCATTGAAAATCGATTCTGCTACCTCTGTTGGCTCTAGGTCATCCATGGCTCATGTTTTGGTGGAGCTTGATATCACTAAAACCTACCCGGACAAGGTTTGGTTAGGTCCTGAGAAGTTGGGCTATGTCCAGCAAGCGGTTATGGAAGAGTTCCCACATTTTGTGCTTTATGTAAATGTATTGGTCATGTGGTTGGGAATTGTCATCCTCTTCCAGTGGTTGATCTTTCAAATCAGGTTTTTGTTAATCATATTTTGAATTATCCACCTCCCCCTTCCCTTGTTGTGCTGATCCTTGCTGGGGGGACAATGAGATTGCTTCGGTTGGTGTCCCTTTAGAGTTGGTTTATGTGGAGAATGCTGTAGGGAATGTTGAGATTTTTGTGGGGGATAATCCTGTTATTATTGATTCTAATTTAGTTCAGGTGGATTTTGTTGTGGTTGGGGTGGAACCTGGTGCCCCGGTTTCGCGGTTATGTGCTATTGAGGTTGGTGAATTGAACTATGGTTTTAATTCTAAACCTGCTTTGTGTTGTGCGGATGTTGTGTCTGTTTCGAGAGAATTGTCTGTGATGCTATACCCTGTGTGGTTGTTGTGCCTTCTGGTTCCCCTGTTTCTCATATTCGGGATTTGGTTGGTTGTGGTGAATCCTCCTCATTGGATTCTGTGGAACGGGATGCTGTGTCTTCTTCTGTTAACTTGGTCTCGAATGTCCCTGTTAATGATCAATCGGATTTAGCTCCTAAGGGTGGCTTTAAGGGCAATGTTAATTTTCTTAATATCCCTATTTCAGTTATGTCTAATGTTGAAATGAAAGCTCACGTGGCTTACTCTGTGAAAAACTTTGTATTGGTTCAAACTACTGGCTGATTTTGGAGGACTCCCTTTCTTTTCATTCTGGCGGGGAGGAAGCAGATTTTGATGAATTTGAGGAGGATATGGTAGGTAGTTATGTTGATCGAGGTTTTTCCAATGGTGGTGGAAAAAGGCGTAAAAGCAAACTCAAGAAGAAGTAGGTTTTGGTTTTTGGCCTTAGCTTTTTCGACGGTGGTATTGGATGTTTTGGTGGACGATGATGAGGAGGACCCTGGCTTCCCCTTGTTGGCTCTGCTGGTTGGCAACCTGGGTGCTTCGATTTGTCGCTTGGTGATTCAAGGCTCTGTTGGTATAGCTGTCACCTACGGATGGTCCGTGCCTGACTGTGAGGTTGGTGCAGGGGGCCTCCATTCCTGAGTTCATTCTCATTGCTTATCCTGTTATGTTTGTTTTTGTTGGGTTTTGCTGTTTTGTCCCGCTGGCTTTTGGCCTCTCGATGTTGTACCTTTTTATCTATTGAATAATATTGTGTTTTGAAAGAAAAAAAATGAATTAAGCCGATTGAGGAAGTAGGGTTCTCATTCATAGAGCAAGATAACAAGAGACCAAAGTTTTAGGGGATGTTTAGAAGTAGGTTGAGTTAAATCTTGCCAAAAATTAAAAAAATAAAATTAAAAAAAATTTGCTCAAATCTCCTGGTAAGTTAAATCCACATTTCATAGCGTTTTCGACATTTTCGAACAAAATTCGATATTCAGTAAATTTGATGGCATGACGGATTTATGAGATTTAGTACGTCAAAGAAGCGTGCAAAAGAGGAGGGATAAAGATTGTTAACTTCACGGCAAGCTCCCCTCATGACTTTCAATCCAACTAGAAAAACATTGTCAAAGGAGGCGAAGCAGTTTCCTTTAGCGACTCTTTCAAAACTCTACTTCACACTGAAGCACATGGATCCAAAGCAACAACAAAGACATGGAGATGAGGAAAGCAAGCCAAACAGCAAAGAGAAGAGAAATTATAGAAATAGACATGCAATAGCAAAGAAGAATACCACTATTCCTTTCGTGAATTCGTTTTAGCTCCTATCAACTTTTCTTATTTTTGCTTATCTTAGAGATTTCATCAATTTAAATTTAATTAATTAATAAGTAACCATGATATTAATATACAAATGTTTAATAAAATAAATTTAGTTAAGATAAATTTTTTTTTTGATTAGGAAGAGAATAAACAAAAACAAAGAGAAGAAAAATTATAGAAATAGACACACAATGATAGAAAAGAATAATAAATGTATATAATAAGTATAATTTAATTAATTTACTTAAGATAGATAAAAAAAATAAATTAGAAATTTTATTTGATTTGTTTAATAATTTATTAATTAATAATTAGTTGAGAATTAATATATAAAAAACATGATTATGTATCCAACCAGCCCCTTAGAAAATTCATACACTACCTTCTCCCCCCACTCTTCCCCGATAATACACAAAGAGCTAATAATCTCTAAAAGAACATTATACTAAAATAGTAATATAAAAGAGATGTAAAAATAATCTAATTTATGGGTCAAAGATAGAGATGGCTTGAGCTAAGTGAAACAGTGAGGTTAGCTACTTAGTGGCTCGTGGCAACATTAGCATTTAAATTCAATGATTCATATGTCACGCACCCGGATCTATAGTGAATGAATTTTTATTTCTTTTTATTTCTTTTTGTTTCTTTATTATCTTATCAATTCATTCAATCATGAATCAATCATTGAAACTAGATCAATATCAACATCTAAAGCTGAATTTATATGTATCATAAAAAATTATCTTGATCAGGCACAAATCCCGAAGCAAAACCAAATTGGAAACTTCAAAAATTAAATCCGCGACCATTTGAACTCAGATTTCAGCAAACTTACAATCAAATTGAGCGTCTCGGAAATACGAACCCAATGACACCAAGTTTGACTCAATCCGAGCCCAAATGAGTCCAAATCAAAGACTCAAAGCACATTTGAAATATTCAAACCATAATTTGGATTACCAAACGGTTTCCAAACATGACATGCTTATAATTGAATCGAGCGGTTTAATTTTTGAAGTTTCCAATTCAGATATGCTTCAAGGTTGGTGCATGATCAAGGTAATTTTTGATGATGTATAAATGACAATAAAGTATTAGTTAATTATTATTATTATTTTTTTTTGAAAAAATAGATATATTCATAACAAAAGGAGACATACAGTCAAGGCCAAAAAGCCAAAGAAATAAAAAATTACAAAGGTGAGACACCACAATAAATGACAAAAAGCAAAGTGAAATGGAAAGATAAATAACTAGAAGAGCCAGGCTCAGGATCGCCACCCGGTTGCCAAGCTTGGACCATCCAATGGGGGAAAATTAACCAACAACGAGAAGACCCAAATACGAGAGCCAGTCAATAATATAGCCACCAAGGTTGCCAAAACAAGCCATGGCCATCCAGGGGGGGCGGGCTGGAAACCAGCCTCATCATAGCCGAAAGCAATAGCCAAAAACCCCACTGCCTTGCATCACAACAATCCAAACTCCAAGAAGGAAAAACCAACGCCAAACCCACAAAGCAAATACCACAGAGGAAGGAGAGACAAATCCAAAAAGCGAAAAGTCATTTCTTTTTAGATTTACGAACTCTAGGTTTCCTACTCCTTTTAAAAAAATCAGCACCTGCAATTTAAAGAATACTTAAATCAAAGTTATCCTGAGACACCAAAACATCCTCATTGATTCCCTCACCTCTAGCTGAAGAATTGTCATCATGTAACCAGTCACCCTGCAACACCTCACTATCCTTCGAAGTACAAGCTAGGTGAGTTAACAGATCATCCTTGGAAATAATAGATATAGGCACATCAACAAGAGGCACGTCAAAACTTTTAGACACATGATCGTCACCCTCAGAAAACGAGCAAAAAAGAGCAGGAGTATCCAAAACAATAGTGACCACACAACTATGAATAGGCCCAATCCCACCCACATGTGGAATACAATCATGGTCACCAGGGTCCAAATGAGCACGAACATCAGAAAAATCAGCTTCACCAGTATTATGATCAACAATTACATCAGGGGAAACGATAGGGCTAGCTACCAGATTGAGACGGCAAAGGTTAGAATCAAAAGCCTCAATAACAATAACGTCATTAGCATCTACATTAGCATTAATCACATCTAAATTATCTGAAACATGAACAAGAGCATCCACCACATCTACAAGATCACCATCATTACCGACAATAGCATTAGTAGGACCCAGATCCTGATCCAGTCCTTGCCAGCACTAGAAACATCCTTCCCCAAAACCAGAGTTAAATTGTTAACAACAGCATCCGTAGAAACATGACCAACAACATCCGCCAAAACAGGGCCAAAGTGACAAGTTCAGATGAACCAATCTCAAGCAAAGCCTTAGGGCCGATGCCACCAGCATTGCTAGACGACACATTACCAAGCTCACCCCCAAAAACCGCATTATCCACCTTGGCACAAGGAATAGAATGAGGATGTAGTATGCTACACTTCAATTTTGAGTGACCTAATGATTTACAGTGAGAGCAATATGGAGGAAATTCATCGAAAACAACCGATCGAATGTAACCCAAGCCATCAAGGCCAACCCAAACTTTATCACATCTAACTCGACAAGGACCTACGCAACAGAGGGACGGGTACCGGTAGAAATAGCATTGTCGGTCTTAAGAGGCCTGCCAAAGATAGAAGCCAGACCATGCAGGATACTAGTAGAAAACAGATGAGGCCTAAGATTAGGAAAAGATACCGAAATAAGAATAATGGGGGATTCAACATCAATATCAAACAAAGGGGACCATTTGAAAACTTTCATGAAATAATTGCTCACAAAGTAAGATCTATGAGAAAAATCCTATAGTAATCAAGATCATTTTTAAGCTTAATCAACACATGTTTAAGATTAAGAACAGTCACAGAAAATTGGCCAATAAGTTTAAGATTAAAAAAAATTTCCTGATAGCATCAAGCGAATGGCAATGAGCCAGAAATTTTCCTACCAAAGCAAACTCAAGTGGGGCAGCAAGCGCCAAAACTTCCTCCTCAGAAATCCACAAGGTCGGTAAACCACGGTGTGAAGTAATTTTAAAATCAGGAAATTTAGAAGAAGAAGAGGATTCACCATTTAAAGCATCTTTAAAAGAGCGAGAAGAAATTTTTTCGTTCAAAAACCCGAGATCCAACAATTGTGGAACTGCCATGGAACAGAAAATGAAAAACCAAAACGAAAACGACAACACGTCAACAAAAGGAACTAAGAAAAACTTCCCTGACGCAAAAATGATCACCGGAGCCAGCAGGGATGAAGACATGGAGGCGGAGGGCTAGGGCAGGAAAGCCCTAGCTGAGTGCATGGGCACTATCATTTAGAGTTCCTTTTGATGCACTTTCATTAGTTAATAAACTAATTGCTCATACTAAAGACTGGTTATGATTAATATTATTTTAATTAAGATAATTATGATACTTAAATTTGAGATGAATAATTAATCATTTAGAAATTAACCATGATTAATTAGATGTTTAATTCAGACATAAAATTAGAATATTTGCATATGAGATATATAGTCAATCATTTAATTACTCAAGATTATAGAATTAATTCTGATTAATAAATTTTTTTACTAAGATGGTTATAGTATATTTGACTGAGTTTAAGATAAATTGAAAATAATATTATTCATAACTAATCTATTTATAAATTATGATATTACTTATACTAAGAAAATAAGATTAAGTCAAAATACAAATATAATTTTCTTAATTTATCTTGGCTTACGACGGTTTATTGTTTCACCAACTAATTAGCTTAGCTCCTCTTTATATGTATGGCTTGGTCAAGGCTTCTCTCCTAATTTCTTTCTAATATTTAGGCGTGTATAATTCTAGATGAAGAGAACAAGTCGTGCGTATTGCTGTGAACAATATAAATATATATTTACGTAATCTCCTGCAAATATTTCAAATGGTATGAATCAGGTCAGTCTGTTAAGCCATTATTAAACAATAAATAAAAACATCTGACAAAAAAAAAAGTAAAGATTTTGTTTGTGATAGTTTTTTTACTACTTTTTAAAATAATATTTAGTATAGTTTTTTTTAAACTATAAATTTTATATTAAAAAGTTGCTTTAAAAAGCAGTAAGAAAGCTATCCTAAATGAAGCTTAAATGACTATTTCTTCATTAAAAGTTTTATAATCATTAAATTAGTTCAATGATGAATTCATTATAAATCTTGATTTAATAAAATAACTTGTGGTGATCATCCGTGGCGATGAGAGTGTAAAGGAGAGCAACGTATTTGAAGTAAAAAAATAATAGAGAAATTTTGAACTATGTGACATTTATCATGTAATTCAATTTTGATATATTTAAAAGTCATTGGATTTGATAGCTTCATATATACTGTAAATTCTTCGTAAATGTAATTGCGGCTCCACGGACTACTCATTGTTTTTATTGACTGGCTGACTGTAAATTTGAAATTTATCACTGATAGCTCATAAAAAAAATAAAAATATTTTTCCTATTATAACAATCTCATTAAAATATAAATTAAGCCATAACAATATTATTAAATTCAGTTGATATATTAATGTGAGATGTTCAATTCTATTTAAATAATGGAAAAGGTACAGTAGCATTGGTTTCTCCTTACCTGGGCCAGCATAAGCCCAAACACTGGCATGCAATTGTTGTGGGCTACATCTGTTGGTTGTTTGAAGTTAATAATAAATTTCAATTAAATTTGATGTAGACAATGATTTTGAACTTTACAATATAAGAAGTACAAATCTTCTCAACAAAATAAATAAATAAATATGAAATCATTATATTTTTTCAATAGATAATAGAATGAATCCTTAATAATAGATAAAAGAATAATTCATTTATCCAAGCATCATAAAAATCTCAAATTATAAATATCGCATACTACTAAGGATTTGTTTGTGATGACTACAGTTTTATATAAATGTGGTTATAAGGTTTTTATACATAAATTAGCTTTATTGAATGCTACTGTAAAAAATAGATTGCTTTTACAAAAATTTTCTAAAAACTTTGAAAAAATAATGGTTAAATAAAAATTGTGATTAGCGCCTAAAAAATAAAGCAGAAAGAAAACTATCCCAAATGAAGCCTAAGACTTTGTTTGTGATAAATTTTTTACTCTTTTTTAAAAAAAAAATTTAATAAAAATTTATAGTTCAAAAAATTTTATACTAAAAAGTTGTAAAATGCAAAAGAGCTATGATTGTGATTTCTAATGCTAATTGTTGGTGGCAATGGTGGTTGTCGGCGATAAAAATTGGTGGTGGCCATTTGTGGTGATGGCTGGAAAATGCAAGAGTGCTCTCTCTATTCTTCCTCTCTATCTCATATGAAGAATGAGGGTATACTTATAATTTTTTTGGAGTGGCATGCTACATAAATATGAAGTAGATCTAGAGCAAATTCTAAATGCTCTATGAGACGGTTTGCATTAACTCCCTCTATCATAGAGCATTTGCCAAGCATTTAAGTGTCTTAATGATGTTAGAGTTAAGTGATATTGAGTTCGTTGGGTTCATGTCATTGAGCCACTTGATTCAATTATAAGAATGTCTAATTTGAAGATCATTTGATCATCCAATTAATGCTCTAAAACTTTTAAATAGCCTTTAAGCCATTGATTTGAGCCCATTTGGACTCATATTGGATCAATTTTGGAGTTGTTGGGTTTGTCTTGCCGAGACGTTCAATTTGACTATAAGTTTGCTGAGATTGGAGTTCAAATGATCACGAATTTAATATTGAAAGTTTCCTATTCAAATATGCATCAATATTCGTGCCACATCAAGATAATTTTTGTTGATGTATCACTTGCAATGGCTCATGAGATCAACATATTAATTCTTTCTTCCTAAGTGGACTTTTGTAATGATCCTTGATTGAGCTTTTGCTTTAACATCTTCTTGGACTCTTGTAATTGAACTTTTAGTTTCATATTTTTAAACCAATTCTTTTGTTACATCATTAATAGCATTGATATATCATCGAAAAATTATCTTGATCGGGCACGAATCTCGAGGCAAAAATTATGTTGGAAACTTCAAAAATAAATTCAGAGACCATCTGAACTCCGATTTCAGCAAACTTATAGTCGAACTGAGCGTCTCCGAAATACGAACCTAACGACACCAAATTCGACTCAATCCGAGCCCAAATGAGTCCAAATCAAGGACCCGAAGCGCTGTTGGAAAACTCGAATAGCAATTTGAGTTACCAAACGGTCTCCGATTTTGACGAGCTTATAGTCAAATTGAGCGGCTCGACGAGACAAATCCAACGAGCCCAAGATCGTTGAATTCTGATACCATTAAGACCTTCAAATGCTCAATAAACGGTTCATGATCAAGGGATTCAATATCGGCCGTTCATCCGGATCACTCCTTATTTTCCCATGATCCCTCATCTATTTACGGGCTATGCCACTCCAGAAAAACTATAAATAGCCCCTCATTTCTCTTAAGAGGGGACCCAAGCCAAGAAGCCAAGAAGAGAAGAAGGGAAGAAGATAAGAGAAGTATAGGAGGGAATAACTCCTCCTCGACCACCGCCGGAACATCGCCGGAACTTCGCCGGAACCCCGCCAGAGCATCGTCGGAACACCGCTGGGCGCCCGAGGGACGCCGGAGCTTTGCCCGACGCCCTAGTGACGCCGGAATTCTGCCCGACGCCGGAATTCTTCCCGACCTCCGAAGGACGCTAACATTCCGCTCGATCTCCAAATGACGCCGGAATTCTGCCGGACCACCTTCTGACCTCCATCGCCAGGCAACGGTCTTTCTGACCACGATCTCTGCCGACTACGGTCCTTCTGACCTCCCTCGCCAAGCAACGGTCCTTCTGACCTCCATCGCCAAGCAACGGTCCTTCTGACAACGATCCTTCTGACCTCCGTCGCCCGCCGACTACGGTCCTTCTGACTCACGTCGCCCACTGACTACGTTCCTTTAGATCAAATGAACATGCCAATAATGATTTTTTGTATCCTCACCATGTAATGTACTCTATAAGATGTACTTCAAGATAAGGCCTTCTCCCAAAGAAGGACCTCATTTGTAATCGACTACAAGTACTAGTGGATTCATTCATGCTGGGCCAGGCCCCGTGATTTTTCCCCCTTTTTAGGGGTTTTCCACGTAAAAATCTTGGTGTCTCTTATGTATGCTACACCATCTCTCTTATCTGATTGTGTGCTGGATTTTCGTGCAACGCTAAGACGTAAATTTATATTTCTTTACCGCCGCGAATACTCCTGGACGCAACAAGCATAGATCAAGTAAGAGTATGTTGCATAACAATTTCATGTATAACATTTCTATTTTCAACACGTCTAATATTATAACTCAAAAGAGTTATATCTATAGTCTCATTACTTTATGCTAAACTACAAATAAAATAAAATAACTTTACTATAGAGTTTTCAATAAATGAGATAATAATAATGCTTTAGTCTGATAAATAAAATATGCTTACAATAATCATATATTACAAATAAGATCTCACTGTACAATCAGATCATCAAAACAAATTACACACATACAAGCTTTATAATACTTGCTCCCACTATATGTATAGACATCTATTTTATATGCTTCAAATCCATGTAATTCATCAAATATTCTTGTTATATATTTATCTAGCCAAATACGTCTAATTCTGCACATAATAATTCTTAATATGCCTATATACCAATGGAACCGCAGCAATAAGTCCACGTCTATCCAATCCTATTTTGTTGTTTTGAAGATATTTTAAACTTTTTCAATTATAAAATCTTTTTTTTTTGGGTAATTGGATGCAAATCCCAATTTCATTAAATACAACACAATATAAAATTATATACTAGTCCATTTCTCAAGGATAGGGGTGTCAAAGCAGGTCGACGGGTTGGGTTCGGGTTGAACCCGAGTTGATCTGAGTTTAAAAGGGTCAACCTGAGCCCGACCCAGTTTTACAAATGGATCAGGATTTTCAACCCATACCCGACCTGTGCAGGTTACTGGGTTAACCAGACCCGACCCGTTACCCATTTGTAAAATGTGAACCTAGCGTGCTGGCGTACTAAGCCAACATGCAGGGTGAGGTCCGTGAGGCCAGTGCTGGGCGACTCGGCCTTTCGGGCGAGGTCTGCGAGGACTGTCTTGACTGCAGTCCGCGGGTGTGAGAGCCAACGAGGCCAGCCACTATCGTGCAGGGCAACCTGGCATCCGTCCGAGCGAGGCAAGCCAGCGCGAGTGTAGCCCGTGTGGGGGTGCAGGTGCGACTGTGAGGTCGAGGCATGCACATGCGGGGCGGGCTGGCGGTTTCGACCTGACTCGAGCAGCGAAGCGGGCTGAAATTTCGAGTTGTCAGGTCAACCCGAACCCGATCCGATTCTAAAAATTGGTCAAAATCTCGAACCCGAATTCGACCCGTATGGTAAATGGGCTGACCCAAACCCGAAATTTTTCCAATCAGGTATCGATTTGAGTTAGATTTTGACACCCCTACTTAAAAATAACTCTGCGGTAATCTCCATTTTTTAATAGAGAGTAAAAAAAATTGAGAACCCTGCTATTAATTGTCAACTCAAAGGTTTTCGGATTTGAAACTCGTATATGTAATATGCTTAAATTTGTAATTTAATTTACTCAAAATAAATATTTAAAAAATGTCATCAAACTTGCTTTTTAAAACAAAACATGTATTTTTAAGGAAGGAATGAGCAGAAGATTGATTATTATCTTAAATAGGCTAGTATTATGAAGGCTATAATTAATTTCTTTTGGGGACATATCAATACTTCATTCAAGAAAGAGACACATGCATGACAAATGACAATTATGATACAACACCACCTGCTACACATAAAACAAATTAATTAAGACATTGAACCTATGCCTTCTTCAAACACAACAATATAAAACAGAGCCTATCCAACCCCAAACACGAGAATAAAAAAAGCCCACAACTTTATCTGTCTAGCAATGCTTGCAATGACTTATGAGATAAACAAACTAATCCCTTCAACCCCCCGCCTCATCCGCCACCGCCGCCGCCACCACACCCTCCGCCGCCGCCACACCCGCCCCCACCGCCACACCCACCGCCGCTACCAGCAACTGTATCTAACACAAGACCAGCGGCAAGACCAGTACCGACACCGGAAGCTAGTCCCACCCCACCGCGGCTTTTACCAGCTGCTTTCAGCTGGCTGTTGCGAACTCCACCGCCGCTGCCATAGTAAATGACGTTCTGACTCTGCTTCGGCTTCTTTTTATGTTCTGCGCAGGCGAAGACTATGAAGGCTATAATTGCTGCCGCTATGCAAAACATGAAAAGAGCTCCGGTTACTGTAGAGCCGCAGCACTCTTGACTTGCGCTGGCCAATTCCTTCAATATTCGTGCCATGTTATTGATTCGAATAAAACTGGAAGCAGCCAAGCAGGCGATTTTATAGGCTTTTCATTACAGTTTCGAAAATTTCACGGAAGTTCTTCAAGGAGTACTAAAGGTATTAAGTCATTGGTCGGCGTTGCCATTATAACAGGTTTTTGGGTCGTGGGACAGAGGCAGTCAACCTTATCTTGGTTTGCTTGCTTTGCTTAGTTGATAAGCGATCGGTTGGCTTTGAATGTTACGTCGGTAAAGAAATATATATTGTTGCGGACTCAAATATACGTGGCGATAGAGTTTAAATTTTCGTCTCAACGTTGTACGTATATCCAGCACACAAACAGAAGAATGAAAGAACACCAGGATTTTTACGTGGAGAGCCATGAAAAAGGGAAAAACCACGGGGCCACGCCCAGTTGAAAGAGTTCCACTAGTGTTGTATGAAATACACGAGGCTGACTCGTCCTTTAAATTCAGGGCGATCAGATTACAATGAGTATTGATTACAAGGCCAAGCAGAGTTCCGACGTCACTCGGGTGTCCGGCAGAATTCCGGCGTCACTTGGAAAGAATTCCGGCGTCACTCGGGCGTCGGGTAGAATTCTAGTGTCGGACAGAATTCCGACGTCACTCCAGCGTCGGGCAGAGCTCCGGCGTCCCTCGGGCGCCCGGTGGTGCTCTGGTGATGCTCCGGTGGTGTTCTGACGGAGTTCCGGCGGTTGTCCGACGGTGGTCGAGGAGGAGCTGTTCCCTCCTAGACTTCTCTTCTCTTCTTCTTCTCCTCTTCTCTTCTTGGCTTAGGTCCCCTCTTAAGAGAAATGAGGGGCTATTTATAGTTTTTCTGGAGTGGCATAGCCCGTAAATAGATGAGGGATCAAGAGCAAATAAGGAGTGATCCGGATGAACGGCTGATATTGAATCCCTTGATCGTGAACCGTTTATCAAGCATTTGAAGGTCTTAATGATATCAGAATTCAACGATCTTTGGCTCGTTGGATTCGTCTCGTCGAGCCGCTCGATTCGACTATAGGCTTGTCAAAATCAGAAACCGTTTGGTAACTCAAATTGCTGTTCGAGGCTTCCAACAACGCTTCGGGTACTTGGTTTGGACTCATTTGGGCTCGGATTAAGTCGAATTTGGTGTCGTTGGGTTCATATTTCCGAGACGCTCAGTTCGACTATAAGCTTTCTGAAATCAGAGTTTAAATGATCTCCGAATTAATTTTTGAAGTTTCCAACTTGAGTTTTCCTCGAGATTCGTGCCCGATCAAGATAATTTTTCGATGACATATCAGTTGCCCCCCTATTTTCGGACGTCGAAGCTTCAGGAGTCCGAAAATACTTGTTCTGACATTTTACATTGGCCGAATTGCAAAAAATTGCGTTCAAAAAGAGATAATTTTCCTCAAACTCAATTGTAGAGGCCTCTTTGAGCTCCGAAAGTGTCAAAATTGAGTCCGGAATGTCGAAAAACGTGTCCGGGGACCCAAAAAACATCGAATTTGGACCGTCCAGGCCCAAAATCGGAGCCCGATAACGCTTAGGCGGCGGCGCCCATGCGGGCTTGCAGGCAAGGGGCGCGCCCCTTGGCGCGCTGCAGCAGTTGCCTTATTTGAATTTTTTTCTTATTTGCTGTGGGGCCCGCATGGATTATAAAAAATCCAAAAAATCCGAAAAAACCCGAAAAAATTCTAAAAAATTTTGAAAAAATTTCGAAAAATTCAAACTTTTTTCTAGAAGCCTCCTCCCTCCAATTTTCAAATATTTTCCCCATCTTTCTTCAATATTTCTCTCTCTTTTTCTCCCATTTTCATCCTATAAATACCCCCCTTGGGGTAGGGGACAAAATGCCCCTTTCTTCCTCTTCTCCTCTCCCTCTAGCTTCTGGCATTTTGAGGCATTTCGCTGTTTTTGAGTAGGTGATTTTCCCTACTTGATTCGGTGCCCCTCATTTTGCGCAGAAGTTAGCGGCTTCTTCTCTTTTTTCTCTCATTCTGGCTTTCTGACAGTTGAGGCATTCCGTTGTTATTCAGTAGGTGACTTTCCCTACTTGAGACAACGCCCCTCCTCTTGTACAGGAGTTAGAAATTTCTCTCTTCTCCCCTCTAGCTTCTGGCATTTTGAGGCCTTCCGCCGTTTTTGAGTAGGTGACTTTCCCCACTCGACTCGGCGCCCCTCTCTTTGCGCAGAAGTTAGCCGCTTCCCCTTTTTAGGAAGGGAAGCGAAATGGGAGTTAGAATTTCTCTCCTTTAAGAGATCATGTGGAGGTGAGATGTTAGTTGGAGGGAGTCTGAAGATGGTTGGAAGTCAGACGTCGGGAAGAAGTTCAGCATCAGGTAGAAGTCCGACGAGGGTCCGACGATGGGTAGAAGTCCGGTGTCGGGTAGAACTCCGACGAAAATCCGTCAGCGGGAAGAAGTCCCACGACGGTAGAAATTTGGTGTCGGGTGGAAGCCCAACAAATATCTGACGATGGGCAGAAGTCTGGCGGCGGTCGGCGGCCGGGCGGTGGTACGACAAAAGTCGGGCTAAAGTCCAGCGGCGGAAGAAAGCTCGGCGTCGGGTAAAAGTTCGACGGAAGTCCTAAAATGGGCAGAACTTCAGCAACGGGAGGAAGCTCAACATCGAATATAATTTCAATGCTATTTTAACGGAAGTTTTTCGATGATGAACGATTGGGTGGAAGTCTGTTAGCAGTCAACGACCAAGTGGGGAGCAGAAGGAGAGAGTTCAAGGGTGCTGCTATCAGTAGTTGAACGAGAAGCCGATGATGGTTCACGATCGAGCAAGAATCCGATGATGGTTGAGATGAAGTAGAGGACCGCCGACAGATATCCGACAAAGGGTCGATGATGGTGGGTGTCCAGTGGCATTATGTTAAGGCAATATTCATCCATACTGAAGTGTGCCAACATAAGATATTACTGAATCAAGGGGCCGAAGTAGTGTGACATGCCAACATTCTGGCAATACACTAACACTATCAACTGAGTGGAGGTCTGATGATGATCCAGTTATGTCCTTTCTTTGAAGGAGCAGTTGTAGGAGATGCTTACGTGCAGTAAGGGAGAAGTCACTTAAATCCACTAAGGATATTTGACTGTGTTAAAGTTGCTTGTTGCTTGATGATACTAGCTTGTATGAATGTCACCAGTGTACCTTTTACTTTTAAATTCTTGCAAAGGTGAACTATATGTACAATCTTTCGCAATATAACTTCAATAATATTTATATGAAGTTAAAAACTTGCTTTTGCATCTTTGAAACATGAGTTGATATATTGCGTAACATGCTTTTTCGAAGATTTTTTGCCCGCCAAGAATCTCTGTGGGAGATGTCCAGAGAATCCATCAAGAATATATGACCTATCTGAGGTTGTATGTCGGAGCCTTTGCTCGACGACGTTAACCTGTATGGAAGAGGTCGAGAGAATCCACTAAGGATGTGAGACCTTTCCGAGGTTGTATGTCGGAGCCTTTGCTCGACGACGTTAACCTGTATGGAAGAGGTCGAGAAAATCCACTAAGGATGTGAGACCTATCCGAGGTTGTATGTCGGAGCCTTTGCTCGACGACGTTAACCTGTATGAAAGAGGTCGAGAAAATCCACCAAGGATGTGAGACCTATCCGAGGTTGTATGTCGGAGCCTTTGCTCGATGACGTTAACCTGTATGGAAGAGGTCGAGAGAATCTACCAAGGATGTGAGACCTTTCCGAGGTTGTATGACGGAGCCTTTGCTCGACGACGTTAATCCGTATGGAGGAGGTCGAGAGAATCCACCAAGGATGTGAGACCTATCCGAGGTTGTATGTCGGAGCCTTTGCTCGACGACGTTAACCTGTATGGAAGAGGTCGAGAGAATCCACCAAGGATGTGAGACCTATCCAAGATTGTATGTCGGAGCCTTTGCTCGACGACGTTAACCTGTATGGAAGATGTCGGATTGAATCCCCCTGGGATCGATCTTCCAGTGATTGAGATGCAATGAAGACTGCGTATTTCTCAGATCATGGATAAAGAGATTATATTTATCGATAGTTTTTATTGTCATTTGTATTCTTTTTAAAGAAAGAGACAATCTCAGAACTAAACGAACGATACAATATATTACTGTAAGACAATACAATAGATTCCTAGTGTGACTTAGGGATATACAAGTTACACTGTACGTACGAAGATAACACAATGTTTAACTTTGAAGAAAATATTAGGGATATCAAAATGACACCCTGTTTAACATGATGAGATAAGACAAGTAGCATTACTAATACAACTACACAAAGTGCGTGGTCATTCAATCTCGCCAACCATTTGAATAGTATTCAACTGTTGTCTTTGTTGTTGTTGATTTTCCCCCCAGTTGGACCAGTTTCATCTCGAGCAGGTGGGTTTTGGATGAATTGTCAGAGATATCCTTGTCGGATCAACCTCTCGATCTCATTCTTGAGTTGCTTGCAGGCTTCAGTAGTGTGTCCACGACTACGGTGGAAATAGCAATATTGCTCCTGGTTCCCAACATTCGGCTTTAAAGAATTAGGCCACTTGATATTTTCGTTATCTCGAATGGCCATTAGTATGTTGGTTTGAGTTGCATTGAGAGGCATATACTCTTTTTCATGTCGGAACTTGCGTTGTAGTACTGGGGGTCTAGGAGAAGAATTTTTCTTTTGTTGCGAAAATGAGTCATCTATTGTAGGGGCGTTCTTACGCTTTATAGTTGTTTGTTCAAATTGCTTTCTATGAGCATTAATTGCCTCATCTGCTGATATCTGCGCTTCCACACGATGGATCAGATTGGCATATGAATGAACAGTATCGTGCATGAGTGCCGAATAGAAGGGGCCAGGACGAAGACCTCCAAGAAAGACCCCTCTGAGCAATTCTGGGTCTACTCCTAGGATTTGTCGAGCCTCGATAGAAAACTGTTGAAAGTACTCTTTCAACGATTCTCCCTCATTTTGACGGATCCCGGAAAGGTGAGAAGAATCCTTAGCAATTCTTCGGTTGGCTATGAACTGTTCGACAAATATTTTGGCCAATTTGACGAATGTGGGGATCGTTCCGGCTGGAAGTGAATAGAATCATGTTCGAACTTGTCCTTTAAGAGTGGCAGGGAACAACTGGCAAAGGAGTGCGTCTGAGGCTCGCTGAATATGCATGATGGTCCTGTAATGGTCGATGTGCTTGTACGGGTCAGTTGTCCCGTCGTAGGGATCGATGTTCGGTAGTTTGAATCTTGCCGGAATGGGATGTTGAAGGATGGCTTCAGTTAGGGGTGATGACTCCTGGAAGTCCCGCTGATGAAGAGATTGTCTTGCACCTCTCACTGGGAACTCTTCCTGAACCAATCTTCGTAGTTCATGTCGTAGGACATTGCGAGGGAGTCCAGCAACGTGTGGTGGGGCTAAGTCCTCGGGGACGTCTGGAGGAATACAAGGTTGCTGCCCTACGTGTGAAAGATGTGTAGAGCTTGCTGTGTCATCAAGTTCATTGTCTTGGTGCATCGGATGATGCACCATCGGCGGAGGGAAAGGAATCTCAACATGAAGATGTTCTGGTGGAACCTCTCCGACCCGGGGTGGATCTCGAGGGAGAAGGATCTCTTCTTGGGGAGCTAGTGTCGGTTGTCGAGTCTCTCGCAGGAGTTGTAGGATCTCGTTTTGAGATTCTTCCATCTTTCGGATTCGCTCCTCCAAAGAAGGCCCTGAGGTTCCTTCTCCAGCAATATGTTGCCCCCAAGGAAAAAAGGAGGCAGAAACTTGACGTCTATGATTCATAGACTGATCCCGAGATTGATGTGAATTGGAGCGAGAGGTTCCCAAGATGCGATTGCTACGCCTGTTGGCCATCAAAGTAGTGCTTAGGATAGTGGGATTTATTTCCCACAGACGGCGCCAAACTGTTGCGGACTCAAATATACGCGGCGATAGAGTTTAAATTTTCATCTCAGCGTTGTACGTATATCTAGCACACAAACAGAAGAATGAAAGAACACCACTATTTTTACGTGGAAAGCCCTGAAAAAGGGAAAAACCACGAGGCCACGCCCAGTTGAAACAGTTCCACTAGTGTTGTATGAAATACACGAGGCTGACTCATCCTTTAAATTCAGGGCGATCAGATTACAATGAGTATCGATTACAAGGCCAAGCAGAGTTCCGACGTCACTCAGGTGTCCGGCAGAATTCCGGCGTCACTCGGGCGTCGGGTAGAATTCTAGCGTCGGGAAGAATTCCGACGTCGCTCCAACGTCAGGCAGAGCTCCGGCGTCCCTCGGGCGCCCGGTGGTGCTCTGGTGATGCTCCGGTGGTGTTCCGGCGGAGTTCCGGCGGTTGTCCGGCGGTGGTCGAGGAGGAGCTGTTCCCTCCTAGACTTCTCTTCTCTTCTTCTTCTCCTCTTCTCTTCTTGGCTTAGGTCCCCTCTTAAGAGAAATGAGGGGCTATTTATAGTTTTTCTGGAGTGGCATAGCCCGTAAATAGATGAGGGATCAAGAGCAAATAAGGAGTGATCCGGATGAACGGCCGATATTGAATCCCTTGATCGTGAACCGTTTATCAAGTATTTGAAGGTCTTAATGATATCAGAATTCAAAGATCTTGGGCTCTTTGGATTTGTCTCGTCAAGCCGCTCGATTCGACTATAGGCTCGTCAAAATCAAAAACCGTTTGGTAACTTAAATTGCTGTTCGAGGCTTCCAACAATGCTTCGGGTACTTGGTTTGGACTCATTTGGGCTCGGATTAAGTCGAATTTGGTGTCGTTGGGTCCGTATTTCCGAGACGCTCAGTTCGACTATAAGCTTGCTGAAATCGGAGTTTAAATGATCTCTGAATTAATTTTTAAAATTTCCAACTTGAGTTTTCCTCGAGATTCGTGCCCGATCAAGATAATTTTTCGATGACATATCATATATATATATATTTATTTACATACATAATATTTGAATGTTGAAATTATTAAAAATACATATTCAACATCTAAATTATTATATTTACTCATATATCATCTAAAAGTTTCATTTTTATCAATTCCTATCGAGCGGACACCGGACGGTTCTCTCGTCCGGTTCCGCTTGGTACCGAGCATAATACCGAGCTGTATTATGCTCGGTACAGATCGGCACCGAATTCGGTACATTTTTTTTATGACGTGACAGCATTTTTATTTGTCTCACACCGCACCTAATAATTTCCCCAATTCTATCACTCCATTTGACCCTTTGAGAAATCCAACCTTGCATTGTCTTCCGTGAGGAGGAGCAGGGATTCGAAAAAGGGAAAGCCTGTCCAAGAGCTAGAACCGGAGTCGTATAGAAAGAAAGAGGCGGATGAGGAGCTGGGGAGATAGATCTTGTTACCGTGAGGAGAAGGAGAAGGGTATGAAATTTGGGTTCATTGCCATTTGCGTGAGTTGCAGTGGATTAATGGCTTTGTTTGGCTTGGATTGAAAACACAAGAGGTACTCACTCAAGCATCTGCAACCTCCCCTTTTCTCCGATTCCACCTATTGCCATAATTTTTTGCTTCTTATACTCTACTTGCCTATTGCGTCCCTTGTTTTTAATAGCATGGAAAACTAAAAGCGTTGGAAGAGAGAGAGAACCTTACTTGAAATCGATTGGGAGATAGACAAAGTCATAAGCGGAAAAGGGCTCTTCTCTCCTTCCTTTTTTCTCTCTCTCTCTCTCTCTCTCTCTCTATCTCTCCTTGAATTGAAATCTCGAATCCCCACCATTCCTTGAATGATTCTTCCACCCTCTACTGCTCAACTGTTGCTGCTTTGCTACAACAATTGATGATGATGAAGACGATGAACATGACACTGCTGTGGCTGTTAATGCTGTTTGTTTGTTCTTGCCTTCCCTTTCCCCTTTTATCCTCTCGCCTGCTTTTCCCAACTTTCCTATTGGCTCCTCACTCTGAGGACGACGATGACAATGGATTCGTCGCCGCCGCCGCGACCCATTGGCCGGACTGTGGCGAAGCTGTCCTTAGAAGACGCGGAGGTGGCTGACCAAAGGTTACTTACAGCTCGGATGCAAGCCAAATACCGAAGAGAAGAGAAATTATAGAAATAGACAGGCAATAGCAAAGAATAATACCACTATTCTTTTTGTGAATCTGTTTTAGCTCCTATCAACTTTTCTTATTTTTGCTTATCTTTAATATTTCATCAATTTAATATTTACTTAATTAATAAGTAACTATGATATTAATATAAAAAGGTTTAATTAAATAAATTTTGTCAAGATTGAAAAAGTTTTAATTAGGAAGAGAATAGACAAAAACAAAGAAAAGATAAATTATAGAAATAGACACTCAATCATAGAAAAGAATAATAAATGTATAATAAGAATAATTTAATTAATCTACTTAAGGTTAATAAAAAAATTAAATTAGAAGTTTTATTTGATTAGTTCAATAATTTATTAATCAATAATTAGTTGAGAATTAATATATAAAAAGCATGATTATGTATCCAACCAGCCCCTTTGAAAATTCATACACTACCTTCTCCTCCCACTCTTCCCCAATAATACATAAAGCTCTAATAACCTCTAAAAGAACATCATACTAAAAGTAATATAAAAGAGATGTAAAAACAATTTAATTCACAGGTCAAAGATAGAGATGGCTTGAGCTAAGTGAAACAGTGAGGTTAGCTAGTTAGTTGCTCGTGGCAACATCAGCAATTTAAATTCAATAATTCATAAGTCACGCCCCGAGATCTATAGTGAATGAATTTATGTTTTCATTTTTTTCTTTATTATCTTGTCAATTCATTCTATTTATTAATCAACCATTGAGTGTACAAAATAATATATACAATAGCCCTCTGGCTACAAAATAATACATAAACCAAAGGATTGAAATAAAAGCTACACTAGCATCCTTGCATGCATACATAACCTCAAGCTGCAGGCCCCTTACCTAAAATCATTTAAACCATGTACCTAAAATTATTTAAACCATGTAATGAGCGAATAGCCCAGCAAGTAACTAAAATTTTACAACTAAAATCAATGCAAGAAGAAGCGAAATAATATGTTGTAAATTATATAAAAATATATATGCTTGTTATATGTATTAATTACTCAGTTTATAACACATCACATCGCAGTCCACAGTATCAGTAACAGTGATCAGTATCATCAGGAATAGCAATAGTATCAATAGTAAATGACATCAGTATAATGTAAGCTATAGTATCATTATAGTAATAAGTAATCATTCAGTAATCAGTATTATATAATCAATAATCAGTATTCTATCAAATATTCATATGAGGGTATCTTGCTTATGCACCTATGACTCCCAATTAATCTCCAGCTCCTTATGACTCCCAATCATTCATATTCAATTAATCTGAATCATTAATCGTATTAGTGTTCATATATCTGTAACATAAAAATAAATATTGGTAATACTATTTGTATTATATCAATATTGGTTGTACTCTTATCATGTATATCAATATTGGAAGTACTCTTATCATATATATCAATACTGGCAGTACTCTTATCATGTATATCAGATATCCTCAGTGCTATTTGTACTCTTATAGTTGAGGTATCAGTACGATCATCCATGTTGACCCTGATTTTCCCCCAGACCTAGGTCAAAGAGTTGACTTGGTCAAATTTAACTAGGCCAGACCCCAGAACCTATCCCAATGGGTTCAGGGAGTCAAACTAAGTCTGCTGAGCCCAGGCCCAGGCTTTAGGTCAACCTGGTTGACCAGGTCAACCAAGGTTGACCCAAAATGACCCAGACCCTTCCCCCTTATCCTCAAACCCAATCCAGGGCTCTCCAAGCCCTATTCTCTCCTCCACTGGACTCAGTGGGTCAGGTTTGACCCATTGGGCCCAGGTCCTGGTCCTGGGTCAACCTAGTTGACAAGGTCAACCTAGTTGACAAGGTCAACCCAGGTTGACCCATTTAGCCCATATGGGTCTAAATCAAATTCAACTCAATCCAAACCCTCTCTTGGGCTCAAACCCTCATCCCCTGGGCTTAGTTGACTGGTTTGACCAAGTCAAGCATTGACTTGGTCTACCCTAGCCTTTAATGGGTCTAAATGACCTATTTAAGACCCATTAAGGCCTTTTATACCTTTCCTAATCAACTCCAACCCAAACCACGGCCAAGGGGAGTGGAGATCTCTCTTAATCAACCCTAGATCTCATCATAGCCGTCAAGCATAGGTTTAGGGCCTTTAAATAGAGAAAATTAGGTTTGTTTTAAGATCTTTTTGCTCTTGCTCGATCCTCAAGTCTCCCCAAGCCGTGAGATGTCGTGTGAGAGCTCTCCTTGATTCCTTCCACCTTCCTCGACCTAGCCCCGCCGCCAAACTCTTGCCGGCGGTGAGATCTCCGGCGAACCAAAGCTAGATCTGTTCCAAAGCTCCTCCTCGCCGATCTACGGCTTTTCAGACCGTGATTCCTGAAGGAGAAATTAACATGGACAATCTACAAGCTCAGAGAGCCCAAGATCTCCCGAATCCACCGTGTGGATTAGGTAAAAATTCTAACCTTAGTTAGAAGCACTTAGGGTTAATTAGCATCGTCATTAGTGCATTTTAAGACAAACAAGCACGTCCACATGAATGCTCTTCATCCCTAGGGGCTGTGTTTAAAATTTCATTTGATTTGGTGGATCCGATCGAGCGTACGGGACAGAAAACACCCTTGGGTCTCGATTTCGCCCTAGCCTTTAGAGTACGATATCTCCGCCGTTGATCCTTTGATCAAAGGCGAAGATCTCGTCGTTCCGCGGCTTCATCCAAACCGCGGGATTGATCCGGTAGCTCCGCGGTTCATTCGGCTCGATCATAGTCGTTGATCTAAACCGCGGACGATCCGACGGCTCTGTTGTCGCGCTGACGTGGATAAGTGCCGCGCCGATTTCTGCACAATCATTGCCAATGATTGCGCGATGGTGTAATCATTGGCAATGATTGCCGCGCACCGCGGGACCAACCCGACGCCGCCACGTGGCTTACGCTGCCGCCGCAGAAATTATTATTTAATTTAATTAATTTTAAAACTATTTTTTAAAATCAGAAAAATCCATAAATTAATTTTAAATTATTAATAATAATAATATTATTATTAATAGTATTATTATTTATTATTACTATTGTTATTATTATTATTATAATATAATAATTTATTAAAAATAATGTTATTATAATAATATTAATATTATTATTATTATTATTATTATATATTAGTAATAATATCATTATCATTATTATAATATATTAATAATAATGTTGTTATTATAACAATGTTATTATTATTATTATTAAAATATGTTAATATTATTATTATTATTATTATTATTATTTTATTTAAAATTATTTTAAGACCTAATATTATTATTATTATTATTATTTTACTCAAGATTATTTTAAATATTATTATTATCAATATTATTATATTAATATAAATAATATTATTTTTTTAATAATATTATTTTTCTTAATGTTATTATTACATTAATATTAATATTATTAAATAATATTATTATCTTTAATAGTATTATATTAATAATATTATATTTCTTAATATTATTATTACATTAATATTAATATTATTAAATAATGTTATTATCCTTAATAATATTATTATATTAATATTGATATTATTATATTAATGATATTATGTTTCCTAATATTATTATTACAATTGATATTAATATTATTAAATAATACTATTATCTTTTTTTGATTAAAAAATATAATTTTGAAAAAGGTTTAATTTTCTTTGGGAAATATTTAATTTCTGGAATTTAAATTTTATAATCGAACACTTATTATGAATGATATAACACCTCGAAAGGTGAAGATATCGTTCTCTAACAGGTTCAGATTACAAATCTTTAAATTTATTTGATTATCGTAATCAAACTCAAGGAGAAATAATATATGATCCCGAAGGATCAAAATAATGTTTAATCCATTGTTTGATTATAATAATCAAGATAAAAGATCATTAGTTTCATAATCAAAGTTATGATTATAATTGATATATCTATCCGAAGAAAGAAGATATCAATCACTATCGATGGTTTGAATATGACGATAATGATCATCAGGTTTGAATTTCCCAAAGATAATCAATTGAAGGTTTTGAAAACTTGATTTTGAAATCTGGTCTGGGTTTCTAAATCTCCTACGAGCGCAAGCCCTCGTAGTTAATTACATCATAGGAAAACCAGAAATCTTCCTATGAATACTCTCGATTAAAATAGCGATACGAATTTCATTAAAGAATTTAAAGCTTGATATCAAGGAAGGTTAAGGGACTGAAAATTCAACAGGGATTAGTTCAAATTTGAACAGTTATTTTTGGAGTCAAAGAAAGAAGGGTAGGAGGTGTTTTGAGATTTTGAATTACTTCAGAAACACCTCAAACTATCCTAAGTGTTGGGCTTGAATTTGATTAAAAGAAATTTTTAATTTGAATGATCAATTTTATTAGAAGGTGGGAATTAGATTTCCGAAAGGTTGAGGTCTTAGGATTGAAGATCTGCCTCAGAACCTAAGTCTAAAATTGGGTACTGAAAATCAGTGACCCGAATCCTAGCTAATGCAATGCAATTTGTACTTACCCCGACCTGGATTGGGGAGCCAGCTAAATCACCTAAACGCTTCAAAATCATGAGTCAAAGTCTTTATGAAAGAGTGATTAAGGATGTTGTTTAAGATTAGTTTAAGGAGAGCGGGGCTGACATCTAGAGCAGATTCCTAATTAGCCCCTTAACACATGTTGGGTGAAATGCTTAAGCTAAAAATGCAATTAAGATTTAGACTCAATTTTTAATTTGTATTTAATGCAATGCATGCTAGTTGACTCGATTAAATGCTTGAAATCAGAATGAAGCAGTTTAAAAATCAGGCTTAAAAATAGATTTTATCCTAGAGATTGCACAACATCCCCTTGGTTAGAACTGCACCCTAATAGGTCAGGTGGTCTGCTAGAACCCGCAGGCGGGGAGGTGCCTAACAAGGTAGAGAAAAGTTAATATGTATGCATGAAAAACTCCCGATGAGTCCGGGCTTACTTCTTAAAAGTGTTAGAGTTGCTATCTAAGCTTAAAGATTTTTAAGTTTTGTTTAAGTAGAAATAGTTTATGACCGTACCCTCACGAGCCTCCGATCGGGTTCCAGGCTAAAACAAAATCGGCATGCAATAATCGCCAAAAACTATGAAAAACAGGTAATCAAATCAATTAAATAATTAAATCAATTAAATAAATGCTCAAACTGAAAGTCCATGTGGCAAGTGCCACTTAATAATACAACCCAGGGTCTGCAGTAAAGTAAAGTGACCGGGTACCACTGACTACAACCCGGATTCTACTCCTAAGACTCAAGTGATTTTGAGATTTAAGATTGTTCTCATTCTTCACTCCTTCGTCTTCTTGGAACTCCTTGGATCGTCTGGTCTGGATATCCAAATGAAAAGAAACTCTCCCTTGAAAGGGGTTATCTTTTCTCTTTAGATATTTGAACTTCATCCTAATTTGGATCTCCAAATGGATAGGAACTCTCCCCTAAGGGATGTTCCTTCCTCTTTGGATTCCAAATTGGATGTTTAAACATCTCAATCTCAAATCACTTTAAACAATTTACAACTTAATTAACATTCAAATTACATCAATTAAAATTGAAAAATCTAGACTCAACAACCTGCAAGGTTATCCTAATAATTAACAGTTTATATTTGATATCCCAAGCAGTTATATATTTGAAATTTAAAAATGCTCAATCACTGCCACACTTGGCCATGCTCTTTTAATTTTAAAGGGGGACTTAGCATATTTTCTGGAGCACCTGTGTAATTTATTATTTATGAAATTGCCCCCTTTTATTTAATGCCCTGCATGAGCATGGCCACCTGCATAAGATTGAATTAGTATAAATCGTTCCTAACCTAAGGGTAGGTCTAACGTACAATCAATCAAATCATAGAGTGCAGTAAATAAATAAACAATCACATCAATTCTACCACTAGCAAACAGCATGCAGTAAAAGCTCGAAAACCCGGCACACAGCAGAAAAGTAAACACCGGCCTAGCCTAAGACTAGAGTTGGTTGTCATAACAAACCATCTAAAGTGTGTGAGGTAGGCTGTGTGGCTTTGATATGTCCTAAATAGGCATTTGATTGAAGTTGTTTGATGTTCTAGTTGGTTGAAGGCTTAAGGGATTTTAATTAAAATTTAAATCTTAATGATTTGAATTTGATTTTAAATTTGATTTTGGTTGTTTGTTGGATACCACCTTTGTTTCACACCGAGGCCGTGAAGTTTATTTCACCTTCCTTGGGGCTAATTTAATAGCCTCGTAGGCCTGGGTTACCCAGTGGTACCCGATATAATTAAGTGCTTTAAGTTTATTTAAGGGTTTAAGAGTTGATAAATTTTATTCAAATTGATTGGTTGCTGGTTTTAAGTTTGAATTAATATTTTTTGGAATTTTTGATGATTTATTGAATTTTAACATTTTCTGGATTATTTTAATGATTTAATTCAAGGGTCAAAATTAGACTTTTTGATTTAAAGAGTTTTCTAGAAAATTAATATTTTATTAAAATACTAGACCTTAATACAATTAGTTAGACAGTAAGTGCACTGAAATTGGATTTTTCTGGATTTTATTATGAAGGTTTGAAGTTTTGACTTGAATTTGAACTAAGTTTGACCAAAAGTTGACTTTTTTAAAATTGATTGATTTCTGGAAACTTAACATTTTTGATAAATATTAGACCTTTAGATGAGTCATATGCCTTTGAGTTTGCTCAATTTGGAGTTTAGTTGAATTAGTTATGAATTTTTGAAGTTTTGATAATTATTGAATTTTTTAAAATTATTTAATTAAAGGCCTTTTTTATAATTTGAATCCAAATGACCTCCAAACTTCTTGAAATCAACTCCAAAGGTCAGGAATGACCTAAGGAGTGATCTCCAAGTGTTTGGAGATTTTCTAGAATTTTTAATTATTTTTAATTAATTAAATTAATTAAATATTGAATTTTACTCAAAATTAAATTATCCTTAAATCTGAAGTCAAATCTGGTTGGTTTTAATTTTCATGTGTTGAGCATTAAATTCTGGTCAATTTGAGGGGTTGTTTGTATTTTTTGGATTTAAACTTGATTTATTAAAATTTCTGGAAGGTTTTAAAGCTTAATTAAAGTTTGATTTTGATTAAGTCAATTTGAGGGCTTAATGAATTCAAAATTCAGTGAGAAATTTTCTTGAGGCTGTATATGTCACTAGGTTTGAATGGTTTGAGTTTTAAGTCAATAGGAGGTAAATCCTAATTATTGAAAATATTCTAAGTTTTCTATACTTATGTCCTTAATTATTGTCCTTAATGATGTCATTAAGTTTAATGAGTTTGAATCAATGTTCCTAACCCTTAAACAAATATATAAAAATATACACGCAAGCATCACAATCCACTCCTAGATCTAAGAGAGCCCTAAGTGTGTGTGTGCACCCCACAATATAATCAAAATATGTTTAATTATTTGAAGAATTAATCAATGAGCAATTTAGAAATATAATTACTCATTAATTAATCATTATTTCCCCTCAATTCCATTCATACAAACTCAACCTATGTTTAAAGTTTCAAAAGACCTCTCAAGACTCAAAGACTTAATATCTATATATTTTAAAATAAAATTTTGAAATATATAGACATATATATACACACATGTATATATATAGATATAGGTTTCGAAATTAATAATTCAAAATATAGTTTTTAAATATTTTATTTTATCTTGAGAGGTTTATCTGATTTTTAAAGTAATTTGAAAATAATATATATATATATATATATATATATATATATATATATATATATATATATATATATATTTAAATAATTAATATAATATTAAATATTAATTAAATATTATAATAATGAAATTATTTGAAATATTCAAAAGAGAAGTGTTTTAAATTCAAGTTAATTTTGAAATGCTTAACATTTAATTTAAAAAAATTTATAAAATATTTAAATCATGTTTAAATGAATATTAATTCTTAAAATGCTCAATATTTAATATTCAAATAATTTTAAAATAAAATTAATATTTTACATTAATATTTATTTTAAAATAAAGTATTTTAATTTTATAAAATTTTTAATGTTTAAAGTGTATTTTTAAGATTTAAAATTAATTTTTAGTATTTATTTAAATGAAATTAGGTTAAAAAATGATTAAAAAATCAAATTTTAATTAACTTAAAGGTACTGGCGGTGCAGATGACACGTGGCGACCAACGATTTACGGGTCAAAAAGCGGACGGCGGCGGGCCAATGATCATTGGCATGATTGCAGGATGCAATCATGGTGCAATGATCACCACGCGGGTGGGACCTACGCGGTTGCCCACTTATCCACGTGGGCAATGAATGCCCTCCGTCTGATCTTCCGCCATTTGGGATTGACGGCCACGATCGAGCTGGACGGGAATTGCCATAGCAAATGAAGCCGCGCGGTTTAAAAATGCCGCGGGAAGGCTCGATCAGAGCCGCTGATCTCAAAATCAACGGCTCAAAGATCATCCAGTACATGTATTATCAAACCGAGCCTTAAAATAGATTATTTGACTCATTCTCAATATATATTTGATGAATTTTAATGAAAATTTAAACACATATTAAGATAGTGAACAGAATCATTGGAGATTTTGTTTCGAAGCTTGAAATGCATTACTTAAAAAGTTATTTAACTCTAAGTATTAAAACTAGGGTTTAAGTTTTTGAAAGAACTAACCGTGCGATTTGAGAGATTTAGGATTCTCTGAACTTGTTGATTGTCCACACAACTTTCTCTAGTTGATGTCGTGGTCTAAGACGCGCTCGATCAAGAGGATAATGCCTTGGACGGAATAGGGCTTGAGTTCGCCGGAATCCGTTCACCGGTGAGCTTTTACTGGCCGAGTTGAGCTGGAAATAGGTGGAGGGATATCTGGGGAGCTTGAACGAATTATCTAGAGGTCTTGAGAGCTGGAGTTCAGAGAGAGAATGCTAGATGATGAATCCGAACTTTTTTGAACCTATTACCCTATTCAATCGTCCCTGGATTGAATAGAGGGTTATGATCAATTGATTGAGCTCCTTGATGCTTGACATCTGTCCCTGGAGTTTATTAGCAGCAGAAGAATAAAGGACAAAGAGGACATGAGGTGGAAAGGCATCCTTTGTCCTTGGGAGCACATGGGAGAGATTAGGGTTAGTTTAAACCTAATCTAAGGATTAGGATTAGCTCAAGAAGATTCCAGAAAGCATTTGGAAAAGCTGGAGTGATCCCAAATGATATGAATAAGCTTTGAAAGAGTGTTTGACCAAATTTGACCTTCCTAAAGCCCTAGTTTGACTGTTTGACCAATCCACTTGCCATGTGGATTGGTGATGTGGCATAAAAAGATGCCTTGAGCTGACTGAATGGATTTCAAGGTTTTCATGTAGTGAGCTTGAGATTTAAAAGGGGTTCAAGGGATGGGGTTTGACCAAAACTATGGGTATTTGGCCAAATATATGAGTTGATTTGGTCAAATAGATTAAGATTTGACTCAAGCTAGGTTTAGAAATATTCCATACATCATATGAAATGGATTTAAGAAAATTTGAGGGCATGGGATAAAGGTTTTGAATAAATATAAGAAATAGACCCAAATGAGTCAAGTTTGACCAAGTCAAACCAGGCATATTTTGACTCAAAATAATTTGGAGAATACTCCAAACATTAACTAGGATAGCTTTAAAGGTTTGAAGGATTTAAATGAGTTGATCCATTAAAAGTCATTGATTTGATTCAAAAGAGTTAATTTTGACTAGAGTTGGACTCAGTTGACTAAGTCAACTATTGACTGGGTCAAAGAGTCCAGTCAAATCCAAATCATTGGGGAATGTGATCAAAGAAGTTTGAATGGGTTTGAAGCTGATGTGGAGTTTGATTCAAAGTGAATGAGCTTAATGGTTGAACTGGTCAACCTAGGTTGACTTGGTCAACTAGGTTGACTTAGGGTTAGGGTCTGGGCTTGACAAGTTTGATTGGGTATCTGGAGTCTGGTAGAAGTGTTTTCAGGGGTTAAATAGGTCATTTAGATCAAATGACCCATTTAGGCCTTTAATGGGCCTAATGGGTCAACTAGGTTGGCTTGGTCAGCCAGGTTGACCCAGAGTCAGGGATTAGGTTCAATCAATTCAGAATGACATTCTGAGTCTACTGGTGGTGGTCTCAAGGTCTGGGGAGGTCATTTGATCAAAATGACCTATTTGGGCCCTTAATGGGCCTTTTAGGTCAACCAGGTGGGTCCAGGGTCTGGAAATGGGTTCAACAGATTTGAAATGACATTTGGAGACCAATGGAGGTGGTCCCAAGGTCTGAGGAGGTCATTTGGTCAAAATGACCTGTTTTGACCCTAAAGGGTCTTCTAGGTCAACTAGGTTGACTTGGCCAACCAGGTTGACCCAGGGGTTGGTTCTGGGTTCAATAGATTGGGTTTGATATTTGAAATTTGCTGGAGGTGGTTGCATTTGATTTGGAGCTCATTTGGTTCAAATGACCATTTACACCCCATAGGGATATTTTGGTTATTTTGACCCTTAGTCAACTTAGGGGTCAAATTGAGTCCAATAAAATGCAGTTTATTACTCAATGGGTCATAATCAAGGGTCTGGAAGTGATTTGGAGCTTTGTAGAAAGCTCCAGGATCAAAATCCACTAGGTGGCAGGTCCAGTGGCATAGACTGTAAATATTTGAAGGTTTTACAGCCTTTGGATTTCAATTCAGTTTCTGGGGTTAGAGACCTCAGAATGAGCTCAAATTTAGAGGGTTACCTCTAGAGACATGTCATATCAGTGTGGAACTGACAGATCCTAAATCAGAGGTCATTTGATAGAGTTTTGAAATGTTCAAAGATTCACTGAAAAAGGCTTTCAGGACTTAGACCTTTGGCCTTGGAATTTGATCTGGATTTCTGGTTTTGAATTGGGTTTTGAGCTTGAATGATAGGGTTTGAATTAAGTCTAGATTGGATTGAAGCTTGGGTTGATCTAGAGTAATCCTAGGGTTTAGAGTAGGCCCTGGGGTCCAGAACAGTTTAAAGGAATCCTAAGGTCTAGAATAGATCCTAGGGACTGAAGTCTAGGGAGATCCTAGAGTCTAGGAAACCTTAAGGTCTAGGATCTAGAAAGTTCTTAGGATCTAGAATAGATCCTAAAGTCTAGATGCTAGGAGGATCCTAAGGTCTAGAATGATCCTAAGATCTGAAATCTAGGAAAGATCCTAAGATCTAGAATAGTTTGGAAATTTGATTGATCTGAGATCAAGGTTGATTTGAATCTGGATTGATCTAGGATTAGATTGATCCTATGGTTAAGATTAATTCGAAGAGATCCTAGGGTCTAGAACAGATCCTAGGGATGGAAATCTAGGAAAATCCTAGAGTCTAGATTGGTCCTACTGACCTCATACAAAAATGAGGTCAACATATCTCTAATAGTATTATTATATTAATATTAATATTTTAATAATATTATATTTTCTATTATTATTACTTATTACTTATTTTAAAATCCAGAGATTTTATTTTAAATTTATTAATTATTTTTAAATACTAATTATTTTAAATTATTTAAAAATTATTTAAACTTAGAAAATTCATAACTAATTTATTTTAAATCAGATTTTAACGTATAATACCTTGAAATTTTTAGAAAAAAATATGAATTTTAATTTAAAAGTATTTTCTGTACCTGATTCTACTTTTTCTGGATGATGCCTGTATCACTTTGATATTTAATTATTTAAATATTATTTAATTAATATAATTGATTATTTTAAAATAAAAATTATTTTTAAAACCTCTTGGTGGCTGGTAGACTTCCCATGCTTATGAACTGAATCATTTTCAATTAACCTATTTTCAAATTTATATTATTATGTATTTTGAAAATTATTTTAAAATTAAATATTATTTAAATCCTCTAATTTTGGGAGGTCTACCCCTTTGAAATTTTAAATCTAGGACCTATATATGAGCAGCATTCATGTGGGAGAAGGATTGGTGAACGATTGTGTCCCAATCATTCACTAATCACCTCATTAGGTTTCTTTACTTAGTGTTTTCGTAGTCCTTGCATGTGTAGGTTGCACAAGCACATAGCCTAGGCTCTCCTAGATCTAAGGACATGATTTGGTGTGTTTATATTTGCTGCATTTATCCTCTATGATATGCCTAAGGGTTAGTTACCTCAATTTATTCCTGTATAACATAGTGACACCCTAAGGACAAAAATTAAGGACCGTCTAGTGAATTTAGAAAATTTTCAAAAATTAGGGTAGAACCCCAAATGACTTGAAATTTGAAACACTTAAACTTAGTGACATCCTAAACCCCTCAGAATTTTCTAGGAATTTTTAGGACTCATTAAACCCCTTAATTGACCAACCCTAATCTACCTGTTAATTAAGCCTTAGAAACTTCAGAAAAATCTAATAAATCTATTTTAAATCAGAAAAATACACATAATACCTCAAACTCTCCAGAATTCAGTCCCGAACCTTAGATAATTAGGGCCTTTTAATTGGAATATAATTTGGACTTTAATTCAACCTTAATAAAAAATCACATTTTTGCCTTAATTTAATCATTAAAAATTATTAAAAATCCTAAATTTTTCCCAAATACTTGGGAACACCTTCTTAGGTCATTTCAGACCTTTTGGGGTGATTCCAATCAGTTTGGAGCTGATTTAGGCCAAAACCCCCAAAGTACCCCTAATTAGGCAATTTCGATAATTCATTTAATTGCCCCAACTTCAAAAAATCATAACTAATTACAGAAAACTCCAAAATGGACAAACTAAAAGGAATTCAACTCCAATTAAAGTCTAATATTTATTAAAAATATTAGGTGTCTAGAAATCAGCTTAAATTGAAAAGTCAACTTTCCTGTCAATCGTAGCCTATAGTCTAGGGCCCAAAACTTCTAAAATTCATAACTTTGTGTAGGAAACTCCAAATCCATCAAACTCAAAGGCATTCAACTCATATTAGGGTCTAATATTTATGAAAAATGTTAAAATTCCAGAAATCAACTTAAATCAAAAAGTCAACAATCCAGTCAAACTTAGTTGAAAACAAGACCAAAACTTGGGAAATTCATTACTTTGGATGGAAGAGTCCAAATTGGGCATGCTTATAGGATAACTGATCGGGTTAAGGTCTAGTATTTTATAAAAATATTAACTATCCACAAATCCCTTTAATCAAAAAGTCAATTTTGGGACCCTCTTTAGCTTAGTGTATATATGGACCCCGAATCTCCTAAAAATCACTAATGCAATTTAAACTCCGAATATCACTACCCTAAGCATTAAAACTGACCTACACATAAAATTAACTAAAATGGATCTTAATTCATTAATATTTGGACTTTAAATAAAACTCCCTTTTCAGACCTACAACAAACCTGGACAATAGGCAATTGTAACTAACTACCCAGCTTAGGATCCATCCCAGCCACATAGACCTCTACACACACTGTAGAATTATTTGCTAGGGCACCACTTCTAGACCTAGGCTAGATTTTTGAGATTTTACTGCATGTTGTGATTGAGATGATGCTGGTGTGTTTGTTTACTTTTACTGCACTCTGGGAATTGATGTGATTGCACGATAGACTACCCATAAGTTAGGATCAATTTTTGATACTAACGATGTCTTCTACAGGTGGCCATATTCATGCAGCGTTAAATAAAAGGGGGGCAATAATCATGATTTAAAGGTGCTTTAGAAATTGCTCAGCCCCCCTAAATAAATGAGGGCTAAATAAAATTATCATTATAAATTTCTACAGGTGCTCCAGAGCTTGCTTAGCCCTCAAAATAATTAAGAGCATGGCCCAGTGTGGCTGTGACTGAGTACTTTTATTCTCTTATAACTGCTTGTGATATATTAAACTACTTGGGATGATTTTTATTAGGATAACCTTGCAGGAGAGTCTAGATTTACTGCTTTCATTTAATGTAAATTATTTATAATTTGGTATCAAGTTGTGAAAGTCTATCTTGAATGGGGATACTGAGATCCAAAGGTTGAATTCTAGAGAGAAAATGACACCCAATATGAGGATAGTCCTTTTCTATTTGGAAATCCAAATCTGGATCAATCTACTACCCAAGGAGTCCAAGGAAGAGGAGATCCAAGGAGTCCAAAGAAGCTGAGATCCAATGAGTCCAAGGAAGCTGAGATCCAAGGAGTCCAAGGACGAGGAGATCAAGAAGATGAAGACCAAGTGTATCCCACTGAAAATGACTTGTGTCTGTTCTAAGATTAAAAATCCGGGTTGTTGGCAGTAGTGCCCGGCCACTTTATTTTCTGCAGACCCTGGGTTGTAATTAAGGGCAGTTGGCCTATGGACATTTATTAATTGGTTTGGATAATTTTGATGTGTTTTATTTATGATTGTGTGCCTCTAGGGTTGCTTGCTTTTCTTAGTTTCTTGGCGTCTTGCATGTCGCTTTTGTTTTAGCCTGAATTTCGTTAGGCTCTCTAAGGACTAAAACATTTTCTACTCATAACCAATACCTAAGATTTTAAGGTTTAAATAATTTTGCAACCTAACGATCTAGGGAATTACCGGAACCATTCGGGATCGCATGCATATTATTGCATTTCTCTCTTTCCTTCTATAAGACACTTCCCAGCCTGCGGGTAGAGTCCGGATAATCTGACCTATGAGGATGAGGTGCCGGACCTGGGGAAGCCCAGTCTAATTCTAAAAAATTATTTTTATAAGCCTTTTTAAAGTTCTATGCATACCTGATTTGAAAGCTTTAACCAGCATACATTGCATTAGAAATTAATTAAATCAAAATTTTAATTGCATTAGCTCTAGGAGCATTCACCCAACATCAGTTCGGGGCCAATTAGGAAATCCTCTAGACGTCGGCCTTACTTCCAATAAACTATAACCTACCCACCCATCTTTCATAAAATGACTGGATATCATAGTTTTAAAGCTATTAGGTGGTTAGCTGGCTCCCCCTTCCAGGCCGGGGTAAGTCCAGATTTTGACAATGCATTAGCTAGGACACGGGTGTTAGTGTTGCGTAGAACGCTAAACCCATTAGATTCAGGGTTCAATGCTACTATTATTTCGTAGTACGCCTCATCAGTGGGTAGATCTTCTGTCTTCCAAAGACCATAAGCCCTACATATCCACGTCACATGGATGAGGCCACCTCCATCTTTCTCTCCTGTATACTATGAGTGCATGACCTTTATTTTATCCAGTTTCTTCTCACTACCTTAGTCCCTCCGGATGTTGATCTGAGCCGTGCATGTTGACTAAGCCTAGTTGAACCTCTCTTTCCCTTCGAGTAGGATTTCCTAGTCTTCGTCCTATGTGCCAATTCTAATTTGGAAAGAATAATGTAGAATCCTTAATCGAGAGTATTCTCAGGCCCCAGCTTGAGATGTAATTAATCACGGAGGCATGCGCCCGTGGGAAACCGAATCCCACTCTCAAATAAACCCCATTCGAGCTAATGTATCGGGTGGGGAAAACCCGTTGTGATTAGATCGTACATATTATTATCTATCGGGGTGTACTGGTGAGAGCCACTATCCTCAATGGTTAATCATATGTGTGATTGAATCTACCCTCCCATTGGCCAGATACTGTCTCCCTTCACGGGGAGGCGTTGTTTGTGTCCTCTCGAAGGTCCACAATCCATATCCTTATCATTGATCAAATATCAATTAGTACATCGGTATTATTTTAGTACATCATTTCCATACATATTAATCACTTCAATTATTTCATCACATATCGCATTTCAGTATTATAATGCCAACCGCAGTACATTATTTCAGTCTATCTCAGTATATTTTTTTCCTACTCATTTCACCCATAAATTTCTATACACATATTTAATCGGTAAAAATACAAGAAAACGTATCATATTGTTCAGAATGATCAAATTTATAATATATCAAAAGTTATATGATAAAAGCTTATGTGATCAGGTGATAATGTATTTTTAGTAAATTTAGAAGAGATAAATTCGTAGAAATCAAAATCATCGAAAACTTAAGTAAGAGAATAATTACTTACAGCTATTAGAACATATTTCTTTAAAGGAACAACAGACAAAAATGATCAGAAATGAACTTTCTCTCTCCTTATTCTCTCTTCCTTTGTTTCCCTCTCCCTTCCCTTCTTCCCGTGCAAGTCAGCCGAATGAGTGAGGGAGAGGGGATGAGGGATATTTAAGGGGAAAAAATTAAAAAAAATATTTTTAGCGGCCTTGCGTTGCAGCGTTCAGTCCCAGCGCAGCATGCAAAAATTAGATTTTCTGTAGAACAGAGACACCAGTGTCACGGCGGCTGTTTCTGGCACCGCAGTGCTCTCAACCCAAGCGTCACAGTGCTTGCATATACAGCGTCAAAGTGCTCTGGTTCAATCAACAATTCAAAATTACATGTTTTTCATTTAAAGTGATTTTCATATCTTTGGGTTGCTACATCATAAATGTCTTTCAAGCAAATTTTATGTCGGCGAATAGCTCATATTCGGCTCAATAAATTAAAGAACTAAATACACATAAATCTTTTTTACTCATTTACTTAACGAACTAAATCAAATAACATTTGAGCTAGCTCAAATTCGATTCATTTATATCCCTATCCTAACATGATCTTCATTTTTTTTTAGAAAATCTAGAATTTTTAGAACCCTTTAATAAATTATGAACTGAAAAATGGGATTTAAGATTGGGACTAAAAAGTTTTAACTATTAAAAAGTTCCTGAGCTTATAAGTTCAGTTGGGTTTGAAATAGAATATGTGATCAAACATGCATGGTTCTTAAAGCAACATGTAAATTTAGGAGGAAGGAATAACCAAATGATTGATTAGCTCAATAGACAGCATAATTTATCTATATTCGTTAAGCTGATCACTGCCTACCTATCCAGCTCGAATATGTCCAACCAAGTCAGTGTGTTCGATCATGTTTGAAACCAAACCAACCCACAACCCAAACATGATCAGCTTGGCACCTGTCACCTGTGTGAGGGAGGGGTCGTCCTACACTATTACAGTTAGCAACGACTCTAATAGCATAATCGTTTTTGCATTGTATTAATGCGCCTTTAACTATAGGGGAAAGGATGATAACTTATAATTACTTAAAATACATGCTAATTTTCCCCTTTACCATAGAAAAAAAATAAACCCCAATGTCCTATTTTTTAATCTATTTGTTTTTTTTTTTTTGTGTGTGTGTGTGGAAATAGAAAAATCTAAAATAATTAAGATTGATATTTTTTATTGGGTCAATTTCCAATGGTGGAGCCAGAAATGTTATTCGGGGGGGGGGGGGGGGGGGGTGTAAATTAAAATAGTTATGTTTTCCGAATTATTTAGTATGTTAGAAAACATTAAAATAGTTGCCCATGAGCCTTTGGTGGTTCTTATTTTGATTGCCTTGCCCTATTAAGATCTCATTTTACTAACTGGAAGCACCATTTTTGTAATACGAAAGATATTTGACAAACCACTTCAAATGAATAACACGAAATGTAGCACATATAGATTATAATGCACTTGTATCCTAGTTGAGATGGATGTATCTAAACTATATGCTAATAAATCTTGGATTTGATCGCTAGCACTATACTTTTTTATCATTTTATTTTTATGGAGCAGCGTTCCATATAACCCTCGAAATTTTATAAACAAAAAGTATAGAAGCACATCTTTTATCTTTTGGATATTACCTCATTTTTGCAATATTTTGAGCATAATTTGAACTCTCTCTCTCTCTCTCTCTCTCTCTCTCTCTCTCTCTCTCTCATAATTTGAACTCTCATCTCTCTCTCTCTCTCTCTCCCACCGACTCCTCATATTTCTGATTGACTGACCGACTATAAATTTGAAATTTATCACTAGGGGTGTCAAATTTTAACACGACACGAAAACCCGACTCGAACCCGACCCGGAATTTTCGTGTTTGACCCGATCCGTTTCTCAAACGGGTCGGGTTCGGGTTGTAAAATCGACCCGTTTGAAAAACGGGTCGCCGGGTTGCCGGGTCAACCCGATAACCCGTTTAATTTTAAAAAAAACCAAATTTTCAGCCTTTCCCGCGCCCGCTGCCCGCGCCTGCTGCCCGCTGCCTGCGCCCGCTGCCGCGTGTCCGAGCCAGCTGCCCCGCGCTCGCTGCTCCGCTGCCCCGCCGCGCGCCCGCGCCCGCTGCCCTGCTGCTGCTTGTCCGCGCCGCTGCCCCGCTGCGCCGCGCCCGCTGCCCCGCTGCCCGCGTCCCGCGCTGCCTCGCTGTCGCGCGGCTTCCCGTGTCGGGTCGGGTCAACCCGGCAACCCGCCGGGTCGGGTCCGGGTTCAGATTTTCGACCCGTTTTCCTACCCGGGTCGGGTTAGGGTCGACCCGTTTGTAACGCGGGTCATTCCGGGTTCGACCCGAACCCGACCCGTGACCCGAAATTGACACCCCTATTTATCACTGATTGCTCATAAAATAAAAATGCTTTTCCTATTATAATTATCTCATTAAAATATATTAAATTAAGCGATAACAATATTATAAAATTTAGTTGATATATTAATGTAAGATGTTCAATTCTATTTAAATAATGGAAAAGGTACAGTAGCATTGGTTTCTCCTTACCAGGGCCAGCATAAGCCAACTGGCTTGCAAATGCTGTGGGCTGCATTTGTTGGTTGTTTGAAGTTAATAATAAATTTCAAATGAATTTGATGTAGACAATGATTTTGAACTTTACAATATAAAAAGTACAAATCTTCTCATCAAAATAAATAAATAAATATGAAATCATTATATTTTTTTCAATAGATAATAGAATGAGTCCTTAATAATAGATAAAAGAATAATTTATTTATTCAAGCATCATAGAAATCTCAAACTATAAATATCGTATACTACTAAGGATTTATTTAGGATGACTATATTTTTATATTAATGTGGTTATAAGGCTTTTGTGCATAAATTAGCTTTATTGAAAGCTACTGTAAAAAATAGATTACTTTTACAAAAATTTTCTAAAAACTATGAAAAAATAATAGTTAAATAAAAATTGTGATTAGCGCCTAAAAAATAAAGCATAAAGAAAACTATCCCAAATGAAGCCTAAGACTTTGTTTGGGACAACTTTTTTACTCATTTTTAAAATATTTTTTTTGTATAAAAATTTATATTTCAAAAAATTTTATACTAAAAAGCTGTAAAATGCAAAAGAGCTATGATTGTGATTTCTGATGCTAATTATTGGTGGCAATGGTGGTTGTCGGCAATAATAATTGGAGGTGGTCATCTGTGGTGATGGCTGGAAAATGGAAGAGTGCACTATCTATTATTTCTCTCTCCCTCATGTGAAGAATGAGAGTATATTTATAAATTTTTTGGAGTGGCATGCTACATAAATATGGAGAAGATCTAGAGCAAATTCTAAGTACTCTATGAGATGATTTGCATTGACTCCCTCGATCATAAAGCATTTGCTAAGCATTTAAGTGTCTTAATGATGCTAGAATTAAGAGATATTGAGCTCGTTGTGTTCGTGTCATTGAGCCACTGGATTCAATTATAAGAATGTCTAATTTGAAGATCATTTGATCATTCAATTAATGCTCTAAAACTTTTAAATAGGCTTTAAGCCCTTGAGTTGATCTCATTTGGGCTCTGATTGAATCAATTTTGGTGTTGTTGGGTTTTTCTTGCCGAGACGTTCAATTTCAATAAGTTTGCTGAGATTGGAGTTCAAATAATCACAAATTTAATATTAAAAGTTTCCAATTCAAATATTCCTCGATATTCATGCCTAATCAAAGTCATTTTCATTGATGTATCACTCGCAATGGCTCATGAGATCAACATAAACATATTAATTCTTTCTTCCTAAGTGAGCTTTTGTAATGATCTTTGATTGAGTTTTTGCTTTAACATCTTTTTGGGCTCTTTTAATTGAACTTTTAGTTTCATATTTTTAATCCAATTGTTTTGCTACATCATTAATAATATAGATCAAGTATGAATATGTAGCATAACAATTTCATATAAAATATGCCTATTTTCAACAAGTCTAATATTATAACTAAAAAGAGTTATATCCATACTCATTACTTTTATGCTAAACTACAAATACAATAAAATAACTTTACGATAGAGTTTTCAATAAATGAGATAATAAATAACAATGCTTTAGTCTGATAAATAAAATATGCTTATAATAATAATATATTACAAATAAGATCTCACTATACAATCAGATCATTAAAACAAATTACACCCATACAAGCTTTATAATACTTGCTCCCACTATATATATAGACATCTGTTTTATATGCTTCAAATCCATGTAATTCATCAAATATTCTTGTTATATATTTATCTAGCCAAATACGTCGAATTTTGCACATAATTATTCTTAATATGCCTATATACCTATGGAACCTCAACAATAAGTCCATGTCTATCCAATCCTATTTTGATATTTTGAAGATATTTTAATCTTTTTCAGTCATAAAATAATTTTTTGTGTAGTTCAAGGCAAAACCCAATTTCATTAAATACAACACAATATAAAATTATATACTAGTCAATTTCTTAAGGATAGGGGTGTCAAAACGGGTCGACGAGTCAGGTTCGGGTAGAACCCGAGTTGATCTGAGTATAAACGGGTCAACCTGAAGCCGACCCAGTTTTACAAATGGGTTAGGATTTCCAACCCCACCCGACCTGGGCGGAATACTGGGTACGGTAAACCTGACCCGACCGACGACCCATCTGTAAAATGTGAACCCAGTGTACTGGCATCCAAAGCAAGCGTGCGGGACAACTCAGGCCTTCGGGCGAGGTCTGCGAGGACTGTCTTTACTGTGGTTCGCGGGTGTGAGAGCCAGCGAGGCCAGCTGCTAGCGTGCTGGGCGACCTGGCGTCCATCCGGGCGAGGCAAGCGCTAGTGCGGGTGCAGCCGGTGCTAGACTGCGGATGCGACTGCGAGGCCGAGGCATGCGCATGCGGGGTGGGCTGGCGGGGTCGAGCTGACTCGAGCAACGAAGCGGGTCGAGATTTCGGGTTGTGGGGTCAACCCGAACCCAACCCGATTTTTAAAAATGGGTCAAAATATCGAAGCAGAACTCGACCTGTATGGCGAACGGGTTGACCCGAACTAAGAATTTTTCGAATCAGGTTTTGATTCAAGTTAGATTTTAACACCCCCTACTTAACGATAACTTTGTCGTGATCTCCTTTTTTAATAGAGAAGTAAAAAAATTTGAGAACCCTGCTATGAATTGTCAACTCAAAGGTTCTCGGATTGGAAACTTGTATATGTAATATGCTTAAATTTGTAATTTAATCCTCTCAAAATAATTTTTAAAAACTGTCATCAAACGAGATTTTTAAAGAAAAACATGTATTTTTAAGGAAGGAATGAACAGAAGATTGATTATAAACTTAAATAGGCTTAGAGTCGTGAAGGCTATAATTAATTTTTTTTGGGGACATATCAATACTTATTCAAGAAAGAGAAACATGACAATTATGATGCAACACCACCTGCTACACATAAAACAAATTAGTTAAGATATTGAACCTATGCCTTCTTCAAACACAACAGTACAAAACAGACCATATCCAACTCCAAACACCAGAATAAAAAATGCTCACAACTTTATTTCTCCAGCAATTCTTGCAATGACTTCTGGATCAACAAACTAATCCCTTCAACACCCCCCCCCCCCCCCCCCCCCCCGCGCATCATCCGCCACCACCGCCTCAACCGCCGCCGCCACCACACCCGCCGCCACCGCCACACCCTCCGCCACCTCCACACCCGCCGCCACCGCCACACCCTCCGCCACCTCCACACCCGCCGCCACCGCCACACCCACCGCCGCTACCAGCAACTGAATCTAAAACAAGACCAGCGGCAAGACCAGTACCGACACCGGAAGCTAGTCCCACCCCACCGCGGCTTTTACCAGCTGCTTTCAGCTGGCTGTTGCGAACTCCACCGCCGCCGCCATAGTAAACGACGTTCTGACTCTGCTTCGGCTTCTTTTTATGTTCTGCACAGGCGAAGACTATGAAGGCTATAATTGCTGCCGCTATGCAAAACATGAAAAGAGCTCCGGTTACTGTAGAGCCGCAGCACTCTTGACTTGCGCTGGCCAATTCCTTCAATATTCGTGCCATGTTATTGATTCGAATAAAACTGGAAGCAGCCAAGCAGGCGATTTTATAGGCTTTTCATTACAGTTTCGAAAATTTCACAGAAGTTCTTCAAGGAGTCTAATAAAGGTTTTAAGTCATTGGTCGATTTTGCCATTTTATAACAGGTTTTTTCGGTCTTGGGGCAGAGTCAGTCAACCTTAGCTTCGTTTGCTTAGTTGAATAAGCGATCGGTTGGCTTTGAATGTTACGTCGGCAAAGGAAAAAAAAAAGGGTATTCCCATTTGAATACGGCAACTAACTTAAATTTGTATAATTTTTATTAAAGCTTACATTTATTTGTATTGATTATTTATTTTTATATTTAGGTGGATTTATATACAGATACATAATGAAATGTAATGTGAAAGATTGGAATTAGAATTTTATAAGATAACACAAAGAAGTTTTAGAGTTAATGCACAACTATCAAAGATAAATTATTATGTGCAGATTCCGGAGGAGAAAATCATTCTATTTTTGTGAGTGTAAGCAATAAATACTCAGCAAAACTTTTTGCTGAGTATTTGCTCGGTATTTACTGTTTACATTCATAAAAATCGAACGTAACTTACGTTCAGAATTCGCACGTAATAATTTCTCCCGTTTCCCGCTCTTCCCCAATACATCAAGGCTCAAGCTATAAAACCATAAAAAAAGTTTTGTTGTTTTTCCGAAAAAAAAAGAAGAAGAATATGCTAAAAATAGTAATATAAATGAAATACAGAAATTCTCTAATTAATGGGTGCAAGGGCCATGGTGGATAGTGGCTTGGAATGCATAAACCAATGAGGTGGGGTGCTCAATGGCTCTCACCTGCATCAATTCCTTTTGAAGGAAGGTGCCAATAAATGATCGGATCACGATTTGAAACAATTAAATTCGCATTGACCCAACCCTATTTAATAAATACGTCATATTTGAGTTGGGTTATTTGACCCGTTTGGGTTGACCCATGAACTCACTTTTTACTCTAAAATGTCCGGTTTAATTTTGCTTCCGTTAATTTCTTTTTATTTATAGGCATAGTTTTTTTATTTTTTAAAAGTTCAGTTGGTTTTGAAAATAGAATATGTGATCAAATATGGTTCTTAAAGCAACATGTAGATTTTGGAGGAAGGAATAACCAAATGATTGATTAGCTCAATAGACAGTATAATTTATCTATATTCGTTAAACTGATCACTGCCTAACTATCCAGCTCGAATATGTCCAAACCAATCCACAACCCAAACATGATCAGTTTGGCACCTGTCACCTGTGTGAGGTAGGAACGACTCTAATAGCTTAATCGTTTTTGCATTGTATTAATGCCCGTTTAAGTGTTTAACTATAGAGGAAATGATGGTAACTTATAATTACTTATAATAAATGCTGATTTTCCCCTTTGTCATATAAAAAAAAAAACAATGTCCTATTTTTTAATCTATTTACTTCTTTTTGTGTGTGGAAATAAAAAAAATTTATATAATTATGATCGATATTTTTTTATTGGGCCAATTTTCTGCAACAAAAAGAAAGTAAAGTATTCTTTTTTATATTTATTAGCATTTGTGGTTCTTTCTTTTGCTCAAAAGTTGAAGCTCCTTGATGCAGAAAGTGGTATCAGAAGGGCTTTGAGTGATGAGATTAGCCCATAAATTTTTTAACTTAGGACCTGTTTGGGACAGCTTTATGGCTGGCTCCTTTGCCAATTTCGTTTGGCTATTACTTTTTAGAAATATTTATGATAAAAATTTATTTTTTGTGATTATAATAGTGATGTTACTTTCTCCAATTCAACTTTACAACAGCTATCCCTAATAAACTCTTAGTGTTGATAGTTTTATAAGCTTAAACAGTCTAATTGTATATGGCTGAAGACCTAAGACTTCGTTTGGGACGACTTTCTTGCTGCTTCTTAAAGCAGCTTATCAGTTAAAAAATTTTAATTTTTATATTTGAAAGTTGTTTTAAAAAGCAATAAAAAAGCCGTCCCACGCTATATTCTTGGATTTGATTTTCTTAAGAACATAGCGTGGATGAATAAAAATGGCTTTGAATGGATGGAAAATGAAACCCAAGTTGGCCCTGAATTTCTAATAGCAGAACGGGCCGGCTTTCAATTGTCATAGAAGAGCGGACCTTCCAGTAGGTTAAAGAAATGCAAAGGAAAATAAATTATGTTGAAGTTATGAGATTTACTTTAAATTTAATATACGAAAAAATTATATTAAACTAATTTTAAATTTATTATGATATAATTTATATCAAAATATTCTAATATTTTTTTTTTCAATGGAAGGTCGGGTGAATGATAACATTAGTGAGTGAAACATCTAGAATCATTTTTTAAGTCTAAAAATCAATGTAATTAAAATCGGATCGGACCGGCCGATTCAATTGATTGAACCGTGAACTGACTAGTTGGCTGGTTCGGCCCATATATAAAACCGGAATTGCAAAAAAGAACCCGAGAACTGCTTGAACAAGCGGTCGAACCGTAGAACCAACGTCTATTTTCCAAAACTGCACAGTTTAAGCAGAGCGAAATCTGAGCCGTTGTTTGTTGATGATCAAATTATCTGGATCAAAATAAAAGAAAAACCTAAAGTCCTATTCCAAATTTCCAATCACATAAGCCCTCATTTCGTTTGAACAAAGCTCCCTACGGCTTGCTCCTGCTCCTTCCTCTCCACTCGGCATTCCTACTTAATTCTCGAGCTCGACGAGTGACTACAAGCCTCGGACCGACAAAGCTCCTCCTAGCACAGGCGCTTAGTTCAGAACATGCATATTCTTTCACAAGCATTCTATATTATGATGTGCTACTCTAAGTTTGTTTTATTAAATCCATTTAAGGACTAAGTGTTCCACCTAAAAATGGAAGTAAATTAAAATCGATCATGGGTATTGACTTTTTTTCTAAAAATTAAAGCACAGGCCCTGTCTTAGTCAACTATTTCAAAATAACCAATTATAGTCCTCTTATGATCCATTAAAATGAAGATACCAATTTGTTAAAACTAAATTTGCTATCTCTTCACTAATGTATCTGGGTTAAATATATCAATTTGTTGAGAAATCAAAATCTAGTGTGTCGATATCAAATCATAAAGTTGAATTGTTCTAGGAGTTGCGATTCCAAAGCATTTATTAGTTTCATATATTATTGTTTCATTTATGTTTAGACATCTACTATTTTGAAATCTTCACCTCGGACACTAGATTATTTTTAAATCTACTTAATTAACTTATGTATGTGATTGTAAGAATTTTAATGATTTTATTTAGTTAATCCTATGAGAATGGAAGCACCTAGTATTCAGAGTGCAGCTTCCAGTTATAGTGTTCGTGAGAAAATGGGCATTGCTTGAAATCATTTCAATGAGATTAGAGGAGTGATGGGAAGAAACAGTTCAAATGTCTGCATTGTGGTACTGCATATAAGGAAGGAAGAATAAATAGATAAAATAATATTTAGCAGGAATTAAGGAGAATATAACTACCTGCAAAAAGGTTTCACATAATGTTCGCAACCAAATGCATGAAAATTTGAAGGAAATTTTAAAAAGAAAATAAGGACATGAGGAGTTGGACAGTACACTATTTTTTGTAGATGCTGAAGTAGAGGAAGGAAGATATTTTTCTTCTCTAACTAAATCACAATCCTCTGAAAACATTTATTGGAACTTGTTAAAGGAAAAAAGAAAGATTATTGATGTTGATACTTTTTTTGCTCCTAGAACTAAACCAGGTTCCCAACCTTTAATTAAAAGTGTCTTTGCATCTGAGGAAGCAGTTCATCGTGCAAATATCATTCTAGTAAGATAGTTTTTCAATTGTTGCATCCTATTTAATGTCTTAAATTCAGTATATGGACAAAAAGAGTGGATGTCATAGTTGCTATAAGTCTTGGTTATAAGCTCCCTTCTTACTATAGCATGAGAGTTAATATACTTAAGGATTGTAAAGAGGAGTGTAGGTTACAGACATACTTTGAAGGAAATATGTTGTACTCTAATGGCAGATGGATGGACTGACACTAGAAATAGAACATTAATAAATTTTCTGATATATTATCCACGTGATGTATTTTTTTTTAAATCAGTTGATGCTTCAAACATCACTAAGGATGTTACAAATTTATGCACTTTATTTACTGGGGTTTGTTGAGTGGGTAGGTCCAAAGAATGTTATTTACCTAGTTACTGATAATGCTCCTAATTATAATAAGAAAGTAAGTGAGATATTACATGAAAGATTTAACAATATCTATTGGTCACCTTGTGCTGCACACTATATGAATTTAATTTTGAAAGATATGGGCAGCATGCCTCTTATAAGGACCTAGCAAGAAAAGCATCTGGGGTGATAATTTTTCTTATAATCATATCCATATACTTACATGGCTTAGCAGAAGGCCAAGTTGGAAGTAGATCGTACGTTCAGGAGCCACACATTTTGAAACAACCATTATAACTTTGAAGAGTGTCTATGAGCGAAAACATGACCTACAAGCATTGATCACTAGCAAATTCTATACATATTCAAAGATATCCAAAATCTCCAAGGGGAAAGAGACAGCTTCAATTATTTCGGATTTAAAGTTTAGGAATGATTGTCTTATGATTTCAAATATATCAAGTCCTTTGATCAAGTTATTGAATATTGTTGACTCGGATAAGAAACCCTCACTTGGATATCTATATGATGGCGTATATAGGGCACTGAAGGCAATCAAAGCTATATTAAAATATATAAAAGATTATATAAGCAATTCACCACTTTAATTAAAAGAAGATGAGATATTCAATTGTGGCAGGGCATCTAAGCAGCAATATATTTTCTGAATTCTCATTTTCAGTACGGTAAAGAGAACTACTGTCACAAGCTAGAAGTTATGCAAGATCTTGTTGAATTACTTGGAATTAAGGACATTTGTTATAAGCCCGCACTTGCAATGAATGAGATTAAATTATTTTGTGATGGATTAAAAATCTTTGGAAAACAAATTATTCTTACAATGGAAAAGAAAATGCTACCTGATAGTTCTATTTTTAATGTCATTGTGTACTTATACTTTTTTTTACATATAAGCATATTCACTAAGCTCTCCAACTTGATATTATGTAGATGAGTGGTGGAAGATGTTTGGATTAGGCACTCCAAACTTGCAGAAAGAAGCTATAAGAATTCTAAGCCAAACAACGTCTTCATTAGGTTGCGAAAGAAATTAGAATATTTTTGAACAAATTCACTCAAAGAGATGTAATCATTAAGAGCATCAGTTGTTAGCCTTTGTAGAATCTGATTGTATCGATCAATCGGGTTATACTATTGCATCGGACCTCAAGTCAATTTTTCATGCTTACTAGGGGGTGCAGGGGGTCCTCCCCTTGCATGGGTTCAGGTGTTAACACCCCAGCACTGTGTATCCGAGCGCCCTAGCCCTACAAAGTTTGTTGGGAGAAAATAAAGATAGCAGAGTGATTCAATGCTCTAAATTCAATGTCGCAATGTTGTTAGGCGGATTGGAGATAGAGTGTTGAGTGTCGTAGTGATCCAAAATGGCACTGCAATGCTTCGATCCATATTGAACAATTTTTCTTTCTCATTTTTTCTCAAGAGTGACGTCCCCTGGTGGTATATTCATGCTTTTCTCTTTTGTTTAGTTCAAGAACAGTGTAAAAGGGAAGAGAAGCAATGAGAGAGTGAGAGAGAAGAGAGATCTGCACTTATTTCTCCCATTCATAGTGGATTTCTTGGTGTGGTGTGGTTTCGTAGTTTTTTTTTCTGATTTTAGTTTGTTCAACGTTAAATCCTCATGTCCTTTACTTTTCGCTGCATTCTACTTCTTCTTATTTGTTTCATTCTTGGTTTACTTCTCCATCCCCAAAATCAACGGCTCAATGATCTAATATATATTCAGTAATCTCAATTCAAAGAATACGTATAATCTTATACCATATTAATGTCATACTAAAGTTTTTTTTTTCTTCTTAGGTTTCAACTTAAAAAAAGATGTTATAATCCTCTGGACTACACTTGTGTTGAAATTATAGAATTCTAGGTACTTGATGATGAAACACCGCCAGAACTTGATTTAGAGGAGTTGAAAAAATGAGATATATAAAGAAGATAAATATCAGTTATTGAAGAACAAAACATACCATCCATTGAGCCTAGACATAGTAGATAGTGAAATACGAATATATCATTTAAATAAAATAAAATTTAAAGACTTATTTTATATTTTGTATTTGTTTTGGTGAAGGTGAATTAGAAAAAGAAGGAGATAGAGATGACATAATCGGCTTCGATGGCTTAGATGCATTTGGGTCAGCAGATTTTGGCAAAGTGAGACTTGGAGACTTAACTTATGGAGATAACTTTGATGATGCAAATTTAGGAGATATTTGATTTTTCTCTTGTGAATTTATTGGAACTATTGAAATGAGAAGGAAAAACATTGTTAACTTTATCTCTGTATCATGAATATGTTTTCTTTTTTGTTATTAGTTAGTATAAAATATCAAAATCTTTTTATAATTGGTGGTATCTTTAAATGAAATGTATTAATATGTTTTGCTTATTTACTTTATATTAAGTGTATAATTATCATAACTATCTTATGTTTATTTTATTTTTAGAGCTTCATCAATTTGAGGTAGAAACTATAAGATCTCAAGAGAAATTTCGATTTCATCTTTCAAGTTATGACTACAAAGATGTCAGTTGCTCGAAATATAAATATATTTAATTTTAAATTTATTGAATTTATTTATTTTTTTATGCTTCGTATTATGCTTATATTCAATTTTTGGTTATATATTTATAAATGATTGTGTCATTATTATAATATTTAAATATAATAAGTATTTATTATGTCATCTGGTTCTACCCCTGTCGAACTATCAAACTGTTAACATCTTTATCTTCTAATTCGTTGTCCGGACCAATTTACAAAGCCTTGAAAATACTACGATTTTGAAAGCAAAAATAAACACAATTTCTAGATCAAAAGTGTAAGCATAGGGTAATTACATAATATATGTCATTATAATAATAGCTTTCACCCTCATTATATGTATGAGAGATATGTTATGATGCGGAGCATTTTTAGCTTATAATATCCCTTAGGTTATTTTATTTAATTGTTACAAGTTTGTTTCAAGTTTTCTAGAATCTTCTGGGATTATCTAAGTTTTTCTTACTTTAGTATTATATATAGGGAATGTGTAAGAGGAAAGAGACTCATTGATGAATATTATCACATTTTGAAGCTTTGAAGCTTGTGTTTTTCTTGTTCCCTAGATTGGGATTAAATCCTTCAAGCAGGATCCTCTTCTTCCAATGATCCAGCTTACATCAACTTGGTATCAAAGCCTAGAGCTTGGGAAGAACGATGGACTGCAGAAGAAGGAGGGCTGTCGACGACGATCGAAGCCGAAGAAGATGGGCGGTTGACGAAGATCGACACCGAATAAGATAGGCAGTCGATGACAATCAACGCCGAAGAAGAAAGGCGATCGACGATGATCGATGTCGTGAAGCCCTTCGGGTGGCTCAAGTGAAAGCATCACTTGATCGAATAGATGCTTTCACTACAGGAAATTCAGGTATTACCGGCGGATAATACCGGCAGTTTGTTAGCCGTCGGTAAGAACGGCGATTTTACCGGTGGTTTTCCGGCCATTTTTTATTAAAAACCGCCGGAACTAGCGGCGCTATGGTAACCCCCGGTAAGACCGCCAGTTTTATATTTTACCGTCGCTATTATCGGCGGTGGAAACCACCGGTGACAAGTAATTTTTTTCGGCGGCCATAACCGTCGGAAAACCGCCAGATATTGACCTAATATTGGCCATCCCGAGCCCTTTCTCTTTATTACTTCGGTTTGCTCTCGCTGCACACGCTCACTTGCGATCGTACCTCTCACTGCACATGCTAGTTGCGCCGCCGATGAGCTACCTCCGGCCGCCGACAAGCTCCCTACGGCCGAGGATCTTGCACATTGTTCGGCCGACGAGCGCCTTCCAGCCGCCGACGAGTTCCCTCCGCTAACGAGCTCCCTTCGGTTTGGTTTTATTTTTTCTAAAATTTGCAATTGCTTTATTCATGGATGTTCTCACTAGAAATTTTGAAGAGGATGTACCTTGGTGTTTGCTTATTGCTCCTGATATTCTTGTTATTGATAAGATTAGAGAGGGAGTTCAAGTTGAAATTTACAATTGCTTTATTCATGGATGTTCTCACTTGGATGCTTATATTATTCAAGTCATTAGGGATATGTATGTAGGAGAGATGTACCTTGGTGTTTGCTTATTGCTCATGATTTTCTTCTTGTTGATAAGATTAGAGATGGAGTTTAAGTTGAAATTTGTAATTCCTTTATTCATGGGTGTTCTCACTTGGATGCTTATATTATTCAAGTCATTAGGGATATGTATGTAGGAGAGATGTACCTTGGTGTTTGCTTATTGCTCATGATATTCTTCTTGTTGATAAGATTAGAGAGGGAGTTCAAGTTGAAATTTGTAATTCCTTTATTCATGAATGTTCTCACTTGGATGCTTATATTACTCAAGTCATTAGAGATATGTATGTAGGAGAGATGTACCTTGGTGTTTGCTTATTGCTCATGATATTCTTCTTGTTGATAAGATTAGAGAGGGAGTTCAAGGTGAAATTTGCAATTCCTTTATTCATGGATGTTCTCACTTGGATGCTTATATTATTCAAGTAATTAGGGATATGTATGTAGGAGTTATTACTTGTGTTCGAACACAAGATTGTTTGACCAAGTATTTTCCTATTTTAATTGGATTACATTAAGGATCAGTCTTAAGCACATATCTTTTTTCTTTAGTCATGGATGTTCTAACTAGAAATTTGCATGAGGTAATTGTACCCTGGTGTATGCTTTTTGTTGATGATATTCTTCTTATTGATAAATTTCCAACTATACGGAAAAATTCTATAAAATGTTGGTGAGATCTGCAATACTTTATGGTGCAAAATTTTTGCCATTCATACTGGTGTATAATATTAAGTTAAGTATTGCAGAGATATGTATGTAGGAGCTATTACTTGTGTTTGAAGAGATTAGGATGCTCAAGTGGATTAGTGGCTTTACTCTTAAAGACCGGATACGAAATAAGCATATACATAATGAGACCTGTAATACTTTGTGGAAAAATTCTATAAAATATTGGTGAGACCTATAATACTTTATGGTGCAGAATTTTTGCCATTAAAAGAGATTAGTTTCTTTTGAATTTTTTATGCTATCCTATGATGGAAGACATCCAATGAGCATGAGTAGGTAGTGCTTTGGCATGGCAAACTTTGGGTGTGTTAGCTACTTGGGTTCTTTGAGTTTTTGGGCTGCTGGATGCTTCTCGGGTTTGGCTTGGCTGGTGGATCTGTTCCTCATACGGAACATAGACGACGACTGGTAAAAGCTTTCAATTAATTTAATAAAAATATGTATATCATTTTAACTCTATCCTCTATTTTCAGAAAGAGTTTCTTGGCCGGGAGCCGACCCTACTGGAGTTGCATACGAGGACTCACCAACATCAAGCTGACCATCAGTGGGTTGATGAAAAGGCCAAAAAAGCTTGTGATTATAATTTTTGGAGTTCAGGAATATAAATTTAATATAAAAAATGTCATTTTAATATCAATTTATTTTATGGATTTATTCTCCCAGGATGATTTTGTACGAGTTCGGGAGAGTCGTCAGTCTACTGGTGAGGGATCATCGTCAGGATCGACCCAGTATTCTGAGTATCATACATGGTCAGATGTTGTTGGAGGAAGGCAGAGAGGGAAGGTATATGGCCTGGGTTCGTAAGGATATGCTATTGAGGGCAGTTTATCCACATCAGCATTTTATGATCCTACTGGAGTTGAAGAAACTGTTAGCCAGAGGGTTGCAACCTTGATGAGAGAGATAGAAGAGATGAGAAAGGTACAAAATGAGATGCAAGCAGAGCTGCAAGCTTATAGAGATGAAAATCAAAAGAAGAAAGATCAAGAGCAGACACATGAAACACCAGGCAGCGAGGAAACGGAGGATGATTAGTTATTTTATTTATTTTATGAACATTTGGTTTAACTATTGAGTTTGATGAACTTGTTATGTGAAGGTTGGCATCTTTAAATAGTTACTTTAATGAACATTTAGTTTAAACTTTATATGTTTTGTTTATTGTTGAAATTATTTTGTTTATAGTGGCGTGTTGCCCATATCTGTGCATTGATTATAGTGGCGTGTTGCCCAATATATACTGTGATAAATGTTTGTTGTACAGGTTTGTGAAAATCTGAGTAAATAGAGGAAGGGCTGTTAATTTTTTTTTTCAAATGCTACAGGTTTCCGGCGGCTTTCTGGCGGTCTGGCCGCCGGAAATCTTCGATACCAGACGGGTTTCGAAGACCACCGAAAATATAAAATAGCCGCCGGAAATTACCGGCGACAACCGGCGGTTAGACCGCCGGGCGCCGTTGGTTTGGCCGCCGGAATATTCGTCACCAGACGGATCACTAAAATCGCCGGTCTAATGATTAAACCGTCGGAACGGACCGGCGGTTTACCGGTGGTCGCCGACGATTCTACCACCAAAAATATCGATACCACACAGGTTAAAATAGCGCCGGAAATATAAATGAGCCGCCGGTAAAACCGCCGGTCATACCGGCATTGTTCACAGCCGGAAAGCCGCTGGTGAATTACCGGCGGTTACCGGCGCTATAACCACCGGAACATACCGGCCGCCAAAACTGCCGGTAAGCCGCCGGAATGTATAACCGCCAAAAAATGGCCGCCGAAAATCGTTTCCTACTCCCCTAATACCGACGGTTTAAGTTCTGACGGTAAACCGTTGGTAATGTTTAGAACCGCCGGAAAAAAAAAATTTGCCGTCGGTATTAGCCACCGGTAATAGCTGACTTTCCTGTAGTATTTATGTGTTAATTTTATGCATTCGGTGGAGAGAATCACGAGCAAGTTGGCAACCATACCGGCTCCTTCCCTCCTCTGCTCCTCCAACACGCATGCACAACCGACCTTATTTTTGCCTTCAGATTCACCTCCAGATCTGTGTGCCTCCAGATCCGCTTCATTTTGCGACCATGCTGGCGATCCCGATCCCCTCCAGCCAGATTCTGCCGCTGCCACTCCACCATTACCATTCGCTCTCAATCCGGCCATTTTGCCGTCGTTCCTCTGCTCCTCCAACGTGCCCACACCTTCACTTCCGTCTTCCACTTGTATCTTGCTCCAAGTCCGCTTCCGCGATTCCCTACCCGACAAAGCAACTGATGCTTATGTTTTCGAAAAGCACGACTTGCACCTCCTGCATTCACCTCCGTGCGCGACTTCCTCTCGTACACCACCCGAGCAATCCCGACCTGAAGGCTCGTTTGAACCTCCATCTTCTCTACTATCACCACAGCCGCTTATTCCAATCACCGCTCACATAGCGATCATGACCTAGATCAAGACTGCAATCCCACGCATGGCATCTAGCACGTTCCCACACCTGGCGTCCAACACGACCTCCCACGGCCCGAACCCAATTCCACCTCCACCGTCTCTCGCGACCAGATTCGCGATTTGCCCACCACTGCTCTCCCAAATCTTACGTCCTCTTACTCTCTATACCCTATTGAAGAACTCCTCGCAAACATTCACATCTCGGATGGCCCCATAGCTCCACTGTTTATCTCCAGCCAACCCTCATATGCACCCTCCTTCTGTCTGCTTAAACTCGCAATCCCGTGTGCTGCCAATCCCTTGCTCGACATCCAACCTGATCCCACGCTCATCACGAACATTCTGATACAGAGGTTGATGATTCTTCTAGTAAAAATCTTTAGGATTAAGGCTTTTCCTCTTGTGTATGCGGGTAAGTCTGTGGCTTCCAGTGCCATGGAAGTGTTTCGTAAGCCTTCGAAATCAAGCAAAAATGCAGTTAATACCTTAAGCGCAGAGAAGATATTGGGAGTTTTTTATGTAGTCTCGTATCTACTATCATTCTTGAGCTCGTTGGATCCTCCATTGATATTTGAGGTTGGGATTAATTTGCTGTCGTTGGCTGATGTTCCGGGTGGGAAGCCGGAGTGGGTTTTTGCCTCTATTATTGCAATGCTCACTCTTTGGGACAATAATGAGTTTTCCTCAGCTAGAGAAAGCATTGTAAGAGTTGTTGTCAACACTTTCCATCTCCTTGATCTTAGCATGCAGGTTTCATTGTTTAAGAGGCTTCTTCTTAAGGTGAGAAACTTGAGGGCAGAGTCAGACCACAAGCATGCTTTGGCAAGCATTTGTGTAGATCTTTTTGCAAAGGAAAGTGTGCGAAGAGGTCAGAACCCTCTTCCAGGGACAGCCATTACTTCACTTTTTGAAGGTATAAGAATGTATGATGATCTAAACAATATATCAAGTAAAAGCTTGTTTAGGGAGGAACTCATTGCTTCACTTGTGGAAAGCTATTTCCAACTATCTCTGTCATTGCCTGAACAGAAAAATTATGGTATTGAGAGTAGAGTTATTGGTGCATTGGCTTACGGAACTGACTATGGTGCACTAAATTGGACATAATCAACCTTGGAGGTTGTGGAAGTTTACCGACCTTGTGTTATATGGGACTGTGATGAGCGAACTTATACTATAGATTGCTATTTGGAGTTGCTTCTCAGACTTTGTTATATATATGATACAATAGGTGTTAAAAAATTAAAGATGGTGCTTCTCAGGATCAAATTTTGAAAGAGACAAGACTACAAAATTTACAGCTATAGCTGCTCAAAGATCTCTGTATAGTTAATACACTAAGGATCTGTGCACGTTTGGTTTGGTCTATTACAAAACACTTTGATCTTGAAGGTCTGAATCCACTTCTAGCTGATGATCTAGAAGATCCTCTAAACATCCTTATTTAAAATATGCCCAAGATTATCAAATATGTTGGAGTTTCTACCTATGGAGGTATGCAAAACAGTGGAAGGCCTAAGGTATTCATGCATCTAATGAATGAGCTTGTAGACAGGCATCAAAGACGCAAAGTGTTTGACCCAGGAGGATTGATAATAATTTCTTCATCTCTCTTTCTCCCTATAATACACCTCGACGGAGTCGACCTCTTTTGACGCAAGGGGAGAATGATGCAGAGCATTTTTAGTTTATAATATCCCTTAGATTATTTTATTTAATTGTTACAAGTTTGTTACAAATTTTTTAGAATCTTCTAGGATTCTCTAAGTTTTCCTTACTAACTCAAACATCAAAGATCTCTTTTGACGCAAGGGGAGAATTGATGCAATGGAAAAGAAAGGTCGGTTTTTTTGGCCATTCGAATTGATATGTTTGCTTGATGGACCTAAATTTCTAAATATAAAAAGCTTACTGATAGATAGCCCAATCGCCAAGCAAAACTTCATAACCAACTATTTTCCTCACCACTTCATTTGCTGCAAACTTGCTAAAAAAATAAAAGAAATGGTGCCATCATCAAAGCATTATTTGGGTGTTGCAAAGGTTAACAATATTCATTCAATTAAATACAAATTTAGACTAATGCACTCCGTGCTGCCCATAGCCTAAAAAAACGTTTTGATTGTTACTGGTTTTTGGCATAAAAATGTAAACTTAAATACACAGTTTTATTTGGTTATCCAATTTCATTTGGGACTGTTTTTTTGTTGCTTTATAAAATAACTTTTTACTACAAAAATTTCTTGTACTCGAAATGCTTTAGAAAGTAGTAAGAAAGTTATTCTAAATGAAGCCTAAGTTTGCTTCTCCCTCTATTAATGACATTATTATATAATTATTTTTCTAGGTCTAATTAATCAAGTCATAATTTGAATCTAGATTGGGGCTTAGAAGCAGTTCACATATAACTAAGCTAAACCGCTTACAACCAGGGGCGGTACTGGCTTTAATTTTCAGGGGGGCAAATTTATAAGTAACTGTTATTGTTGCCTCAAATTTGGCTCGACCCTTTACTATAAGAAAATGGGTCACCATTTCTTGTAATTGATTGATTTGCAAAAAAAATCAAAATGATGTAATTGATTAATCATACAATTTCTACAAAATATATGTTAGATTTGCATTGAATTTGGCTCGAACCCTATTTGTTTATATCCTTGATTATTATACGCTTCACAGATATGTCAGGGGTCCAAGGGGACAGCGCCTCCTGGCGGGGTTCGACAAATTTTTTCGGTTGTGTGAGGATAATTATGAGCGATTAGGGCAAAAGGGAGGCAAATTATTTAAATGCGCCTCTCTTATAATTAAACATCATCTTTGATTTAGGTAGTACTGATATGTCAATTACTAAAAGTTAAAATATGAACCGCCCAAGTTTATGAAGAAATCTCCATGCCGTAAGAAACCTAATAATTGCATTACTTCAGAAAAATTACAACACCTCAAGGATCATTTAATAAAGATTATCTATAATATGTTCAAATGCTTTTTAGCTAGCTAAACTTTTTTTCCTTTAAGGTTGAACAGAAACATCAACATTTATCAACTTCCTCTTTTGTCATCGTCAATAACATCAATATTACACACTACTGCATCTTGGAATATTTGCAGCGATAGAGAAATATAAAATTTAACGTATTAGTTTTGCACAAAGATCCAACACACAATAAGATTAAAGAGAGGGTGTAGTGTTCATAAGAGACCCAAAAGTTTTTACGTGGAAACCCCTAAAAAGGGGGAAAATCACAGGGCCTGACCGAGTTTGAATGAATCCATTAGTATTTGCAGTTGATTACAAATGAGGTCCTTTCTTGGGAGGAAGGCCGTGACTTAACGCAACAAATATATATCTTATAGAGTGCATTACATGGTGGGAATTGGAAGAATCAGTATTGACATGTTCGTTTAGTCGATAGGACCATAGTTGGCGGGTGATAGAGGTCGGAAATGTAATAACCCGTATTTTTAATCCAGGTAAATAATTTTTTTCTAGAGTCATTATAACTCCAAATTGTAAATCATCTTCGTCATAGTATTGTTATAGTAGTATTTTATTTGCATGAATTTTTTTGTAATTTTTTACGCCGATGAAATTCTTTAAGAAATTGGCACATGTTAGTACAAGTGGGAATTTTTGAACCGTCAGGTGTTCATTTTGCAAACCGATTTCACTGATATTTTTAAATAAAATGATTTATTTTATGGATACTTTTTATAATTTTTGAAGTCCTAAAATAATTTATTTAAATTTTATACTAAAAAATTAATTAAATTAAATATTATATTCAAAATATCTCAAAGCATTATAATAACCTTTTAAATCTTTTTTTCCTTAACATTTCCGCTAATAGAAGCATGTGAGAGAAAATTTTGAGAGAAAGAGAAGTGAGAGAAAGGAAAAAATTTAGATTTGGAGGTTGCAGTGTGATTTTTGTATGTCGAGTTTGTTAGGAAAATTGCTTGTCTCACTGTAAGGAATAAACCTTATTTCTAAGTTCAAAGATTTTATATTTTTGGTATTTTTTGATCAAATTTGTATTTCTGTTATCAAAAAATATAAATAATTTTGTATTGACAAAACTTTCATCTTATAATTTTTTGAGATTATGAACATTTTGAGTATTTATTTAAGATTTTTCATAGGGTGATTTTAAAAATATAGTTATTTTTGCCTACTCAAAAATTTATTTTGATGTCTAAAAATAGTGATTTAGTTCAACTAAAGATTCAAAATATTAATTTATATAATATTTGATAATTTGGTTAACTTCTGATAATGTAATTTTTTGCTTAGTATGATTTTTATTATTTACCGTTAGTACATTTTAACATTTTTTAAATTATGCTCAATTATGCTTTATTTATTGCAATATATTATAAATGAATGTGGATATGTGCTTGAGTAATAGATTGTCGCTATTACTGTTATAATATTATGATAATAATAAATGTGTTGTGTAAAAGACAAGTAAAGACTGGTTGACCTGTTAGTTGGAGGCTGATTGACCTGTATAGGATGGTGGGCCGACGGGCTTTTCTTTAAATAAAGTGGTTTAGGTTATCCTCTACTAATTCATGTGATATACTGGTTGGGAGTTATAAAGAGATTATTACTGTGCCGACGGATAAAGAGTGACGACTCTATTTATTGAGCCAACGGTTTACTAATACTGATACTAACACTAAAAAATATCGTGATAGCTAGGACTTCTCACTTGTTTAGTGTGACTACTAAAATACATGTTTTGATGCATTATTCTTATTATTGTAAGGATTTATTAGTACTGCATAAATTTAATGTTATTATATTATTCTACTACTTCTGTCACTAGATTGTTATTATTACTGATCTAGATACCGATACTATTTGATAATATCGATTCAATGTACTTAATACTAAGCACGTGATATGCTAAGCACGTGAAATAGGAGGTTTAGATAACATGCTACATTCTTATATGATTTTACTGTATTGATTTGATTTTGACAGTCTTTATCAAGGTTTTGAAAATCGGACCGGACAACGAACCGGAAGAAGGAGAGGTTCACGGTTCGACCGGTCGAACCGGATGATGTAATAAATAATAATATTATTAAAAATTAATAAAATTAACATAATATAATTTAAGTATATAAGCATTTAATAATATTTATAAAATTTTATACATATAAATATCATTTAAGAATAATGTATTTATAAGAATAATATTTAATATAATATTTAATTTTATAATATTAAAAATTTATGATCATTAATGTAATATAAATAATTAAATATTTGAGCATTTAATAATATTTATAAATTAAAAAATAAATAATAAAAATTATAAATATAAATATCATTTAAAAATAATATATTTATATATTTAAAATTAAATATATTTATAAGAATAATAATTAATATAATATTTAAATTTAAAAAATTAAAATTTTATATTATAATTCTTATAGTATATATTATAGCAAATTTATAATACATATTGCTCAAATTTGTAGCCCAACTAAGCCCAAATTTGAAGCCCAACTAGCTCAAATAAGCTCAAATTCACATATTAAATATTCATGCAACTTTTTTAGTCACACATCATAAGAGGAGTTTGAGGATGTTACTTTGAACCCTTTATAAAGTGTGAAGTACTCACTTTTTCCTAAACAAATTATGTGAGTTATTTGTGATAACTTACATATATTATGGTGTAATTAATCATCATATTTAATAAAATTTATTTTAAAAAGTTAAAAGAATTTAGTAAACTAAAATATATTAATTAAAATTTAATTAAAACAAAATAATTTTTTTTAATAAACCGGCCGATTTTTTCCAACCCGGACCGGTTCGGCGGTTCACCGATTGAACCGCCGGTTCAATCTTGTTTGATCCGGTTCAATGCAGAGCCGGTTTTGTAAGCTGAATCGGATCGGCCACCAGACCGGTTCACGGTTGAACCGGTTGAACCGGCCGGTCCGATCCGATTTTCAAAACAGTGGTCTTTATCGATGTTTTGATTTGATGTTTTATCCTATTAAGGAGACATGACTGATTTTTAGATTTGACACTCGTACTAGGTTACTACTTTACTAGTTGTTGTACCATAGTATTTTACTGTTTACAGATTCTACTACTACTGTATTTGAGTTTTACTATTTTTATACTTATTCAATGATCATATGTATATAACTGCCATGATTTGACTGTTGACATGCATATTACTCATTTATCGTGTTTTGAATTTAGTTGTAGGTTTTGGTTGTTTGTTAGGCTTGTGAGCTCATTATATGTGGTTAAACGATTTCAGGTCAAGATAGGGGAGCAATAGTATGAGACTGGTCAGGATTCTTCATGTTATATTTCTTTTTGTTCTAGTTATTCTTTTGTACTCATGATAGAGTAGTTATGTGATAATTGTATATATCTTGAGTATTGTATATAATTTTTGAGATTGAATATAGATGTATATATTGATGTTCTGAATTATAGAATCTATTTTATTATTTATTACTGATAGATGATACTAGATAGCTCGAGCTATTATTTATTAAAAGAATAAAAAATAATTTTTTCAAATTAGATTCTGGGACATCACAGGAAAGACAGTAGTCGGGTGACGGTCGTCGGAAGGATTGTAGTCAACAAGCAACGAAGGTCGGAAGGATCATAGTTGGAGGGAGACAGAGGCCGTAAAGACCATTGTCTGAAGATGAAGGTCGAAAGGATCATAGTTGGCAGGCGACAGTGATAAAAAAGATCATTGTCTGACGACGGTGGTGAGAAAGACTATTTTCTACGACGGAGATCGGAAGAACTATAGTCGACGGGCGATAGTGGTCATAATGATTGTAGTCGGCGGCTAGGTGGAATTCTGGCGTCAGTCAATAGCCAGGCAAAAGTCCAGCGTCAATTGGGGTCGAGTGTAAGTTCAGTTTCAATCAATAGCCTGGTAGAAGTCCGGTGTCAGTTGGTGGGCGGGTGTACCAACAAAAAGTAGAAGCTAGGGGGAAATCCAACGTCATTTGGTGGCCGGACAGAAGTCTGGCATCAGTTGGTGATTGGGCGGAAGTCCGACAATAGTCCGGCGATGATCGGTGGTCCGACGGTGGTCGAGGAGTTTGGTGGCAAGAGAGCACTAATTTATCTCTCTTCCTTGCTTCTCTCTTCCCATGAGGAATGAGAGGTCTATTTTTAATTTTTTTAAGAGTAGCATGGCCAGTAAATAGGAGAGAGATCAAGGGTAAGTTGGGAGTGATTTAAATGGAAGGCTGATGTTGATCCCCTTAATCATGGACTGTTTACTGGCATTTAAATATCTTAATGATATCAAAATTTGATAATCTCGGGCTCGTTGGATTCGTCTCGATGAGCTGCTTGATTCAACTATAAGCATGTCACTTTTGGAAATCATTTGGTCATCTAATTTATGGTTTGAACTTTTTAAATATGCTTGAGTCTTTGATTTGGACACATTTACGTTTGGATTGAGTCACATTTGGTGTCGTTAGGTTCGTATTTTAGATACGTTTAGTCCAACTATAAGTTTACTGAAATCAAAGTTTGGATAGTCCCAAATTTAATTTTGAAAGTTTTCAACTTGAGCCTCGAGATTCATGCTTGATCGAAATAAAATTTTGATGATATATCATATGCCCCCTATTTTGAGTCATCGAAGCATGTAGAGTCCGAAAATATATGGCGTAGATCCACAAATTTTTTCAATACAAAATTATAATTTTTGCATCATTATGAGGCACGATTGCTTCTTGGACGTCAACGTGGATCTCCTTTCAGGGCTCTGAATCAAGTAAAATATCCTTAATTATAAATTGAGGATGTCCTGAAGTTGGCGCATTGATTGGAGCAAAAATTATTGAAAATTGTGCTCTAAAATATTTAAAATTGCTCGAAATTGATTATAGAGGCTCCGTTGAGCTCCAAAAGTGCTAAAATTAGATCCAAAACGTTGAAAAATAGTTTTGGAGACCCAAAAAAGTCCGATTTGGACTGTTCGGGCCAAAAATCAGGCCATGACGCATATTGGAGGCCGAACCGGCCGGTTGGCAGATTACGATATTTCTGATCACTATCGCCCGTCGACTACAATCCTTCTGACCTCCTTTGTCAGACTACGGTCCTTCTGATCTCCGTCGCCAGACAACGATCTTTCCATCCTTCGTCGCTCGCCGACTATAGTCCTTCTAACCACCGTCACCCGACTACGATCTTTCCGATCTCTATCGTCCGTCCACTATGGTTCTGCCGACCAAACGAACATGTCAATACTGATTCTTCCAATCCTCACCATGTAATGCACTCTATATGATGTATAATTGCTATATCAAACCAATGTCTTCTCTAAAGGAAAGGCCTTATTTGTAATTGACTGCAAACACTAGTGGATTCATTCAAAATCGACTAGCCCCATGATTTTTTCCTCTTTTAAAAGGTTTCCACGTAAAAACTTTGTTGTCTCTTATAAGTGCTACAGCCTCTCTTTTATCTGATTATGTGTTGGTACAAAGCAAAGACGTTAAACTTTATATTTCTCTATCACCGCGAATATTTCAGGACGCAACAATACTAATCTTCTTGACTTCTAATCTTCTCTCCTTCAAAGAGAACAATTGAACATTCCACAAAAAATTTCTCAAATATAACCCTAATACCTCAACTCATTATCTTTCATCATGGAATTCATTCTCATAAATCATATGTACTATAATATTTCAACACCTACTCTAATTACGGGGATATACATCATTTATAACCAGCAATATATACTAGTTGAATTGTTTCAATTGGATTAGGTCCTATAATTTTTTGATTTTTTTAATATAAAAATTTTGATATATGAATGCAACATTTTTTTATCTATTTATATTGAATCTTTATACAAATGCTTATTATTTTAACAATGACAGTCTGCTTAGGAACGCTTTTTAGCTGTTTTATGATACCAGAATATTATCGCAAAGCATCTACACTCTGTTTAACTAACAACTGTCAACAAGCTTTTCACAAAATTTGTCTTACAAAAACTGTCTTTTAACAAAATTTTAAAATTGTTTCATAAACTAGTTTAAAATTTTAAAATTGTTTCATAAACTAGTTTTTTCAATAGCAGCCAGTATGAACTCACTTTTTTGATTTTTTTTGCAAAACTTTTGAAAATCTACAATGAGATCATTAGAAGGAATCAAAACTCAAATGAAAATGATATTAAATTTTGCGTCAATATATTATATGAAGCATTTAGTTTTGGTATAAAGATCAGATTTTATGCTCAGCTTCCATTTAGGATGGCATCGAAACTTCTTCTGGAAAATCCAAGAGAAACACAAAAGCAAAAAAAAAAATGGAAGAAGAATGGTTGCCGGAGAAAATACATTTTCATGCGCCGGAGGTCTTGCAGTACACGGCGGAAAGCGGCTGGCGCAGGGCGCAGCTCCAGATGCAGTCGACACCGTCGGCGTCTCCATCAGACAGCGGTGATTCATCGGCCTCCCCTGGGATGGTGATCGGAGACAGCCTCGTCGGTGAGATGCCATCTACGAGGGAAGAGAAGAACACGTCGCGGAGGCTGCAGCCGTCCAATTCGGGCGCGAGAGCTCCTGTGTCGTTCTGCCATGGGAATTCGAACACACCTAGCGGACGATAAGTGTCTGGATTTTGTAAAAAATCGCCACTGTCGTCGGAGAAAAGGTCCGGGATCTCCGTAGCCGTCAGCTTCCCTTTCTTGGCCACCCGATTCTTCCCCGGCGATCTACATCTTCCTCTCCTTTTCTTTTCTCTATCCATCTCTGGTGGAAGGAATGAATTGAATTTCAAGGACGGCTGAATAACTTATAAGAGAGGTATTTCAGGAAATTTTACAGATCTGGACATACGGGGATGAGAGGCGAGAGAACCGAGCGGAGATATACAGAAATAGAAACTCGGCAAATCTTCAGCTTGAATTCAAGAAATCAATTGTACATAACAAAATCATCTGAAACTAAATAAATCACAAGGAACTCATAATTCATCAGGAAAAATAAGTGCATCAGATCTTCATCTTTTGCAAACGATGATCAAAACTCGACAGCATTAACGAAATCAAAGGGCATAACCTAAGCTTATTCAACAGAATTAATGAAGCAACAACAAAAATCTACGCAAATCTTCATCCCAATTAAACACTCACACAGATCAAACTCAAACGATTAACCTCTGTAAAATCAAATCCAGCAAACCACAATCTAAAAATTCAATAATCCAAGCAAAATATTCAAATCCCAATCTCTCCCAAACCGTTCCGTCTTACCTTGATCCTGAAACTTCTTCTCGTTCGCTTGCTCGGTTCGTTCGCTTGCTCGGTAGCTCGCTCACCCTTCTTCCACCTCCAACCAAATTATCGTGTAGGATGATTGAGAAAGGTTGTGGATGGGTATAAATCTCAGTGGCAAATTATTACAATAATTAAAAAAAGGTAAAAAAAAAATTTGCTCGAAGGTCACGCGAACAGCGAGAGCAGAGCGAAACGACCTCAACGGCTCACGCTCACACACGGTCGCCCCCGCACTGTGACTTGCGTCTCAGATGGTTGTGCTAGCTTTCGTGAGCACCTCCCTTTACTATTGTTGGCGATCACTGGCTCTCTCTCTCTCTCTCTCCTCTCTCCCATCTCCCATCCTATTTATAGCAATGGTAAAGGCCGAAACTGCCCCCCTATGCACAGGCAGGGCAGTCCCCGAGTTTGCCTTCCCGCCCTCACTAACATTTCGATTTGCTCATTCAACCTCGATGAGTCACGGTAGAGTATTAAGTATTTTACACCTCCAAAGTCCTAAGCAAATCGATTGAACTTCGGTTTATTTTGAACAGCTTATTTATTTATTTATTTCTACGTTTAAAAAAAATTTATACTCAAAAGTTATTGTAAAAGCAATAATAAAGCCGTTTTCTAGTACAATTTTTTTTTAATTATAAAATTTTTACTAAAAAATTGGTTTAAAAACAATAAAAAAGCTGTCACAAGCGAAACCAATCTTCATCAAATTAAATTATTGATTTTGATTCAATATCTTCTTTTATATGCTAATTAAATTTGTATTACTACTCAAATGTAATCTTTCATGTGCCATTGTGTTTTGATTCAAATCTATAAATAGAGAATTAGATGATATGCTCAACACATACAATCATTTATAAAATTTTTGTACTTTCTAACAATCGAATAAAATGCAAAAACTCCTATATGTACATTCCCTTTCTCATATTTTTATTTCTATCTTGATCCATCGCTAGTAAAACTATGATGTTACTTATGAATAAATTTTGATCCAATATGAAAGGATTTCACAGTACCCCATAGTTATTAGCCCATTTTTTTGTTTGTTGTAGTCTCTATTTTGTAAAAAATTATTACGTGCTTACATCGGACGTAAAAGCTATGTCCAAACTGTAATGAAAATATGACGCGTGGACAAAGTATTACTATATATTACTAGATATTAATGTATATTTAGATGTGTATTGTTGCGTACTAGCTAATATACAACAATACATAGCTAAATACATAGTAATACACAGTAACACTTAATAATACATAATAATACACTAGTTCATGCGTCATATTTTTATTGGAGTCCAGACGTAGCTCTACGTCCGGTGTCCACACATAATATTTTTTCCTATTTTGGGCTTCATTTGAGCTTTCCCAAGCTATGCATACTGCATAGGTTTACTCCCTCTCCAATACATATAGGTATCTTCTGATATTTACAGATATCGATCAACACATGCCACAAGCCAGTTGAGCCTCATGGCTCAAAATTTCTCTTTATTCCTTCAGAGAGTTATGACAATTAGTAAAAAATTCTCTACAAAATTTAAAGAAAAAAATCATTGATTTTTCAAAGAAATAGTGAATTTGATTTATAGATCATAAGAGATTATTATATCAAAACTCTGAAAGCACATATAAAAAATCTTCAAATAATCTTATTGCACGATAGAAAGAGAATTGAATTTAGTCCTTATGATATCTCTTATCTTATATGTTCTATATTTAGAGAGATTAAATATACCAAAAATAGCATATTAATAATAAGGCATATGCTATATTTAACAAACAAAAAAAGTAAATTCTTACATTTTCCTTTAATCTTAATATATATTTGATGCTCATGAATAATAGATTTGATACATTATCAAAAAATTATCTTGATCGGGCACGAACTCGAAGCAAAATTAAGTTGGAAACTTCCAGAAATAAAATTGAGACCATCCGAGCTCCAATTTCAGCAAGCTTACAGTCAAACTGAACGTCGCGGAAATACGAACCCAACGACACCAAATTTGACTCAATCCGAGCCCAAATAGATCCAAATCAAGGGCCCAAAGCACCATTGGAAGGTTCAAACCACAATTTGGATTACCAAACAGTTTCCAAACAAAACGTGCTTATAGTCGAATCGAGCGGCTCGACGAGACAAATCCAACGAGCCTAAGATCACTGAATTCCAACATCGCTAAGACCTTCAAATGTTTATCAAACGGTCTACAATCAAGGGATTCAACATCAGTCGTCCACACAAACCACCCCCCCCCCCCATTTACCCTTGATCTTCCACCTATTTATGGGCCATGCCACTCCAGAAAATCTATAAATAGACCCCCTCCTTTCTCATAAAAAGGACTCCTAAGCCTAAGGAGAAAAGAGAGAGATTGGAGATCGCTCATGCATCCTTGCCTCCTTGACCACCGTCGGAGTTCCGTCGGACCACCACTTTACGTCGTTGCTCTGCCAGACCACCACCTGACGTCCTAAACTCCGTCACACTACTGTCTGATGTCGTTGCTCCGCCGGATAACCACCTAACGTCTTAAGCTACGCCGAATCACCGCCTAACGTCGTTGCTCTGCCGGACCACCACCTAACGTCCTAAGCTCCATTGGACCACTGCTGATGTCGTTGCTCCGCCGGATAACCACTTGACGTCTTAAGCTCCGTCGGATCACCGCCTAAGGCCGTTGCTTTGTCGGACCACCACTTAACGTCCTAAGCTCCGCCGGACCATCGCCTGATGTCGTTGCTCGGCCAGACAACCACCTAGCATCTTAAGTTCTGCCAGACCATCGCCTGACGCCGTTGCTCCACCACCTGACGTTGTTGCTCCGCCGGACCTCCACATGAAGTATTAAGCTCCGCCGTACTACCACTTAACATCGTTACTCCACCGGACCACCACATAACGTCCTAAGCTCCGCCGGACCACCGCTTGATGTCGTTGTTCCACCGGACAACCACCTAACGTCTTAAGTTCCGCCAGACCACTGTCTGACGCCGTTGCTCTATCGGACCACCACCTGACGTCTTAAGCTCCGTCGGACCACCACTAAACATCCTAAGCTTTGTCAGACCACCGCCTGATGCCGTTGCTCCGCCGGACCACCACCTGACATCCTAAGCTCCGTCGGACCACCACTTGACGTCCTAAGCTCCGCCTGACCACAACGTGATGCCCTGAGCTCCGCTGAACCACCACCTGACGCCCTGAGCGCCGCCAGACCACCACATGGGCCCTGGACTTCTACCGTACCACCACCTAAGGCCCAGACTTCTATCGGACAACCACTTGAGGCCCGAACTTCTACCAGACCACCACCTGAGGCCAGAACTTCTACGGGACCACCACCTGAAGCCCGGAGTTCTTCCGGACCACCACCTGAAGCCCGGACTTCTACCAGACCACCACTTGACGCCCGGAGTTCTTCTGGACCACCACCTGAGGCCCAGACTTCTGCCAGACCACCACTTGAGGCCCAAACTTTTGTCGGACCACCACCTGAGGCCCAGACTTCTGCCAGACCACCACCTGACACCCGAAGTTCTTTCGGAACACCACCTGATACCTGAAGTTCTATCATACCACCACCTGATGCCCAGAGTTTTACCAGAGTACCGCTCTACTACTGTGGTCTTTCTGACCCTTGTCTCTTGCTGACCACGGTCCTTCCAACCTCAGTCACCTATTATGGTCTTTTTGACCCCTGTCCTATCGACTATGATCCTGCCAACCAAATAAATATGTCTATATTAATTATTATAACTCCCACCATGTAATGCGATCTATATGATGTATATTTATGACATCAAGCCAAGACCTTCTTCCAAGGAAGGGCCTCATTTGTGATCGACTGCAATTACTAGTGGATTCATTCAAACAGGGCCAGGCCCCATAGGTTTTCCCCCTCTTCAGGGGTTTCCACGTAAAAACTCTAGTGTCTCTTATGAACGTTATGATATCTCATTCATCTTCTTGTGTGTTGGATCTTCGTACAATGCTAAGACGTTAAACTATATATTTCTCTACCGCTTTGAAAATTCCAAGACGCAACAAGATTTATTATCTAATGCATGCTAGTTGCATCAATCGATACATATGTGAGTTATATCTTTTGTTATCCAAATAGGTCAATATAGGAGGAATATGGTGTGAATGAGAAATAAATATAAAATAATGTGGTATGTATAGGATCTGGAGAGTGGCCGGGAGGTAGGACTAGTTCTAGGTCACATTGTAGTAATGGTTGTAACTATGGATGTAATGGTGGTGGTTATGGTCACATGATACTGGAAGATGATATCACTAGTTTTTTTCTAGCAAAAAATCCATACTTCAATATGACAAACTTTTTGGCAAAAAATTATACCAAATTTTTTGCCAATAAATGTCTTCTCTTGTAGTGTCTTTCATACTCATCCACTCTAAGAATGCAACCACATAAACTTACCAATCTATCACCAACATCATTTCCCTTCACCAAGTTCTACTAAAGGATCTTTATAAGGGTCAAACAACCCATCACAGGAGTCTACAATTGACAGTTTAAACATTGTTATAATAGTGTATCACAAATTAATATTGACAAGGGGAGATGAACTTAAAAGTTTATAGGAGAAGCTGGTTATATTCAAAATTCAACTTCCTATAAAGAACTCTTTCTAAATCGATCATATGTGTTCATCATGATAGGTGTTGCAAGGGACACTATGAAAAAGAGGAAAAGTAGATTTTTTTTAGATATAACTCACGGAGGGGCCTACACGTTAATAATAAAAAACGGACACAAGTCCTTAAAGGATCAAGAGCTCAACTAAAAGAACAGCATTTGAAATAAAACCTAATGAGCCTATGATCCTACTAAAACAAGAATACAAATAACATAATGAAAACAAAAAAATAAAAATAAAAATAATCGGGTGCTATATGAAATGCCCTCAACTTAGCAAACCTCAACATGCGATTAATTATAAAGTGGGTGATCCTCAAATTAGTCATCTTGTAATGGCACTAGCTAGCTTATCTCATATAAAAGCAGACGTTTTTTTCTTGAGATTCCTCCTTACAAATGCTCTCTTTTAAAGGCGGAAAAGATGGGTCTTCATCTATTAGGTTAAACTAGTTGGGCTGGAGAGAAATATAGTTGTATGTGGCTAATTGAAGGATTAGTTCCTCAAGCTATAAGAGCTGAAGAAAGAGGCTCCAACTGATTGTTGGTTATTGGGTATGGGTTCAAATAACTCGCAATATTGGGATAATTTTGTGCTTGTATATGACGCCAAATTAGTTTATGATAAAATAGTTATGGTAGTAAAGGATAAGATTATCATCTCTATGTTACACATAAATTCTATATACATAGATATGAGAAGATATATGTTACAATAGACAAAGAAAATCATATCTTGAATTCAAGATCTCTTGATTGACAGTCAAAGCTTGCGACCAACAGGCGAAGGCGAGCTGCGTATATTATGAAGTTTCAAACTATTCTTCGCAAAATTTGCTTTGAAGTCCATATGTACTCAGATGTAGACATTTCTGGTACTGATGCATTCGTCTCATTAAGATGCTCATTTTGACTCTAGTTTTGAGCCTTCCGAATTGAATATTTGAATGATTTGAGGTTTAGAAATTAAGTCAATATTCATATTTAATCCAATAAATTTTTTTATGAACTACAAATCATAATATAATTTGATTCAAAAGAAATTAATATGAGACTTTATTTACTTTATTTATAACCTCATTTTCATCAACTGAAAAAATAAATATTTTTTCATTCTATTATACTTCAAACAAAATTTTTTCAACCAAACAAAGATTTCCTAAGGCTTTGTTTGGTTTGAAGGAAATCTTTGTTTGCTTTGAAAGAATTGAAAGGGCAAATTAATTTTCACCCGCTTATTTTATTTAGGAGAAAATGAATAAAAATATTTTTTATTTTTTTATTTGGTTAACAATAAACAAAATTCATGTTTCTTGTGCGGAGGGAAACTAAGTGAGAATTTTTTCTTACCGTTTACAAAAAATTTAGAAGGAATTTAACAATAAAAATAAATATATTTTACAATTCCAAGATGAATTTATTTTCCTATGCGCTGAAATCAAACGTTTAAAATATAATACTTATAAAATATATTTACATCTCTTCTTCTTCTTCTTCTTCTTTTTGCCAAATAAACCCTCAGACTTTATTTCAATTGAAGGAATTTAAAAGAGTTGAAACAAAATTGAAATGAAAATAAAAATATTAAGGAAATTAAATTTCGCTCATCTATTAGATTAAGGGAAAATTGTTTGATTGCCGAGAAATTTAGTAGAAATGTTCTTTTTCTTTATTATTTGATTTGAAAAACTAAAAAATGAATATTTAAAATAATTGCAATCCATTTAATATTAAAAGGTAATAAATAAATGAAATTAATAACACATACAATAAAATTAACATCTTTAATATAAAATATATTAAAATATCGAGGCAGATTTTTTTTTTTTTTTAGAAAGTACAAAAATTGCAAAAGGGAAGATATTTGCCGCCACCAGACTTGAAGTGATTGTTGGAACTAAGGGAATTAGTTATTAGAAATTTTCAGTATGATGGGACAATACTTTTAGATAAATTTTTAACCATATAAGTTAGGCCTAACGTGATTTAATAATGGGTTTTAATTAGCACCTTATTGAGATTCATTTGGTAGGCTTTAAATTCACGCCTAACTAAACTAATGATAATGATAGGAATTATATCCATCGAGTTGTTCAAAATATAAATTCAAAGATTTTAGTTTTCACATAAGAACTTATTTGGTTTGAAGTAAAATGGTGCAATGTATTTTAGTTTTCACGTAAAAGCTTGTTTGAGCCATTTTTAAAAACACCGTAAATGCTCTATAATTACTGTTGTAAGCCTCTACCCTTGCCGCCACTACTCATCATCGTGACTCGTTGCACACTGCCTCCCCCCCCCGTTTGCCTCTCGATGCCACCATTCGTTGTTGACTTCCATCGTCGTCAATCACCACTTGCCATAGCTTCAACCATTGCCCGTCACGACCGCCACCATTGCCCAGAGGTCACCAATCACTATTATCGTTGAACTTTTACACCGCATTTATTTTACTTCAAGCCAAATAACAAAATTAATTACCAACATTTATTTTACATCATCTAAAGAACGTCAAATATTTTAAATATACTACATTTCTTTTATATTGTATTCTATCTACTCAGTATTCTTGTTGCATCCAAGAATATTCATGGAGGTAGAGAGATAAAGAGATTAGCATCTTAGCTTTGAACGAATATCCAACACACAGACATATGAGAGAGAGTAGTGCAAGAGTCATAAGAGATACCAAGATTTTTACATGAAAAATCTTGAAAAGAAGAAAAATCACGGGGCATGGCCTAATTAAAATGATTCCACTAGTGTTTGTAGTCGACAGATGATGGAGGTCGAAGGGACCGTATTCAGCGGGCGACGGTGGTTACAGGGACCGTAGTCGGTAGGCAATGGAGATTGGAGGGACCGTAGTCTATGGGCGACGGAGGGACCGTAGTGGTTGGGCAACGATGGTCGGAAGGACCGTAGTTGACGGGTGACAGTGGTCAAAGGGATCGTAGTCGACGGACGATGGAGGTCTATGGACTGTAGTCGGCGGGATTGTAGTTGGCCAGCGATGGTGGTCGAATGGATCGTAGTCCGCGAGCGAGATGGTTAGAGGGACCATAGTCGACAGGCGATGGTGGTCGGATGGACCATAGTCGACGGGCGAAGGAAGTCGGAGAGATCGTAGTCAATGGGCGACGTTAGTTGAAGGGACCGTAGTCATCAGGTGACTATGGTTAAAGGGACCATAGTTAGAGGGGTGACGGTGGTCCTACGATAGTTGGTGGACAAGCGGTGGTTTGACGACGGACGGCGGATGGGTGGTGGTCCGACAACAGTCGGCAGATGGGTTGTGGTTCGGCGATGGTCGATGGAGGTTCGTCGACCGTGGTGCTTGAGTAAAACTCCAGGATCTTTGAAACATCAGAGCTCTCTCTCTCTCTCTCTCTCTCTCTCTCTCTCTCTCTCTCTCTCATCTCTAGCCAGAAGCCTCCAGCTCCATTTTCATGTGAGAATTGGGGGGTCTATTTATATATTTTTTAGAGTGGAATGCTCCATAACTATGAAGAAGATCTGGAGCAAATTTGGAGTGCTCCATCGAATGACCCATATTGATCCCCTCGATCATAGAGCGTTTGTCAAGCATTTATGTGCTCAATGGATGTCAAAATTAAGTAATCTTGGGCTCGTTGGATTCATATCGTCGAGCCTCTCGATTCAACTAGCAGCATGCCATATTTAGAGGTTATTTAGTCATCCAATTAATGCTTTGAACCTTCTAAATATGTTTTAGTCCCTTGATTTGGCTTGGATTGGATCAATTTTGGTGTTATTGGGTTCGTCTCCTTGAGATGTTCAATTTGACTATAAAGTTGCTAAAATTGAAGTTCAGATGATCTCGAATTTAATTTTAGAAATTTCTAACTTAAATATGCCTTGAGATTCATGCTGGATCAAGACGATTTTTATGACGTATCAATTCTTTTTTTATCTGATCGAACCGGCCCTAAATCAAATGTGATTTAGTTAAAAGTAATTGCATTGGGTTGACTTTGGACATATTTAAGTGAAATTTATTCTCTTTGTTTTTTTGTTTAAGTGAAATTTATTCTCCTCTCTCTCTATATAAGTAATTGCATTAGGGTAAAATCAATTATTAATTTTTAATTATTTAATATTCAAATAATTGCAATGACTTGCTACCAGAATTATCTCTTGTACATGCATGATATATCATATCTATCAAAATATCAATATAAAAGGTGGCTTCTATGCAAAACATTCAAACTTTCCTAATTTATATATTTAACACCTAAAGTTTATTATATACTCACAAAATATTAAAATATTTTTAAGTAATATCAAAAATACAACATTCATATTAACTTCCATATGCCCTTCCTTTGTTTGGCGACTCCCTCAACTTTTCTTCATTGTCAAGAGTTTTAAGATTACTGCAAATTATATCATTGTCGTCGATGTCCTCCCCTAGTTGAATATCTTCGCAACTTCCTCTTCTCTTTTTCTTTAATGGGAGTTTATAATCTGATGTTATATATTATCGTTCCCGTTGATAACCTTCCCCAACAATATCTTTTCATGACTTCCTCTCTTATACTTATGGTCAACAAACTGTACAGATCATCGAGCCCTAATGCCATTCCCCAATCAAGGGCGGAACTATCTAAAGACTAGGGGGGAATTGCCCCCCCTCAAAAATTAAAAAAAGTTTATTATAGGATTTTTTAGGTAATTTATGCACCGCCATTTATTTTTTAGTCTTTATTACAAGGGTTTTTAGATAATTGCCCCCCCTAAAAGTTTTAAAATACTATGATCTTTAGGCAATTGCCCCAAGCATAATTAAACACATTGTGTAGAGGTATTATTAGTATGGAATGATGAACCAAATACAAAGAAAAATATTAAAGAAAATTCAAAAATATCCTTACAACCAAAATTTGTTCGGGGGCGCTGCCCCTTGACCCAGCTACCTGACCGGGTAGGTCAAACCCCGCCAGGGGGCACTGCCCCCTTGGACCCCCTGCATATCTGTGAAATCTCTACACTTTTTCTTATAAGTTTACCCCCCCTGAAAATTAAGGCTGGTTCCGCCCATGTCCCCAATGATATCACATTATAGCTTTCTCATATTCATGAAATTGGGTTCATGAGATTAAGGAAATGGTAAATTAAATAAATAATAAATTTTGGATATTAAATATATAAATTAGATAATTTTAAATATTATCTATGTAAATCCCCTTATACCCCTCATGTAAAAGGTAAATCCATCTCCTCTTTCTCATCATAAGCTTTGTGACTTCTTATTGGAGTAAACATGAAGCAAGGCTTTATCACGTTCACCAGCCTCAAAAAAGTATGCACCATTCAAATATATGAATTCTTATTTGTTCATTCAATAAATTTTTTTTTTTAACGAAAGGTAAACAACAAACTTAATAATGAGAGATTTACATCCATGCCATTTTATTTTCTATTATTTACATATCTAATATCTAAAATTTTAATATTATATATTTACTACCCATAGAATAAATATAGGTGTATGGAATGAAATATTAAAATTTATAAGATGGTGTGAATAATAAAAATAAAATATAATAGTGATATATTTGATATTAAAATTTTATATGCTATAATTAATAGCGGGATCAGGAGGAACAATAATTAGATAAAAATAATTAGAAAATTTTTATCTACATCGAATTTGGTATATATTCACTTTGGATTCCTTCACGGTGTATCCATGGCGCCATGGCCTCTGTCAAATCAACATTTTTTTTCCCTTAATTACTGATATGCGATATAATTATAATTATATATTTCTTTTGAAAATGGACCGCCTGAATATATAATTCGTGCCTGAAATGATTGTATGTCACTATATCTTCTTTGTGGTCAAGGAATTATTGCTTAGGTTATAGTTTCTTTTGTTTTTTAGAAGAGCGGAACAAATGAACAGTCAATCAAATTTTATATTATAATTATTTTAAAGAGCTGTTTTTTTTTTTTGGACAGTTAGTGGATTCGAGCCGGATGAGATGGGAGGAATGTGTTCCGTCGACCACTCGGCCGTAAATCCGATCTCAGAGCTGTTTGATTTAAAGCGAAAGTACTGTTTATTTGGAAGAGTTTTAAAAATATTAATATTTAATTTGAACTAAAAATATATAGAGTGAAATTTAAGAAAATTCTAAATTCACTCTATAGGTTATTTTGAAGTATTCAAAATGGCTGATTTGGTCAAATTCTAAATAGTAAATACACTATAAGCTGTCATAGTTGCCACCACATATTACTATTCAAGTTCGTCACTCGTTATCTGCCTCTACAGTTGCTATTAGGGCGGAGCCAGAATTTTATCTTGTGGGGGCACAATTATTGGATCTTCAAAATACTGTGAGCTTTTACTTATCTCATTGATAACAAAATAATAAAGACTTTGATGTAGGGTTTAGAAGGCGGTGAATTATAATAATTTTTTTTAAAAATTCTTAGAAAATGATGGGGACTAATTAGACAAATTAAAAGTTTTAATTTTAAAGAGTAAAGATTAGAATTTGCTCTATTGAATTCAAAGTATATGAAAATCTTAGAACTATTTAAACTTAAATAAATTTTCAATACTAAGGTCTTTTGAATTTTGACAGTTCTTTCTTTAAGCTTGCTACAAAAATATAGAATTGTTAAATAAAAAGATAAATAAATAAAAGAAAATTTTAAGCAGGAATAAATAAAATCAAATTTAATTCCTTAAACCTACTGTTGGTTTATACATCATCTTCAAAAAGCTACGTGCAAAGTCTTGCCTATGGATTCACACATTAGTTTCCAAAAGCCAGTGGGGGCTCGTGCCCTCACCCTGGCTCTACCGCCGCCTGCCACCCCACCCAATAATGTCAGTCACCGCCCATCGCTCGTCATATTTTATATTTTATTCATTTTACTTCAAATCAAATATTACAGAAAAAGTAATATATTATATTTATTTTATACCAAACAAATAATTCTTAAATATTTCAAATACTCCATATTTTAAATATATCTTATTCCTTTACTCTTAAATCTTTTTTCAACAAATCAAATGGTTTGTATTCCATAGGTTGGAAGAGGTTGTCAATGTTGTTGGTTAGATGAGATGATGCGCACGAGTCGAGCATCCATTCTTAGTTGGTTTTCAAGTTGGAGGCGATTAAAGCTGTTCAGGCTGGGTGAGGAGTTGGGTGTTGAAGGTTAAGACGATGCCAGCACACATTGGCTGTGTGGCCGCATTTGCGTAGATTTGACAAATAGTGACTGTAGAGGTGGGTTGGTTGTATGATGTTGGTGGTCCTGGAGAGTTGGATTTATTGAATCGACCTTTGCTGGAGTTGTGGGTGAAGCGTATGCGGCCTCTACCATAGCATTGGGCGGAGTAGAGTGCCACATGAATGTTAGGATTAGCATATTCCTTTACTGATTCAGTTGAATGATTTATTTCTTCACTGAGAAGAAGTTAGTAGAGGTCCTTGAGGCTTATGGGAGTTAGCATAGTGTGGATATAAGTCTTGAATGACTGGTATTGAGGAGGTAGGTCGTTGAGTGTCTACAGGAGGATGTCTTCTGCATCAATGGTGGAGCCATCAGCGACAATGTTGTCAACTAAGGTTTTGATGATTGTAAGGTATTGAAGCATGGTCGACTAGCCCATGGAATTGTTATGGAGCTCGTTTTTGAGTTGTATTACTCTTGAACGATTTGTTGCTTGCAAACGGTTTTCCAAGGTGACCCAAATGTTGGAGTAGGTGTCAAGGTTGAGAATGTATGGGAGAATGACTAGGGATAGTGTGGAGAATATGGCTGTCGCAAGGTTCTGGTCGATGAGTGTCCACTAGTTGAAGGCCTGGTTTGGTCGAGGTAACATATGGCTGGATGATTAGTCAAGGAGGAGCTACTATAATTTTGTCGAGAAAAGAGGCGTAGTTGTTGGCACGAAACAATTTTAGGATTTGGGATATCTAGGTTAGATAGTTGTCATTTGATAGTGAGATATGAATGATGTTTTTGATGTTGGAAATAAGAAATTTCAAGGAGGGAATATGAGGGCTATTTGAGGGGCTATCTGTAAAGGCCTCATCACCGGTTTGAAAGGAGGGAGACGAAGCCATTTAGGAGGTACTGGCTATGAGTTAATTGGCTCTGATACCATATGAAGATGAGCGGCTTTTACAACACTACAACATATGCATAGTATTTTTTTGTTTAAATTCATTCATAAAAGGAAGGATATAAACAAGTCTTACAAAGAAAAAATCCAAAAATACACAGCTAAAGCAAAGAGATACATGAATTAGTAATGAAGGCAAAAGCCAATCGGGCTCAATCATTCGCAAAAATGCTTTCTACAACCACCCAATAGCTAGGCAAAGGACCATCCAAAGGAGGAATCATCTAATAATCCACACTGATGAAATGGGCAAATCAAATCTCATAACCCAAAAAGGCCACCAATTAGAGCAAAAAGAAGTACCACCAAAGGTTGCCAACAAGCGCAGCCGACCAGGTGGTGAGCAAAAAGTGGCCACATCATTGCCTGGGTCACCAAGAAAACGAAGGACAAATCCAAAAAAAAAAGAACTAGTTTCTTTTTGGATTTGTGTTGTCTATGCTTACGACTGTTTTTAAAAAAACCAACATCAACAACTTTAAGAATACTCAAATCAAAGTTATCCTGAGACACGAATTCTTTCTCAATAATTTCCTCCTCATAATCATCATCTAACCATTCACCATGTCTCCTTGAACCAGAATCAGTTAACCAATCCCCTTGAGTCCCCACTTGATCTTTGGAAGCAAATTGGGCTAATAGAGTTTCCTTATCAACAATAGAAATAGGAACATTAATTAGAGGCCTATCACCATCCATAGGAGAATTAGAATAAATAGTTGTAGCAGCCAATCCAACAAGTGTGACAGGCCCCGAATTCCCAACAATAAGGCACCCAAGCTCTCCAGAATCCGTACAGCCAGAGTCAACATCAACCTCTTCATTAGTCACTTTAACATTGGGAGATACAATTGGACTATTAATGAGGTTAACCATACAAATGTTAACACCCAAATTATCATTAACATCCTTTATATTTACATTGGCACAATCCTTAGGTAAACTAATATTCAACGGAACAGTTTCCTCCTCAGGATGAACGAAATCATCCCTATGATTAACAGTAACAAGAGTAATAGCATCAACAATATCATTGCAATTATCCTCATTTGGAACCATTTCAGTGATAAGAACCAAAGTAGAATCCACAGTATCCTTAACATCAGCAGTAGAAATCGGTTTAGGCCTAACAAGTTTAAGGCTACCATATTCTTTTTTGTCATGACCCAAAGCTTTATATTGATCGCAAAATGAAGGTAAATCTTCCAAAATCACAGATTAAACATACCCCAAGCCATCAAGCCCAATCCACACATAATCGAGAAAACGTTTTGTAATATCGAGTTCGACTAAAACGCGAGCAACTGAAGGCTGAGAACCCACCAAAGTAGCATTGTCAATACACAAAGGGTAACCAAAAATTGATCCCAGACCATGAAGAATGCAAGGAGTAAAGAGGTGAGGACACATATTAGGGAAGGATGCCCAAATAGGTAAAATGGGAGATTCAACCGATAAATCCAAGTAAGGAGATCATTTAACTAACTTCATGTAGTAATTATTTACAAAGTAAGAACGATGTGAAAAACCCTACAGTAATCAATATCATTCACAAGTTTGATTAAAACATGCTTCGCATCTAACACGGTCACAGAGAATTTAGCACCCATTTTAAGATTAAAGAAAAATCTTCTAATCAATTCCAAGCTAGGCCTACGGTTGGAAAATTTCCCAACCAGCGAGAATTCGAATGGGGCAGCAAGTGCAGAAATTTCTACTTCAGAAATCCATAAAGATGTAATGCCACGGAAGGTGGAATGCTTAAGAGGAGGAAAAGCTACCGAAGAAGACCCAATCAGCTCACCAATGAAAGACCTAGAATATTTTTTCCCAGAAAGAAAGCCAGGGTCACTCAAACGAACCCGATGATTTGCCATCCGACGAGAACGGGTGAAGATAACGCACGAAAAAACATCCAAGGAAAATAAATCGACAAGTGAGAAAGGTGAAAACTTCCCTGAGAGGCGATCACCAACACTAGACAGTTGGCTAAGACGAAGCCCTAGCGGAGGCGTAGCGAAAAAGCCATTTTTTAGAAAAAAAAAAGTTAATTAGCATATGCATGGTATTAAACAGAGATAAAGCAGAGTATAGGTAAAGAAGAAGAGAAGGATGAACCGAGAACATCTATTTCTGTATATGAGAGTATTTCATACATACTTTACTGTAGCATTGTATATATATTTATATGTGAGTGTGGTGTTTTCTTTGCATATGTATTGATGAGATTACATTAGTTTGTTGGAATCCTACGGCTCTTATTTATTCAACTTTAGAGGTGGCTGTTCCATCTGTGTTGTTGTTGTGGTGGATGATGCTTTTACGCTCCACCTAATTCAAATTTAACTATGTTGAATTGTTGATATGAATTCTATTTAGAAATTTGATCAAAATATTTTTGGACCGGCATTCTCCTTTGTTTGCTAAATAAAATAAATACTATTTAAGTTTGATTTAAATATCTTTCAAATTTTAATATTTTTCATAAATAAATTAAACATATACGTAAATGACACATTTAAATATAACTTTTTCACAACTATAAAGAATGGGGATGAAGAAATAAATGTGCCGCGATATATGATATAAATCTTTTTATAATTCATTATATAAATATATTTTTTAATGTTCAATGCCGAAACTTAAATCTATTGGTTGTACACAAAATTAAATGGTAAAAATTTCACAATATTTTTTCAGAAAATATAAACCAAATTAATTAATACTTTATAAATATCTTCGTTATATCCAAACTATGATTTGCATATCGTAGTTTCAAATACGAAGGAGAAATATAATCCTATTGCTTTATGGTTATACGAAGGAGAAATATAATCCATGAGGCACAACTCCTTCATTAACAAAAAAATTCGATTTTTGGTAATTTTTATTACTCATTTAATTAAATAAATTAATATTTTTAAAAATAAAAAAATTTTCAAAAATCTTTTGCAAATAGGATATGTACTATTTTATTTTTTATGAAATCAATATATATTCAAAATCAAGCCAAGTCTATTAATCAAAGCTGAAATTATAATAAAAATCAAACAGGTTCTACTCTGTTTTGATTTTTTTGGTAAAATATATAAATATTTAATAATTATATTTTAATTTAATTTACTTTTGTTTAAAAGGATTTTTAAATGATTTCACATATTATGTGTGAGTCTATCTTAATTGGCCTAAATGTCAAAATTAAAAAAATATCACGAGTAACAATATCATTTGTGCCATCCAATATTAGGCTTCAAATGTCCATTGTCAATTTGGATTACTTTAGATTTAAAATGAGCTATTGTTAGCTACTAGAACTAATGCTCAGGCTAACTCAATTTTTTGTTAAATAATTTTGTTAACCATTTAAGTTGATTTCAAGCAAAATGAAGTGCTCAAAATCATTCATAATTAGCGTATGTGTTAGAAAATTTATAATGGTTAGAGTATTTAATATCTATTTGCACAAAGATTTAGATTTTCTTATTATTTTTTAAAGCAATTTTCTAATACAAAATTAAATTTTTTTTACTAAAAAGTTGTTTTAAGAAGCAATAAGAAAGCCGTCCCACACGAATTCATAGTACTTGTATAAACAAAAATTACCCACTGTTGCTTTGTTTGGTTGGTGGGTGAGTATGGTTGGGAATCCCCCAACCTGTGCTCGAATCCCCTCGAGCGACAGCACCTCTTAAGTGGGGCCTAATCAAGTGCGGGTCAGGAGGTCATTAGGGTAGGTGCCTATTCTAAGTCGGCCGATCAATATTTTTATTGACATAGTGTATCTGCCTTATATACATTGACATTCATCTATGCTGTTGGTGACGAAGCTATTAAGTATTGACATTTTGTGTCGACAGCATGTATCGACTTTATAGGTGATATCATGCGTTGACATTGTTGACAATAGTGTGCGATAATATTTAAGTGCCACTAATCCTGAGATTGTAGCTAGATAATGGTGGTCAACAACAAAAAATTAGGCAACAATAGTAGGGCGATTATGGCTTACCAATGGTGATCGTTAGTGACAAATATCAGGTAGACATCTAGAATTCATTAGATCTTCAAACTCTTTAATTTTATATCAAATACCAAACCCCTCCTCATATATGATAAATGTGGGTTTATTTATGATTTTCTTAAGTGAAATTTTAGTTATTATAGCTAAAGTCCTCAAAACCATCTATCGAATAGTTCATATTTGAACAAATTATTGAATTCGGACAAATTTGAACTAATTCCATCCACATTGAACTTCTATAAATAGTTTGTAAATTTAAAAAGGAATACTCATCTAAATCAAACTTTTGGACCTAATTTTTTAAGAAAATAAATAACAGAGATATTTAGTTAATTACATATATTATGAGATATATAAAGTCAAAATTTTCAAATGCAATACAGCTTTTATTACTTATATTGTTTTGTGATTTAACTAATTGATATTATATAGGCAAATGTAAAGAATTATATACTTAATATGTAAATGCATATGGACGTACATATATAAATCCACCTACCAAATATATAATATATTATATAGTTTTATAAAAAAATAATAGAATTATTTAAATTAATCGATTACTAACAATATATTTCAATTATTTATTTAAATAAAAAAATTCACATTAATCTTTGATTTCCCAGTAGCTACGTCATTGTCTTTTATCCTTCAAAAATTGCGATGGGCGAGGGCACAGGTCCTATGTATTCTGTGCCTGCATCATAAAGTGTCGGGTGCATGATAAGTGAGTCTGGACGGCAAGGTTTGGAGGTCGGGCGAACCGTGCTTGGGAACGCTTTTGCTCTTTCGTTTGCGAAGGTCGGATCGGAACCCTAGCGCCGCCTATCGCTCGCGAGAATGAAGCTCGTCAGGTTTATTTTTCTTGTATTACCGGCTCTCTAACCCCTCTGTTTTCCTTGTTTTTAACTGCTGATCGATGGGGCTTTGCTTTTTCTTTTTAGATTTTTAATGAAGCTCAACAATGAGACCGTCTCGATTGAACTCAAGAACGGCACGGTGGTTCATGGAACTATAACAGGTACCTCCGCTATTCCTCTTTCAAAACACATCTTCTGCAATTTTATGATTTCTGATGTTGTTATGTCGGTGAGCAAGGGGTTCTTTGGGCTTTTTGATGTGTTCGTTTAGCAGAAAGATATTGCAATGGTTATTGTGTCAGTCGGTTTAATTCTGACTTTTTGAGTAGAGTTTCATTCGCCTTTAGAGGCTGGTTTTTAATGCTTTGATTTAGATCTATTTTATTTTTGTGCTTTGGTTGAGAGTGGAAAGATGTGAAGAAGAAGGTTGAGGGCTACTTCTGGGTAGCGTGTCTACCAGAGTATTTTGACTCATTATGAAGGACAATTGTTTGTGATTGGATTAAAGTATTGTGTCATTGCTAGCGGTTGGGGAGCTACATTGCATTTTAGAAAATTATGGATTCTTCTGCATTAATAATTTAGGAAAAGTTGAAATCCTGTAACCTGAACTGATCATTCGAAAGGTATCCATGAAGATAAATTAGAATTGGATATTAGAATGGAAAACTAGTTTTTTGAATGTTAAGCATATGAGTCTTATGGTGAAATATGAAATATTCTCTGGTTGTATGCTTATAAAGTTTTAGCATCGCGAATAAGTATGGAATTGATAATGTCAGTGCAAATTAGGTTGCGCATGTACTGAACATTGTTACATGTGATTGTCTGCTAGTTTCATAAGACCATTGTTCTGCGATGGAAGCAGGTTTAAGAAACTAATATTTTGCATATTGTTAACAATTTTTGTACCATTTTCTTTTTTTACAAGGATTATTTACTATGTCAGTTTCTCCATCAAAACTATCAGATGTGCTTTCAAATGATTAGTTTAGCTTCAAATTCTAGGCATAAATGTGTATTTTAGCTTTTTTTTTCATTATTAGGGTTTTCTCTCTTAATCTATTAGCACTTCGTGAACCTTTATTTTCTTGCCATGGAAATTTCATATTAATCACACCTCATGGAAACAACAATACAAAAAACCTTGATAATCACACATTTTTAAATGACTTAAAGATAAATCTTTCATCGGCTCTTTTCCAGTATCTTTCATGCCTTTTTTTTCCATACAAATGTCAAATCATAAATACATCATGAGAGAGAGAGAGCACGTACGGGTTATAGGAAAAAGAAAAAAAGCAACTGTGTGGAGGTGGAAAACAAGGAAAAATATATAAAGAAAAATTTTTTTTTTTGGAGGGGGGGGGGGGGGGGGGCATGTGCCCCCACAGCCCCCCCTAAATCCACCCATGCTCAATGTACTTTGTAAAATCCAAATTCTTATCATGCTTTAATTTGTTTCTTATTTTGTTATTGAGTTGCAACAAATTATGATTATTCAATTAGAAATTAAAATATATAGGCAACATAAGTGTAATTGCTTCTTTTTGATAACATAAGAAGTATTTGAGATTAGAATTGCTTACGTATTCCGATTACATTCTCAGAATCCCACCTGGATGCACTTTGTGTGAGGAGAAGCACTTTAATCATAAAATTATGCTTAGTTGGAGTAGATGAACTATATGCTAGCCGCCAATCAAGTGAATGTATGATTACAAGTATTTAAGTTTTATATAATTAGTATATATTGCTAAGTAATGATTAAAAGAGTAAGAATTAATTATAAAAGCTTAATTTACTTAGTGTTTGACTGAACCATTGTCTCACAACTATGGGAATGTTAAAGAACCCTTCAACCCTCCTATAGTCACTGAACTTGTCAATTTAGTTCTCTTACTCCTCTTTTATATTGACGTGTCATGCATAACATCATCCATAATTTTTTATACATTTAATTTATTGGATATTATTGATGGGTTCTGTATTTAAGAAATGTCTAGTTGCACGCAGTAGGGGATGGGGTTGAACTTCCCATCATATATCAATGATTTCAAACACCTCTTGACAATTTTCTTCCTTAACCATCGAAAGATGTAGTTATTGCTTTCTTGGCCTTACCAATTACCTTAAAAATGTTACCAATTGTAGGTTTTTTTCTCAGCACATACTTGGAGGACTTTCAATTGCCTCCCACCCATGTTTAATACATACACTATTTTGTTCCAAACATACTATTGCGTGATGGCTTGATGTGCTTTCCTAGTTTTATGCTTCATGTGCACAAGGGTCTAAGGCAAACTCTTTAAAAATGATCATTTCTTCAAATTTGATTGTTGCACGTGAAATCTCTTTGATGTCAAGAAAGTAGAAGCAAAATAAGTTTTGATGGCTTAAGAATTGATCTCCAATTGGTCCATCATCTTAGCAAATCGATCAACCTCAACCTTGCATAAATGAAGCCATGTGTTGCCATCACCTTCTAAAATGCAACTTTTAACTTCCAAATCTTGAAGGTCTTCCATAATCAAATCCATACAATGTGCACCAAATACGGTTTAAAATTGCGCAGTTGGGTATTGAATTGTTTTCCGTCTGTGAGGCGAGGCATACGCCTCAAGGCTTTTTGAGACGTAAGGCCCAAAATTCAAAAATTATGTAAAGTGAAAATAAAGGTTAAAAGTGATTTTTTTGTATAATAATCAAATAATATGTTAAATGGTGACATATTAACTTTCTATTGAGCTATGAAATAACTATTTGACATAAATATCAAATAAAAAATTACACAATACGTAAAGTGGCGAGTGATAAATTGCGTGATATAGAATTGAAATTCAAATATCACAATAGCAAAACAATATAAAATATATTATGTAATAGGAGAAGGAGAAGGTGGTGGTGTTGGCCGTCATCCCTAGGCGATCGACGACGACTGAAATAGCGGGTTGGCGGCAGGGAACTCACGATTGGATGTTGAGGATGGGAGCTACGGCCTGGGTGTGAAGAGTTGGTGTGAAGGTGTAAGTGTTTAGATTAGGTTAAAAACTATTTATTTTTATATATTTATAATTTAAAAAAAAGGCATACATGAGGCGTAAGCCTCATGCCTATGAGGAGGCGCGCCTTAGCCAGATTGAGGTGTAAGCCTCAAAGAATAAGCACGAGACATGCGCCTCAATGTGTTTTTCAACATAATTGCGCTTTGGCGACAAGAATCCAATATAAGAATTGGCACTTCTCCATATAGACTTGTGTATGAAGCATGGAGATTGTAAATATTAGTGAATATCAAAACACTAAATGATAGAAATTTATAGATTTAAAGTATTTAATTTAGTGAAAAAATAAATAAATACTAGCTTGAAGCCTTGAACTCTCATCAACTAAAACATTATCTGAGGCATTGTCAGTGGCACATTTAATCACTTTATATTGCCTGAGTATGAGCTAGTATCAATTGATTTTTTAAATGTGATTCCTCTTAGACAATTTATTAAAAAGTTTATCCATACTTTTTTTTTAGATTGCTAACCATCATCCATAATAGTTTAACCATATGTACCATAATCTTCTTGATGAGGTTGCGATTGCTTCTTTGTGTGTTCCACCACTTTACACAATAAAGAAACTCAAACCGATTACTCAAAGTTTTTATTTCCAATATCAAATTGGTTGGAAGCCTCCACCATTGCTAGAAAGCTATCCTACTTTACTACATCAAAAAGAGATTCCAACATCGTGCATCTATTTTGTGATAGATAGAATTCACTCTCTTATTTCCTTGCTAGAAGCTTCCATCTCCTTTTGTATTTGTCCTTTATTTTACCTCACCAATTTGTCGTTATTATAAGTAGCCTATTTAGACTTTTCAATTTGCAACTTTCAATTTAGTGTTTGTTTAGTTTGTTGAAAAACTATATGCAATGTAAAATGAAATTCTGTGTAAAAAAATGTATTGTATTTGAAATATTTGGAGTTATTTGGATGAGTGTAAAATAAATGCAAGTGATTATTATGTTTTTCTTTGGCTTTAAATTACATGTATGCAATGTATAAACCATTGATGGCAGTGGCCAGTGGTGGTGGCGAAAGGCGGCCTGTAAGAGATGGCAATGGGCGGCTACCGACTGAAATCGAGGACGCAACATTATGTGGTGCGAGGGTGGTTGGTGGCGACAACAGAGAAAGCTTGCGCCATATTTTGAAATTTGATCGAAAACGAATGAGTTTAGAATTCATAAAAAATGAACTATGAAGTGAAAAAGGAATTCACTAAAACTTACTTTGCAGTCCTTTTTCTTCAAATTAAGCACCAAAATTTTCAAATTCCATACATTTGGAATACTTTATGTCCCTTTTCAGCAAACCTAGCAACTCCTTAGTGTAAATGTCAAAGCTTGGTTTCCTGTTGCGGCCCCCAAAACATCATATCATATCTTATTATAATCATCTCCAAAATTATCATCATTATCCAAATGCATTATTTGATTGATTTTCTCTTTTAGGTCCTTATTCATGTGCTCCTTGATTTCTTAATTCTGTTAAGAAAAAACAGACAATTTTTCTTTCATATGCCCCCAGCAAGAGGTTGCTCATGTCTTGTTATTTTGCCACGAAATATGCATTTGATAGCATCATATTCTTGTCATTAAGAAGAAAAGCATACCTACGTATTCTTCAGGCTTGCATTATATATATATAGAAAAAATTAAGAAGAGAGAATAAAGAAGGATGATTAGCCATTGTCGGAGCATTTATTGTCTGAGTTATTGTAATGATCGTCTGATCGAGATTGGCATTGATCTTGCAAATAGGAATTTAAAGGCAAAGGCGAAGGCTGTTAGCGACTACGGTAGGTTTTTAGTCATATTCTATGCTGAGTTGTAGTCTGTTAGTTGTAGTCTATTTGTTATTTGGATTAGTCCCAATTAGGGGTGTCAAAAATTGACACGACCCGAACCCGACCCGGAAAAATCCGGGTTCGGGTCAACCCGTTTGTGAAACAGGTCGGGTTCGGGTTCAGATTTCTGACCCGTTTGAAAAACGGGTCAGGTTGACCCGAAAACCCGCGGGTCGGGTCAACCCGTTTGTGAAACAGGTCGGGTTCGGGTTCAGATTTCTGACCCGTTTGAAAAACGGGTCAGGTTGACCCGAAAACCCGCGGGTCAACCTGAATTGACCCGGTGATGAGGACATCTCTACATGGAAAGTTCATCGAAGACGTGGCCGTCGATCTACGGCCACGATCGAGTCTTTATATTTTTGAGTCTTGTTGAGTCTTTATTTCTTTCATTTGTTCTATGTTTAGTTCCTTGTTTTATTTCCCTATTTTACCCTTATACTTGTTTGTAAGCCCGGAGGGCATCGTCGTCTTTATGTTATGTCTTTGTGTGAGGCTATTTAAAGCCCTTCTATGTACTTTTTGAAGTAATGAATGATTATTAAAAAAATTTTCCTGCACTTTTGTCTTGAGATTGAGAGTTGAGAGTTAGTGAAGAGGATCCCTAAGAGAGGGAGAAAGGAGGATGCATCACCCATCAACCTAGACGTGTCGGGTTCGTGGTTCTAGTTCTTTGTGCTTGTCCTCCCTTCCAAATCACCACCACCTTACCCCATCCCCATCCCATCCTCAAGAGCCGCCGGCCCAGCTTTCAAAACAGCCCCCACACACCTCCCCTACAACCCCACGGCCCATCTCCCAACCTCCCACCCGACGGCCTCCACACTCCACCCAAGCCGCCGCCCCTTGCCTACCCCTCCCCTCCTCCTTCTCTTGTTTCCTAATATAGATTGATTATATTTGGGATTAAATTTTGAATTCAAACTCAAGAATTTAAAATTCAAAATCTTTCCTAATATATGAAATCTATTTTAGGAAAGTTTTGAGATCTCATTCAAATCAAATTCTAATTGAATGGGAATTAATTAAATCTTTCCTATTCCCTAGATCCTAATTTAGAAACTCCTATCAATCACCCCAAATCCCTCCCCATCCCATTAATGCCGCCGGCCCCTTGCTCATGCCGCCCCCCCTTTCTCCCCTTCTCTCTCCCCAATCTTCCTACAATCAATACATCATATCTCCTCTTCTAATTCCCACCAAATTTCAAAATCTGAAAATTAAATTTCAGGTTTGGAAATTTTAAACCATCCTAACCCTAACCCTAGCTCTACAAACAAGTTTCCCTCCCAACCCCTACCTTGGCCGCCCACTTCCCCTAACCTTCCCCACTTGATTTTCAACGGGAAAGCCCTCATCCTTTGGAAGGAACCTTCAAGGGCAGAAATACTACATCTACTTCAACACCTTTACTTCTTAAGAAGCATGAATGGAGGTCCGCCCATGGGATTCGGGCTTAGTGCTTGACGATCAAGACAATATCGACGTACTCCGCTCCCCCTTCTTCGACGTGGGATTTGGCTACGAAACTACCGTTGAAGAGTACTTGGAGAGGATCCACGTTACCTTGGTTGATACTCTCGACGATCAAAGGATCAAAGGAAAGTGGACTACCGTTAGTCGATTCACACCCGCCATTCCTCCGACTACTTTGCTTTTCTCTTTCAAAAGCTACTTCAATCGTCTTCTACACATCATCACCGGTAACCTTGGCAATTCAAAGGAGTTCCTCCGGCGACGATTCCTCTCTAAGGGTTGACTTTTCTTCCCTTTTCAATTCTCTATTCGTTTTCCTAACCTTGTAGGTAGTGGCAGAAGCGCAAGGAATCGCTCCATTTAAATCTTGCTAAAGCCTAGTAAACGTAGGGGATGAGTTATTGATTTTCTATGTTGCTAATCTCATTGTTACAGTAGGGATTTTGAATGAACTCTTATCATTTCGCATGATTTTGAATCTCTAGTTTATTTTGTTTGTCATAGTGCTTGGCTAGTGATTTGGCCTAAACATAGGCATCCGTCTCTAGTTTTATTTTTCGTTCTAACGGCTAATGATTAAATCTTTAATGCTCTAGAACAAGAAATCGTGCAATAATCTATTTCATTTATTTTAATCACGTAGTTCTACATCACCCGGTTAGCCTCGTCCAAGGACGGTCGCATCATGCCAGGGCCGGTCGAGGTCATGCCAGGACCGGTTGCGTCATACCAGGGCTGGTCGCGGTCGCGTCATGCCAGGGCCGGTCGCGGTCCGTCTTCCTCTACGGTCCCGCACTCCCGCTCTCAGCCTCCGCCAGTCCGCTCTCCGCCAGTTCGCAGCTCTCGCGACTGAGCAACTCCGCCAGTCTCGCTCTCGCGGTTCGCCCCAGGCCGGCCAGGCGGCTAGGCCGATTGGCCCCCAGGCGGCCAGACCTCAGTCGTGTCAGCAGGCCTCACCCTCGCCCCTCAGGCCTCAGTAGGTCGCACCAGTCCCGCCTGGGCTGCTCTTGCGGTCTTGCTAGGGCTGCAAGCGAACCAAACGTTCCATGAGCTACTCGATGCTCGGTTCGATTAAAGCTTGTTTGTGATCGTTTAATTAACTAAACAAACAAATTTGAACAATATTTTAAATGCTCGATCATTAAATAAATAAGCTTAAACACTGATGTGTTCAGTTCATTTATGTTCACGAACAACATCATTTGAAGTTCATGAACAAGCTCAACTTTAAGCTCGATAAAAGCTCGATTCAGCTTTCGTGAATAAGTTCAATAAAAACTCGATTAATATTTAATTATAAAATTGATAAATATACATAATATAAATATCAACATGCTTTATTTTATATGATGTATTTATTCTGATAGTGTATTTTATATGATAAATTTAATTTCATGAATAAGGGACATTTTATATTTGTCCATGTTTGCTAGATTGCTTGTTTAAGATGTTCATGAACAAATTTAAGGTTTGTTTGTTCAACAGATTGTTTGCTAAATATGTTCACGAACATAACTCGTTAAGGCTTGTTTGTTTAAAGCTCGATAAGCAATAAACGAACCAAACATGAACTTAACATGAACCAAACATGAACACCCTTAAATTAAATGAACCAAACATGAACACAAATAATAAAACTCGAATCAAACACGAACCAAACTTGAACATGCTAATGATAAATGAACTCAAACATGAACACTCACATACTCGGCTCGGCTTGGTTCGTTTGCAACCCTAGGTCTTGCCAGCGCTGGGAAGAAATCGGCGGGTCGGGTCATGTCGGGTCAACCCGACAACCCGTGCGGGTCGGGTCCGGGTTCAATTTTCTGACCCGTTTAGCTAAACGGGTCGGGTTCGGGTTGACCCGTTTACATTTGGGTCAAGTCGGGTTCGACCCGAACCCGACCCGTCGACCCGAATTGACACCCCTAGTCACAATTAGGTTAATAAGTGAGATTTTTTTATTTATTATTATAATGTGAAATATAAAAGAAAAATCTAGAAAATAAAATTTTAATATGGTGCACATGAAGTGGACTAGTAACAAATGCCTCGTGTCATTTCATGTTGGTTATTGTGGCCACACGTGAAGTAATGCATCACTGATTACTGTTCATGTACTAATAGGTACAATTGCTTTCTCCTTAGTTGTATTTTGTTCCCTCTGCACAGATTTCTTTCTATTGCCCTTGAAGTACGAAGTGATTTCAAACTGTAGCATGCAGACCTCTACCACTTGATATCCCATGATAGGGGACGAGGTAATGTTGACACTATAATTGCCAAAGTAAAGAATGGTGGTGGTCCATTATAGATAAATAGATGAGCGATAAGAAATTTACTCATCTAGTAATATACTTATATGAGATATGCAAGCTTGATAGTTGATGAACAACCAAGATTATTAGTAAAGAACCCATGGCTTGCCTATTTTGAGAAGTTGTAAGCCCTTTTTAAATTTTATTATAAACAAGTGTTAGGAAAAAAAAGGGCTCCAACCTTTCAAGCAAGGATACTTGTAATTAACAACAAAAAGCCTTTATACCACTATGTGGGGTCGGCTACATGAATCATTTTTCTCCATTGTGTCCTGTTAAGAGTCAAATTCTCATCTAAACTTAATAAGGAAAGGTCATTTCTAATATTTTCTAACCAAGTCTTTTTAGGTCTATCTCTACCTTTCTTAACAAAAGTCAAATCTAATGCATCTACTTTCCTAACCGTATCATTGAAAGGCCGCCATTTTATGTGACCAAACCATCTAAGGCGACTCTCTCTAATCTTATCTTCCACTGGAGCTACTTCAACCTTTTCACATATATGCTCATTTCGTATCCTCTCTCTAAGAGTAAAGCCACTCATCCACCTGAGCATCCTCATCTCTGCAAAGCAAGGATACTTGTAAATGATGTTCAAATCCTCAGATACTTTCATGTACTTTAGAATGTTGTGTGGGACATAGTATAATGCAAATCATATTTAGATTTCTAAAATAATTATTGGTTATCTGTATCAAGTATCTATGCTCTGTTCATAAGTTTAAAAATATAGTAATGTATTTTAAACGATGGAAAATTAGTTATGAATACAATTATGTATATTTTTTTTACATTGATTATATTTGCGTTTACAAAATATATTTAAAGTGAGATATCTTGATATATGTTTTACATAGAAGCATAGTTCTAATTAGGTAGACATCTGTCAAAATAAATAGGATGTTAAAATAATTTTAAAAAAGTTTATAAAATGCATGTCTTAAGATTTGTATAACAAAGATTGAGTATATTTATCTATATGGTATCAATTTTGGTGGTCTATATGTTTACAAATATCAATCGGCATCACTGAAGACAATGACGTCTGAGCTTGAAAATATAGCTTAGATCTGCTATATAGAAGATGGGGATAGATTGAGTATATAACTTTTAGAGTTATTGCTAGATGTTTAACAGATAAGTGCATCAAAAGCATTATATGATAAGAGAACATCATTGAGATTTTGTTAGAATCATAGAGTTGTCACTTTCTATTACTTTCTAAACCCTCAAAAACTATTATATAGATAGTTTTTATGTAAAATTTTCTCATCCGTTATTACTTCCTATACTATCAAAACTATCAAAATTACTTTTAAGACATTATTTCCATACTCCCTTATGCCCATCGTTTAGTATTAGAGCTGGATTTGAATTTTTTAGGAGTTTTTTGTGCTTTACCTCTTGATTGCATGCTAAATTCAGCTTTTTTTTTTTTAAATTTGAAGGTTGAAAATTTCTTTGATTTTTGAATTGTAAATCTAGAAAAGAATCTTTCAAATTTGAAATTTTAAATTCAAAATTTAATCAGAACTTCAAGTTTATTGGGATAAATTTTATCTTCTATCCACTTCCTAAAAAATGAACCCATCCTCTCTTCCTTTTTTAGAGAATTCCTTTCTCTCTCTCCACCCCTTTTTAGAAACAATTTTGATGAGGACATCCGACCTTGGAGAGTTTACTAGAGACGGGGCCGACAATCTATGGCCACGATTACATCGCTTTATTTTTGAGTTATTTGTTGTATTTTATTTATTGTTGTTTCCTTTCCGATTTTCTCTCACTTGAGGGAATAGTTGTTTGTGACCCCAAGGGGGTACTATTGTCTTTTGTTTTATAATTGTATGTGGGGACTATTTATAGCCTCCTCCTTTTCTTATGATGATTAATGAAGAATATTATGAAGATTTCAACAAATTGTCTCTTATGATCTTTGAGAGAGCTTTGGCGAGAATTCTAGGTGAGATCAACGCAACACCCACCAATCGCAGGAAGCGTTCGGGTTGGTGGTTTACCTCCTCCTTCCCTTTCCTCCCCTCTCTCCCCCATGAGCCGCCGACCACCATCCCCTTCCCCCCTCCAACCGTCGGCCTCCAACCTCCACCCCTCCTAGCCGCCGGCCCAAGAAGCCCCATCCCTCTTCCGTCTAGCCGCCGGCCCCCCCTAGACCACCCTCTTCCTCAAACCACTGGTCGAACTCCTCCCAAACCCCAACCCTAGCCGCCGGCCACTACATTCCCTCCTCCCTAGGTCCACAATTGCCTAGAATTATTACCTTTCTAATATACCCCATTATTAATTTGGAAGGTATCTTAATTCAAATTCAAATGAATTTGAATTTCAAAAATGTTCCTAATTAATAAAACCTATTTTAGGAAAGTCTCAATCCATGCAATTCTGAAATTAAATCAGATTTAATGTCAATTCCACATTCAATGAATGTGGACACCAATTAATCCCCAATCACCCTATCAAGGGCTGCCGCCCCTCTATCTCTCTCCTATCTAATTAATACTCCCCCATTGAACTCTTCAATCAATCCACTAATTCCCCTCTAAGACCAGCTGCCCCTCTCTCTTTCTCCAATTGGTTTGTGATTTAATTAGCATGCCACCTAGGCAAGAAAATTAATTCTTGATTTCCTCTCACTACTGTTCACATATTTCTCCACAATAATCACCTAGTCCCCTCCTTGCATCTAGAGAGCCGAAACTCCAAAATTCTCCCCTCTCAAACCGCTGTCCAGATTTCTGGACAAGTTTAGCTTGATGTCCATAAATTTCAGCGAGCTCCTTTGCTGTCCAATAGCCGATCAAGTGCTGTCCAGATATTCCTGCAACCTCTCCTTGCTGTCCTATCGTCCGAGAGGCCACTGATTGCTGTCATAGAGTTTCTTACATCTCTTAGTTAATGCCCACTCATGTATGGCGGATCCAGAACTCGATCACGGGTTTTGTGTATAACGATTAGGGTCAAGTTGATATCCTCAAATCGTTGTTCTTTGACATCAACTTGGAGATCGATCAAACCGTTGAAGACTACGTCGAAAGGATTATATTCTCCCTCGCCGCCGTTATCGACGAACAACTCTCTCTCATTCAGTGGCAGATCATTTCCAACTCCTGATAAAGGTGAATCTCTCCTCCAAGTCTTTTACTTTTCTAAATCTTCTCTTTAATTTGTGGCATCATAAAGATTATGCAACTTATCTACGTTTAGCCTACATCAAGAGTGTGAGTGAGTGGACATAATTAGTGCCTAATCTATATGTTAACATTGGGATTTTCTTTGAAAACTTCCATGTATTGCATCTTTGATTGAATTGGTTAATATGTTGATCCTAAACGATTATCGTGTAGTTTGGCTTAAGCTACATCACCCCTCTTATTGTAAAGGCGTTAATTCGTCAAAGTTGGAATAATTATTGTTGCTCTATTTTAAAGGCGTTAATTTCAGCATCGCATACTTACATATGCACCTAGTTCTATATCAAATTTTGTCCTCTGTTTCCACTTTTTAGCAACCACTTCATCTTATTTTATCCACTTAAGCCCACATCTAAATCAAACCCATTTGAGTCAAAACAAAACCAAGGAAATTGGAAGTAAATTAGATTGGCTCATTCAACTGGTCTTAACGGCCCAAACCTTGAATTGGGTCAAACCTATATTTATTCCCATGAATATTTTTCATGTACGCAATAACTAAGCCCTTATATTGTTGATGTTTAGTTTCCCTTTACTTTGTTGATAGTGCTGAGCTGCACCGAGCTTACAATCTGCTATCAGCCCAATCCAGCATCTCCAGAACTTCTCTACTTCAATGTTAAGTTACCAGACCCATTCAGGATCTTTTTAGCTTTTTGGCTCTCCCAAAACTCTAACCATTGTTTATTTTGGTCCAGTAGCTGCTATTTGTCTTCTTGTATCCCCAACTATTTCTAGTCCAGCATTTCAGCCACTGTACTAGCCTAGAGTTTTTCGTTGAGGCTTCCACAATACCTCTGGTTGTTCACTTGGAGTGGTATTGCCTCTCAGTTAAGTTGATCCATAGCCTTATTGTTTATTTATTTGGTTTATGTCTCTCTTGAATTATATTTTTGTGTTTTATTTAGCAACTTGAATGGAGAGCTTAGAAATTTCTTAGGAAACTCCATATACTTTAGGAACAGTAATCTTTACAAGTTTTTCATTTATGATTGCTCCCTGAAGCCTTAACGCAAGAGAGAACTATCATACTGAGTGTTGTGTTCCAAGTAAGGTGGAATACTTTGATAATAGAAGTGCTTGCCAATAGAATAAAAGTTTTTCTTCTTAAATTGTTAGATTTATCATAGGGAGCTTTTTTTGCAAGTAGTATTACTGATTGCATTAGTGTTGCTCATGAATTAATTCATTCTACCATTTAACATTAAATGAAGATTTTCATCCTTATTGTGGATTTTGAGCAAACTTTTTCATAGCTGCAGATGAGATTTTTTTAAAATGCTTTTTTCGGTTGTTACTTCCATCCAAAAATTTTATCATGTGGATTATAAACACCATCTCTTATACTAGTACCCAAATCATATTCAATGGGTAGCTTAGTAAGCAATCCAATAGTATTAAAGAATTTCGACTGGGTGACCTCTTTCTCTATTTATTTTCATTATCATAGGCGATGCTCTTCACAAATTGTTAAAGAGTGCTTCTGGGAACAATTGGATAAATGATTGTTTGCTTTAGCTTGGGTGAACCCTCTATTAAGAGTATTCAATTTGCTGATGATACTTTGTTATTCTATGATGCTTCTCTTTTCAAGCTAATATTCTTGTAATAATTATCTTTGTATGTGTGTATATATATATATATCTGGTCTTAAAATCAACTTCTCCAACTCATCTCTAATTTGCTTTGGTGGTCAGTACTGCTCTTTATAGTATCCATGGTTTCTCTCTTGAAACTCTCCCCTTCAAATACTTGGGGATTCGTTTGAGCTCAAAAAATTTGCTCTTTCGAATCTCATAATTGAAATATTGAGATGAAACTTTCCGCTTGGAAAGGGAATTTTCTATCTACAGTTGATAGGATTGTGCTTATCAACTCAGTGTAATCTTTTTATGCTTCTCTTTATTTTGGATTTCCAATTGGGTCATAAAAAAATTGATCATAGGAACTTCTTTTGGGTAAAATTGAAGACATTTATTGTCTTTATTGTCACAACCCAGCCCGGAGACTCGAATTAACGAGGTAGGAACAGACAATCGGACGGTTATAACATTTCTTATAAATTCAAACTCAATTTATCATCTACATTTCAAATAAAACTAAAGAGTAGCTAACACTAATTTTCATCAAACTACTAATAAAATGTTCATAACTTAATATTTATAATAATCATATATTACCTGCTTGCATTTATGCGCCGTCTTCTGTAGACGTATTCCTCTCCTCCTTAAGCTATTTCTATTTGTCAGGAGACTTACCTGAAAGTTTAGTTTAATGGACTGAGTTTACTAAGTAAACTCAGTGAGCAATTACACCGTAACATGGCAATTTTTTATACATAAATGAAGCACATTCATTTGGCTTTCTTTGACATATATGTATATCATTTCTATCTTTCAAATAACATAAATTCTTTATTTACACTTATCAAATAACATAAATTCTTTATTTGCATCTATTAAATAACATATTCCTTTTCCCCTTTCATTTAGTATAGGAGCACCGTCTAAATGTACTAGTAAATGTACAACCATTTTCATTTTCATTTACATTTAACGTGCACGGGTACGTTGCTTTCCTAACCAATATCATACGGGGGTAAACTTCTATAATTTGCATGCATATACCTTTTCCTTTTTCATTTAAAGCCAATAAATGGATTATCATGACAAGCTTTTAAGCAACTCAGACTTCTGGTTTAGCAATATCTCCAATTCCTCCATTTTTTTTTTGGGGGGGGGGAGGGAGTGCCTTTTTGGCTAAACATTTGTTATTAAATACACGATAGTGGAGGCATTAGCTTTTGAAAATATAAATGGTCCTCATTCAAAGTTTGTTATTCAATGATCTTTTCTCCTTTGTTATGAATCATAACAATTTATTTGCATCTTCTTACCCTTAACAACAAGATGTTGCACGTATTTGAAGGACCATTACAACCTTTTATTTAAAAAGTCACAAAGAGCTCTTCGGATCACATATCAATCAACTTAAGCCTTATCTTGATAGTGGCATACCCTCTTGCCTTCGATCTTCCACTGTTATATTCCTCGTCAGTTCTTTCTACTCTTTACTCATAAATGGAGTTCTTATACCTTGTAGGTCTTGTAGTTGAAAATATTTTGCTCCTCTTAAAATCAAAGTTCTCGTGTAGTTTCTATTCATTATTCATAAGAAAAGTCCATATCAAACTATCTCTTCTTTCTTAAGGTTTTTAGAGATCTGCTCTTTGCGTTTCATGGACATTTTAGAAGATGATTTGTGTATCTTTTTTTGTTTGTGCTTCTATCTCTAATACCTTGAGGATATTCTGCATTCTCTTGAATATTTTTTTGCTTGTCGTAAACTTGAATTCAACTTTTACCTCTTGGAGAAGCAATTCATCAAAGAAGACTTAAGGGATATGTGGGATATCATCATTTGCTCCTTGTATTTATGCAATATGGATGGAGAGAAATGCTAGATGTTCCTATACTGCTAAAAAAGAAGAAAAATGTCTTTGGCTTAACATTATTTATTTTGCTTATTATTTTATTCAAAATGCTATTTGGAAGAATCCTCTAAAAATCAACAAGTTTATGGAGGTGACCCTCTTGCATCCAATCTTTATCAACGTTTCTCTGTTTTTTTTCCTGTTTTTCTTTGCTGGGTTCTTTCATGTTCCAATTATTTCTTAGTAATCATTTTCTAATATATATTTTTTCTTTAAGTTGAAGGGTTTTCCCTGCTTTTCATTTAAAAAATCCCCTAATGTACATTCTTCTCTGAAATTTTTATTGGTTTTAGTGTTACTCATTGCATGATATGACCAAGATTTTGGTGACTTCGTTGTATTCTTGGTCTTTCCATATGGAATTGATTATTAGTCAAATTTGGATTATGTATGCGAGTGCATTTTATAGTCAACATGGAAGTTGGGTCAGAAGATTTCATATAGGTTGCATTTTCATGCTTGTTCCATCCTTTGCATTTCTAACATATCATCTTATCATAAATCATATCCTCGTGATTGTGATTACTCCTGAAGTTAGTCTCATTGGATTCAACATCTTATGGATTAGTATACTGATGATGATAGTCTTTATGTTCCCCCAAATATTAGGATATTATTATTTATTTTTAATGGAATGCAAGAAGTTATCATTTTCTCATTTTCCTAGTTTGGATGGATGAATGAGAAGAATTTTTTGGTCTACAAATGTATGTCTGATAGACAGTTTATCACATTAGTTGACATTAGTAGATTTGGCTAATAGATTTTTGTGGACGGTCAAGAGTGATATAGAATAGCGTGATGAAAACTCTATTGCTAGTTATTTATTTATTTATTTATTTTGAGAGTTTGCATATTGCATTCATTAAACAAAGACTAGTTGCCAAACATACAAAAAAGGGCAAAATAAAGGGCCCTAAGCATGAGCATGAGAGCTCATATCTTCCTCAAGGATATCAAAAGAATCCTGAGGAATAGTATCTCAATTCCTATCCCCCAAAACCCAAACAAAGTCACGTAGTATAGCACTTTAGCCCTTTGGGCACAAAAATGAGCAGCTGAATTGTAGCACCTAGGCACATGCTGGAAGAGTTGTGAAAGAGGTGGATCCAATCAAAAGCATCACCAACTTGCGGCCTACACCCCCAAAGCCTGCTGAGCCTTGCAGTCTTTAAGGAGCTTGATTATATTGTAGTTGTCCCCTGCAATAATCAAACATCCACTCCTCCAAGAGCCAACTAATGTACTGCATAGCTTGCAGTTCTACTTGCGAGCTATCCAAATCGAATCTTGAACCTATACTTGAGGCCATTGAGCATGGATCTGAATTTGATATTAAAACTTAATCTATATTTGGATTTGAATTAGATAACAGGAACTTCATAGTTTATAAGCTGTTAGTCCAACTGAGGGTTTAATTAGTAAATTTCTTTTGTAAATGACATCTAGCCAAATATTTACTTATTGTATTTAGCCTTCGATACCTGGAATTACCAACTTATATTTATCAAGCATGTTAAAGTGCATGACCTAGTTCATAGTCTATCTGAAACAACTTTTAGGCTTTATTCCATAAGCATGCATCACATGATGTTGCATTTTTTTAAAGTAGACATACTTATACATTAATTCTTCAATATAAATGAATTTTCCTTGCATGATGAGAGTTTGGAAGTTATGATGTGTGTTCATTGTTGCTCTTAGGGCTATTGTGATGTATGTTATGTTTTGAGTTTTACTACACTCCCAAAACAAATCTATGTAAAAATTCATTTGGGGTTAACTATTTTGGGTGGTCCAAGCAAAATGGGAAGAGTTTCACGCACTTTTTCTTACGTTGGATTTTTATTGGTCTACCTAATTAAGTGATGATGGAGCATGAGTTTTTGTTTATTTTTTCGGGAGTATAGCATTTCTCATTATTTCTCAGTTCATAGTTTTCCTGCTTGCTTACTACTACTATAAGAAGCTACGGACTAGAGCTAATGAAACAAGATTGTTGGACAACTTTCTTTGAATGCTTATATGCTTGATTTGCCACTATCATTCATGTTAATCCTACTTTCAATATGGGAAGTGTTTTGCCTTACTATGGTATGTTTTACCCATCAATATTATAGTTAAGTGTTTCTTTAGTTGAAAAGTTTGCTTCCACTGCAGCAAAGCTTTCTTTATTCTGACATTAACTCGAATGAGACATGCCATTGATCAAATAATGATTGATGAAGTTACTAAGATCGGACGAGGACTGATAAGGTTACAATTGGCCCGCCTTACATTTATTAGATATATAGTTTGTGTGATCAGTTTTTACAATTAGATTTTTAGTGGATGAAACATAAGAGGTAGTTTGTTTATATCTAAGTCATTTGAAGGTGTATTAGGATTTTAAGTCAAAGTAAGAGAGTTCCTCTCATACAACAAGAGTTAATTGTGCCTGTCAAGCCATTAATTATTGTTATCAATATCTCACGATATATCATATTAAATTATGCATTAAAATTTTCTAATGATATTGTTTTTATTTATTTATGTTAGTTATACATTTTCTTATATGTGAACTAATTTGTTATTTTCCAAAGTTTAAGGGCGGTTACATAGTTGTCATGGTCTATGCTATTCCTATAATAACGCTTGTATTCTCTTTTAGATATAAGTGAAGTGATGAACAAGATTAGTGACTTCCTACTTTTGTTAAGTATATAGAGAGCAGTCTTGCCCTCCAGGATAGATGAGATGTCATCATTCTCCTAGGGAGGGAATATTTCTTATCTATCAACCATTATCGTTGCCATTTCACAGCTTTTCTCTGATTATTGTTGCTCCAATTGTACACCTAAACTATTTGTAAAATATATTATTTCCATGCTCTCTTACTTCCATTCTATTAGACATATATGGTGGTTTACATTTGACCCAATAGGGGAGAGGGGTGAATTGGGTTTCAAATAAAATTTTCTTTTAAAATTAACTCATTTAACAATTTTACTTTTAAAATTGATCTACATCTGTCATTGGGAAGAGTTGCTTGAAATAAAATAATTGAAGTGATGTAACCGACCACAGAAAGGAAGCAAACCAAAGATAATTGATTTTACATGCTTCAGCTTGAAGGCTTTTTTTTTTTTTTTTTTTTACATCTACACCTAGGTGCAATCGTCACCTAGAATAAATTGGAAAGAAACCATATTAAACATTCCTTTGCTTTAAGCAAGAGGAGAAACCTTCTACAAATTATCTTCTTCCAAGGGAATTGTGCCCTATTCCTTGATTATTAGCAAGGATATCGGTTCTAAGCTTTTATTCAGAAATAACTTGGCAAAATAAAAAAAAAGTGATTAGTACAACAAAATAAAATGCACTTGGTAATGATCTAAAATTGTGGATCTAAGTGCACGAAGATTTTAAGCATGAACCAAAATGTCAAAAAAAGATGGCTTTTGAAAATTTAAAATGCTTTTTAATTTTCTTCTCACTTTTCTTTCTCACGGGACTATAGAAACCCTAGATTTTTTTATAGAGAGCTTGATGGCTAGGGGTAGTGAAGAAAACTCTTAAGATTTTCAATAGTTGCTTTAGACTATGCTCAACTTTTGTGTAACAAATTTATACTAATAGCTTGTAATTTCAAATTAGATTGATCAATAAGTTGCAATTTAAAAAATGTATGATTTCCCATGTTTCAAATGTCTAAATTGCTGGTATTAATGCCTCTAATTACTCTCATAACGGGTGGATTCCATCTAATAAATCATTATCATATTTAACTTTGTGGGTACTTGATATGCTTAACAGAGGCCCACTAAAGGATTTGAGTGGACCTATTGCGAGTTTGCAAAGGCCAAGCAATATTTAAATTTTTGGCTAGAATACTTCGTAATAAAGTATGCGCAAAGTTTTGCAAATATCACAAAATTTGGCCGAGGAGTGATATTGGCCAGGTATGGTATTTAGAAAAAATTGATATAATAGAGCATGCACAAATTGTAACGGCGAGCTGTTATATATTTACGAAGACTTGCAAAGGTTTGCGAATGTCCGTAAACCATATTAATTTTTAAATCATTTTTGGATTAATGAAATATATCACATATTTTGGAGCACTCAATTTAGTTTATTTTCTCATGCAATTTGTACTTTATTTTAATTGCTTGAAATGTGATTTTGTATGTGTATGAAGATTAATTTTTCTTATATGTCTTGTTGATAATTTTCTTATTTGTTTGCTTATTTTTTCATCTTTAAGATTTTGCTCTTATCGCTCGTATATATGTGGGTATATATGAGGATATGAAAGTTTTCCTACTCTAAGGCTTGATCTTCATGTGCAAATCAAATGTCTTGATTGTAGAGCCTATTTATTTGCACAACTAAAATAAAACCATAGACCTAATTCTTGAGTATATGAGTATATCTGTGATCATCTAAATCTAAACTAAGGCATGGCTCATGGGGTCAACATTATAAATAAAATTAATTAAATTGCAATTAGTTCATCAATGTTGTGTTAATTTGAGTGTTAGGAAGTAAATAAATCATTGAGCCAAATTAGTGTAGCATAAATAATAATGTTTAGATGAATGTATGACAAAACTAAGAAAGATAGATTAAAAAGTGATTATATTAGAGTAATAGTAAACATAAAACCTATTGAAGATGCATGGAGGTGTTTTATACATCTACATTGAATGGTAGAAAATACACCTATAAGATGAGTAGATATAATCAAAATAGAAGGATTAGAAATCAAATATATTAACCTAAAGTAGCATTGATTGACGTTCTACATAAGGATTTGTATTTGATAGTTTCAACATCTCATGTATCGCTCAACAAAAATGAGTTAAGAAGTAACTCCTAATAGTTGCTATATGGCAAGTAATGATAATGATGGTGGGTTTATAATTTTTAATTTCATGTTATGGGACTTTTAGTATTGTACTCTTGCATTATAGAATATTTTTCCTTTTGTTTTGCTTTGATCGAGACCACAACATATATGTTCTTTTTTTTAAATTGTAATATTGTATATCATGTATTTGTGTATTCAGACATGCGTATACAAGTCTTTCTTTATATATATAGATATGGTCAAATCTTTCTTTATATATATAGATATGATCAACTCAGCACACATGTTTTTGTGTTTTATCTACATTTGCTAACATGTTCATCTTCAACTTTAAAGAATTGCACATCCCTTATAAAGCAATGCGTCCCTAAATCATCTTTCATTCTTCATAGTTTTGAGCATTTATATTTTTTGCCTGTATAATTTTAAACTTAGTCATCATTCTTGTGAACTTAGGTTGTACCTATGGTAGCCAACAAAAAAGGAATGTGTTTGGTTGAAGGTTGTGAAAAAGGACCCGTCAATGAACTAGAAGGAGAGTTTAATGATTCAATCATTCGATCAGGGTTGAATCAGCGTTGAACCAAATGACATAATAAATATTAATTATATTCAAATATTATATAATTTACATAACATTGATGTAATCATAACAAAAATTGAACAGAATTATAATATGAACTATAAAAGATATAAAATATATAAATTCATTAATTTTAAAATTAAATATATTCATTTTGTGAATACTTGACTTTTTTGTAGTTGTAACTTGAAAGATGAAATACAAATTTCTTATGAAATTTTACAGTTTCTTCCTCCAACAGGTGAAGCTCTGAAAATGAAATAAAGATAAGATAGGAATCATACTTGTACACTTATATAAATAAGAAAAATGCATTAATAGATTTCACATGAAAACAAAACAAATTATAGAAATGATTGTACACTTTGTAATAACATAAAGTGAACACATTTATTTTTTATTTTTATTTTTAATAAAGAGAACACATTCATGATATAAAGATAAAGTTAATAATGTTTCTCTTTCGCAGTTCAATAGTACAAATAATTTCACAAGAGGAAAAATAAAAAAATCTCATAGATTTGCTTCATTAAAGCTATCCCGAAGGTTGAGTCTTCAAGTCTTGCTTCACCAAAATGTTCAATCCCAAATGTATCCAAATCATCAAACCTGATTATGTTATCTTCATCTTCTTCATTATCTAAATCATCTTCATTAACAAATAAGAAATATAAAATAAGACTTCATTTTTTGTTTTATCCAAATGATTATATTATATTTAATTATCAACTTATTGTATCTTTGTTGAGTCAATGATGTGTTTTGCTTTTCAGCAACTGGCGTTGCATTCTCTTTTTAGATTTCATTCTCCAAGTCCTCTAAGTCAAGTTATGGAGTTGGCACATTATCAAGTTCCTAAAAATCAATAATTTCAACACATGTATATTAGAGAGGATTATAATTTCTTTTTTTAGTTGTAACATAAAAAATGGAGTAACTTTAGTCATTGCATTTTAATATAGTATAACATTTGTATATGCATATTAATATGCTATAAAATTATATATATGCCTCAAATTGAGATTATATCGAAAATATATCAGATCACTGAGTCATTGATGCTCTAAATATTGTGTCTCTTTGAGTGAATTTGTTTAAAAATGCTCCAATTTTTTTTACTTCCTGATGAAGATGATGTTTGATTTAGAATTCTTATCGTTAATTTCTGCAAGTTTGGAACACTTGATCCATATAACTTCCACGATTTATACGTAGAATTTCAAATTAGAGAGCTTAGTAAAAATTTATAATTGTAAAATAAAGTAGAAGCATATGTTGACATTAAAAAGAAACTCATAAAGTTGTATTTCTCTTGTCATTGTGGGAGCAATTGGCTTTCCAAATCTTTTAGAACCATCACGGAAAGGTCTAACCTCATTCATTACAAATGTGGACTTAGGACAAATGTCTTCATTTTCAATTTACTTAATAAGACCTTGAATAACTTCTGTTTTATGACAATAGTTCTCTTTGTCATATTAAAAATGAGAATTCATAAATTATGCCGCTGAGTGGATATCTTACCTTAGTTGAAAATAGGGTTGTAGGTGAGCCGAGCCAGTTTGTTAGCTTGCTTGAGCTCGAATTATTAACAAGCTTATAAGTCAAGCTTATCGAGCTATGAGTTCGAGCTCGAGCCTATACTCGAACTCGTATATTGAACAAGCTCGACCTTAGGCTGGCTCGACTGGTAAGCTTATTGAGCCGCTCGATTAATTTAAAACATTTTTAAAAATTAATTTAAACTAGTATTATATAATATATTTTAACCTTTTTAATTAAAAAAATTCTAAAAAAAATGAAAATGAGGATAAAATGAGGGAGGGAGGGAGATTATTTGTTGGGTCATTGGATGTATTAAGAGTATTAGATTATTCTTGTTAGCCTATAATTTAAAAACATAAAAAATGACTGGCAGCGTTCTAGTTTTCAGTTATTGCAGTTATACATGTATAGATAGATAGAGATGGGTGGCACCATGGTAGCATGTATCAGCTTGTAACTGAGGTAGCTATTTAACATAATTTGTTCGATTTTTGTAGGCTTTTAAAGGGAATGCGTGGATTAGCTTAATATTTTTCATTCATTGTATTAGTTCTCGCTGCAAATGTTTAAGCATTTTCTAGTCAGAATGACTAGCTTCTAGCTTGGCATTTGGATTCAGTAAAACGGTAACTAAAACATCCTCTTTGTTACAGGTGTGGATATTAGTATGAATACTCATCTGAAGACTGTGAAGCTTACGCTTAGAGGTAAAAATCCTGTTACTCTTGATCACGTAAGTGTGCGGGGCAACAACATTCGGTATGTTATACTTCCCGACAGCTTGAACCTCGAGACATTATTGGTGGAGGAGACGCCTAGGGTCAAGCCAAAGAAGCCAACTGCTGGTACTTGTTTTTTTAAATTTCTTTTATGCACTAATTGTAAACCATCATTATTGTCTGTTCTTAATCTCAACTTCTCTGCTACAGGGAGACCAATGGGACGAGGTCGTGGCAGGGGTCGTGGCCGTGGTGGCCGTGGCCGTGGCCGTTAGTTAACTCAGTTACCAACATTACATTTTAGCAGCACCTTTCCAAGTGGCACAGCAACTTCTGAGAACTTCTTTTGAACTTCCATCAGTATCACCAAGGAGAAACCAGCTTACTGCGTTAAAGTACATCTATGGCATCTAGTAAGACCGTTACTGTAACAATCTGTTCGAAATGCATTATTAAAACACGTAGAACTCCACTGCTGTGTAGTAGGCACCTTTTCTAGCATCTTTGTACTTATGTTTGATCATGGTTTGTCGGAGAAATTCGAGATTTAAAACCGCTTTATTGTGTTTTAGGTCGTATTTGTTGCTTTTATTCTTTTGATTGTCAAGGAATAGGGATGCAATCCCTGAATTTGGTGCTTGGTGCTCTCTGCTTTTTTTGGTCTAGTTCCTAATGATGTTGCCATCCTTGATATCAGAAGCGTTTATTCCACAAGGTAGATCTAGATTTTCGCTAAAAAGTACATGTATATATTATATAAAAATAGCTGTCAGATCATCATATCATAGATCCTATCTAAAGACCTGAGAGCTATAATGGGCGGCCAGATTTTTAACAAGTTGGTGCTGGTCGGAACCGGAGCGCCTCTATCTTTTTATTTGGGATATTTAGGTTAATTAAGTTAAATTTATACACATATTATATATATGGGACTTAAATTTAAGATCTTTTGATTGATAATCAAAATTTCTAATCAACAGATCAAAATGAGTTGCGGGCACCTCCAACTTCTCAGGTGTTGTAATTCTACACCAGCTGTTCTTTTTCCAAAAAAGCTCACAAGTTTTGGTGCAAAATTCGACGATTGTCTTGATATTTTCTGACGGTCCAATTTGGTGAATGGAGCTGTGCAGCTCTTCAATTGTATGACCCTGCCTTTATTTATTTTTTTGTGAAGTATTTCAAGAGCAGCAGCTTGACGCAGCCTGTGACAATAAAGATGTTTTAAAAGTAAATTTTAGTTATAAATTCGTAGTCTATAGATCAATTTTTATTGCAACCAATAGTAACTTTATTTAACAGCACGAACTTAATTGTAAAACAAAAAAAAGGGATTTAAATAGAGCTTCATCCTTTCTTCACTTAGCCTTTTGAATTTCTATTCTTATGTAATTAAGCATAATTTTCTAGGATTGGTGAAAGGAAATTTGATTTTATATACCTCATAATAGTAAAAATTGGATAAATATGCTTGTTGTTTCTTTTTTTTTTTTTTTGAAAAATATGCTCAAAAGTTTCCTCTAGGCTGAAATATGTTTGTTGTAGTACATCTCAATATTGTTTTTACATTCATTGTGAATAAAATTGATTCAAACACACTTCAACCTAGGTTAACATGATAGAAGAAAAGAATTCAAGCCTTGTTCGAACATTTTTTGAGCAAGGTGTTCTACTTCCAAAAAAAGGTTCGACGTTCAATCATGGTACAAAGATGGTGCGATCATTATTCATTTGTAGATTTAAAGATGGTTCAAATAAAATTTGATCATGGTACTAAGAATACTTTATCAATGTTAGTTTAATGTTCGATCATCATTCCATTTATGAATTATATCCAAGATTGATACAATAGAGAGTATAACCACAAAAGATGTGATACGACAAAGAACATTTGACAAATTCTTTAAACTGATTGTAGGAGATATGCTACATATATTCATAACATCCATGACAAGATCCACTCATCTATAAAAGAGTTCTATAAATTAGTTTGATGAATGAATGATTGACATGAGCAGCTAATTTTTACATCAAAATAATAAATTGATTTATGGCTTTATATTGTTGGGAAATAAATGTACAAATACAATGTTTTTGTGGAATCGTATGCAATATATATATATATATATATATATATATATATATATATATATATATATATATATATTAAATCAAATATGTCAAGTATTGTATTACATATATTCCATAATTATCGCTACAAATAAGTTGTAGAGTAATCATTATATTGTATGCAAAAGAACTACCTAACTAAAATTTTCCTAAAATTTTAAATATATTACTTTAATGTAGCCATTAGGAGCTCATCTGTGTTGGCTTTGCTCCATGTGCGAGTAAGGGGACATAAATGCATGCCTTTTATCGAATTGGCCTAACTAGAGCAACCCAGAGATGCAATTGCAAAACGAAATCGTCATTCTTTGTAAGGGCACAATGTGATGTAAGATGGATCATAGTCATATAACTTCATGTACTTCACAAGAAGTCAAATTTCAAACATAATCCTACAAACTTTATTATAAGTCATTTGAAATTATGAGTTTTATGTCAAGCCATAACTTTAAGTACTTATACTCATCTCCAATGGTGTGTATAAGGGCAACATCAAGCAACTTGAAGAACTCATAACTCCTAAGCATGTGGTAAATAGTGTCACAACTCAACCCGACCAGGACATGTCCTATCGTGTTGAGTTGTGACAAGCAAGTCCCAAGATCTAATTTTGAAAATTATTTCAAATTTTTTGTCAATATTTATTGAAATAAACTATAGACTACAGAGCTACTAAAATATCCTAATATTAAAAATAAATCATCCACCAGATTTATTTCATTTCATCAAAATAAATATCTATATTACAGTACATTGCTACATGCAAGAGCTATAGAATTGAAAATTTAAGTTATGACTGTACAAAAGTCAAAATAACAAAATGCCTATAACTTTAGATCTGATCCTGAATTGCTAGTCCACAATCTCCTTCCCCTTCCCAGATCCTGAAAATCAAATGCAAAATCACAGTGAGCTATAATAGCTCAACATGTCACACATTCCGATCTAAATTTTTAAATATTCTTTTATCAAATATTTTGCTGAATATTTAAAAACAGTTAAATGCAGTTTAAACCACTATAATGAGAGATGTAATAAATACATAAAGTTATTCCCTGGTTTAAATAATAATATTGAACAAATAAATAAATTAAAATTCATATCACAAAGCAGTTCATATCACATTTTTCAGATCCAGACAGAACCTCAAAGGATTTTGATCTCTTATGACTCTCTTTTTGTTTGTGCTTATAGCACTATAACATATCACATATTCTTATCTCAGACAGAATCTCAAAGGATTCGGCCCTTATAATTTCTAACAATTCTCTGACACAGATAGAATCTTAGAGGATTCTGGCCCTTTATGCCTCCCAACAGATATAATTTAATCACATATGTATATATATATATATATATATATATATATATATATATATCATTACAAAATTAAAGAGTAATTGAATATGTATCAAAATTGCATAGTGTTATATAACGGTAGACAACAAAAAATTCTACTAGGCAAAAATATACATTTTCAAAAAATTACCAAATTATTAAGGACTGTGTAAACATGTTTTAAGACTTTTATTGTATTACACCACTATTTTTCAACATCCATATAATTTTCTATTTAATAAAAAACCCACAAATTTCAAATCCCCCATTGTAAAATTTCTAGAAAATATTTAAAATGTGCAAAATCGTAATATCTATAATATATAAAAAGTTACGAGGTGAAAGTTTAACATGTGCAAAGTTATCTGCATTTTTTGCTAACATATACAAATTTTAATCAAAAAATTCGTTAAAAATTGCGTATTTTTAAAAATTGAGATGAGCATAATGTGATTTACTTCGAGACGAACAAATTTTCCAACTGGGCCGACGGACAAAAACGGCTCAAAGTGGCTTAAAATTGGACTTTCTCCATTCTCTCTCCTCTCTTTTTCCCTATTTCCTCTCTTTTTCCCTATTTCCTCTCTTACCCGTTTTTCCTTCTCTGTTAAGGATAATGCTTGTTATAATTGATTAGTGGATTAGAATATTATATTAAAATATTAATTATTCTAATTATTTAATATTAAAATATTAATTTTATTCAAATTCTTTTATATCTTTAAATCCAAAAATTAAAAAATTACAGAAAAATATTCATAAATTAACTCATTTTATTTAGAAAATTCTGATGAAATTGGTTTGCAAACGGACACCTGATGGTCCCAAAAATCTCACTTGTACCGATAGGTGCCAATTTCTTAAAAAATTTCAACATTGACAAAAAATCATGAAAAAATTAGGAAAGCTAAAACACGATACTATAAATATTCTGACGAAGACGGTTTATGATTTGGACTTATAATGACTTCTGAAATAATTATTGACTATTCTAGCTCAACAAAAAAACTTGAAAATTTTAAAGGTTTCACAAATAGAGACTACTAATTTATAATATTTATCAAATGATTCATCTACATAATTGTGTTAGAACTATTGTTCTTTGGGTAATAGTGCAGCATCAAATTCACTCCCTTATCAAATAATAGAAAACAAAAATATGCTATAAAATAAGAAATTGACATGAAAAAAAGCTTATTTAAATATTATTTACTTTCAATAAGTTAAAATTATTATCAACATGCTATTTAATCATATAGTAGGAATATTCAACTTTTCGAATCATGTTGTACTTCCAATGCCCAGTCTTATCTCTCTCGTTGGAGTTGCCACATTGTCCTAACATCTAAGACCAAAAGGATGCCAATTAATCCTTATAATAAAAGTGGAGAAAATTAATGGCGGATGTATGAAATCCCTTATAAAATACTTCTTGTTCTTTTAGGCCCATCTTTTGAACCCTATAAGCTTTGCATCACTCTTGTTTTAAATTTAAATCAATGGATTAGTTAACTCCTTATTTATACATATAATAGCCAAGAGTTAATCCTTTGAGTCCTCTCTCTCTTAGTTTATACATTCAAAGTCATGGGATTGATTCTCTGAAAATCAATGGGCATGTGCTTCTCCCTTAATGGATATATGAAATCCCTTATAAAACACTTCTTGTTCTTGTAGGCCCTTCTTTTAAACCCTATAAGCTTTGAATCAATTTTTTTTAAAATTTAAATCAATGGATTGGCCAACTGCTTATTTATATATATAATAGCCAAGGGTTAATCCTCCGAGTCCTCCCTCTCTTAGTTTATACATTCAAAGTCATGGGGTTGATTCTCTGAGATGTTGGCTTTGCTCCATGTGCAAGTAAGGGGACATAAATGCATGCCTTTTATTGAATTGGCCTAACTACTCGAGAAACCTAGAGATGCAATTGCAAAATGAAATCATCACTCTTTGTAAGGGCACAATGTGATGTAAGATGGATCATAGTCATACAACTTCATGTGCTTCACAAGAAGTCAAATTTTAAACATAGTCCTATAAACTTTGTTGTAAGTCATTTGAAATTATGAGTTTTATGTCTGGCCATAACTTTAAGTACTTATGCTCATCTCCAATGGTGTGTATAAGAGCCACATCAAGCAACATGAAGAACTCATATCTCCTAAGCATGTGATAAATAGAGACTACTAATTTATATTATTGATCAAATGATTCATCCACATAATTGTGTTAGAACCATTGTTCTTTGGGTAATAGTGTAGCATCAAATTCACTCCCTTATCAAATAATAGAAAAAAATGCTATAAAATAAGAAATTGACGTGGAAAAAAGCTAATTTAAATATTATTTACTTTCAATAAGTTGAAATAATTATTAACATGCTATTTAATCATATAGTAGGAATATTCAACTTTTCGAATCATGTTGTACTTCCAATGCCCACTTTTATCTCTCTCCTTGGAGTTGCTAACTTGTCCTAACATCTAAGACCAAAAGGATGTCAATTAATCCTTATAATACAAGCGGAGAAAATCAATGGCGTGTGTAGTTCTCCCTTGATGGATATATGAAATCCCTTATAAAATACTTCTTGTTCTTTTAGGTCCTTCTTTTGAACCCTATAAGCTTTGCATCACTCTTGTTTTAAATTTAAATTGATGGATTAGCTAACTCCTTATTTATACATATAATAGCCAAGAGTTAATCCTTTGAGTCCTCTTTCTCTCTTAGTTTATACATTCAAAGTTATTGGGTTGATTCTTTGAAAATCAATGGCGCATGTGCTTCTCTCTTGATAGATATATGAAATCCATTATAAACCCTATAAGCTTTGCATCAATCTTTTTTTTTTTTAATTTAAATCAATGGCCATGGATTGGCCAACTACTTATTTATACATATAATAGCCAAGGGTTAATCCTCCGAGTCCTCAAAAAACTATATATTAGATTCATTAGAGCATTCAATTTCTATTATAATCTTATTTGATTATTCTCTAGTTGTATTTGTCCAATTCTTAACTCCAAAATAATGATAGAAAGTTGTTTTATCCCTTCCTAGGATTAAATGAATTGACATGTAGCTAATTGTATTTCTGTGCCCTCTCCTGCTCTCTCATAAAAAATTAGCATACATTATTTTTTATTTATAATTCTAATTATGAAAGAGTTATAGGGTTTATGTACAATGTACTTTTATAAATCCTCCTCAATAGCTCTCTGTACCAGCTTATGAAGGATAACTCCCTCCAAAAAAATAAGATTGCAAATAAGCATTTCTCATATTCTTAAACCCTAAAATATATTTACATCTTTATTAATGGATCATGGAAAGAAAATCTTGCTTGCAAACACTTTATTTCTCTCTCAGCTTGACATCATTAGTACTCTCTTCCAATGGAACTCAATACATCTCTCCCCCACATTTGTTAGCCTCAAATATTGCCCAAGCTTTCATAGATCATCTTTATCAATACACTTTCTAAAATCATTTTTTAAGACATATATTCTTAAAATGCTTGTTCCAATCAAAGTATATCTAAAACATCTCACTATTTATTGTCATCCTCTTAAACTTATCATTAGTTGGGGACTCTTTAAAGTTCAACCCAGTCACTAAAGTAAACTCTATAATGCCAAAGATTGTGTTCTTCCCTCTAATATTAAACATAATGGAGTACACACCATTTTCTTCATCATTAACTATCATTTATAATAATTGATGTATTAGGGCACCAGAGAATTACATTCCAAGAGCTTTGAAGACTTGCCCAATAAGAGGTAGATTCCTTGGCTTGGGTGATGAGATTGTTAGCCTCAAATTTCCCAAGCAATTTCTCCATAACCCCCCCCCCCCTACATGTGACCTGAGCAATGCAATGCATAATTTGTACTTTTACTTGATAACATAATAACTTAAATGAGTAAATTGAAAAATCATCTTTGAACTATATTTAACAATTATTGAACAATCTTGGATCTTGATCAACCAATCGTCGACAATAATTGAATCATCATGATTGACCAAAATGATTATCCTATTCGATAATTCTTTATAACATCTTCAACTCATAATTTAAATATATGAATAAAGTTTGATGCATAAAGTCTTATTTAAGCTTCTCTGAACTTTATTTGTACTTTTACTTAAACCTTCTTGGAAGATTACTTTACATGATCAATTAAGGGCAAAGATGAATCTGAACATGGCCCTAAAGGGTTTCAATAAGACTACAATGCATCAAAGTTTATTTGAGTAAATCTTGAGTCGAAGACATTGCTGAGACTCATCTAGCATCAATCATTTTTAAAGATTCTTAAGAATGCTTAATGGTGATTTAATCATCATTTTAATGGAAAATGTTGTTGGAAGGCGGCTCTAACATGACAATTGGTATGTAAACTAATATTTAATAAACAAAGGTTTTAGGGTTTAGAGTGAAAAGCCTACTTTTAATCCTAGAAGATAAATTGAGAAATATCACTAACCTTTAAGGATAATTAGTAAAGAGAAAATTTTCTGTGAATTTTATCCACACATTGAAGATGCACGCCTTGCAATCACCAAAAATGAAGAAGGTGATGAGAAGTGGAAGGGTTAAGGTGATCTTAAGATTGAAGGGCCGTGGAACTGTTCACCGACAGTTTTGACTCTATTTGTTTAAAAATGGGAGCATTTTAGTTTAAATAGAACTTTTAGGCAAATTTTGAAAAAACTCTTAACTATAATATTTTGAAGATATTATTTATTGCATCTTATAGTTTCTCATAACATGTCATAAAAGAGAAATTATTGTACAAAAAATGTCTAGAGGGGAATAAATCACAAGGTGATACAACACCAACACAATGGAAAAGGGTAATATTACAAACCTAAGTTGTCCATCTAGGTTTGGGCTATTCACCATGTGCAACTCTTCAAGCAAGCCTATGTATGACCCCTCAACCCTCTAAAATTATTGGAGAATAATTAAAAAAACATAATTTGAGGTGCCTTGATAGGTAGGTCAACCATACTAATTAAGGAGGTAAAGATCATGAGAGATTAGTTAATTTCAAGACCACTCCATGTGCCTTATTTGGCTTAGGAAAATTTTGTTATTTTTAGAAACTTTAAATTTTATTTGGTTCTCTTATTTTTTTCTTTATATTAGGATAGTTCATCAATTCATTTAATAGATTTTTATTCATCGTAAGAATTTTCAAAGTTATCTAGCTTGAAAAAATTTATTAATATGACATTACTTTATACTTTTAGATTCATTGAATGAAATTTCTTTATGATTGTGCAAATTTCATGTAGAAAATCTTGGTAGCCTCTCTACTCTTTAATAAAGTTTGGTTAATGATCCCTCAGAGCTTTGGAGAGTCCTTTATCTTTTTTACATGTAATTCTCTTTTTTTCCAACACTATTCTCATATACACCACACAGATTGATCAATCTAAATTATAGACTCCCTCAACCTTAAGATACACATAACCTCTTCAAAACTCTCCTGCGCATTCTCCATATCCTTGACAACTTTCTAAGGTTTCAACTCCTCATTAACTTTAAGATATTGTAGCCATGTCTTCTCTTATTAGGGTCCATATGGAATATTTAGGGTTTAAATGATTGAGAAATTTTTTATTCCTATGCTCCAAACTACTCTTATTATGTGTTATGTAAATCACCCCCACCTCTTTAAAGACTCACATACCTATGATTATCTACAATTTCTTTTATGAGTTTTATAATCTAACTCTCGATGAAGTACCTAAAGAGTTACTCCTAATGAGAGTCATCCAACACGAAATTAATTTACCCCAAGTTTATGATTGCCTAACCTACCCCATTATATAGTAAATATAAATAATTTTAATACCACTTAAAATGCGCATTAGTATTTATGAACCTTATGAAGGTTATTTTAATTTTTGTTCATAATATTTTTTGTTGTCATCAATAAATGATGATTGAGATTGTACTTTTTCATTAATAAATCATGATTAGATTGAATTGTGCGTGCACTTGCCCAACTTTCCTACTCACACACCATACATTCAATATTAGTGTTTGCAGCTTGACCAGGCCTATGATTAGCGATCTATGCATTTTACATTATAGTAGATGATCTCACAAATAATGATATATTGAAGTTTTAATAGTTGGATTGGTGCAAGCAATTCCTTGAAGATTTGACATATATTAAACAAATTTGGTGAAAATTAACAATAGTATCTGCAGTGTTTTACATGGATCAAATGTTCTTCTCGAGCGAAGATTTTTTAGACGAAAGCTTATGAAGTAGGAAAATATTCGAGGCAAATTAGCTTATAGATATATACATCTTGTTGAATGGATTGATGTGATGAGCTTTGTGGGGCTTGGTTAAGTGGCCATTAAATATTGGAGGCGTAGTAGGTTCATGCAATCTAAAATTTTAAAAATGGATTGCATGTTAATGAGTACATGCTAATGTAATAGTCCACATGTGTCACACATCGGGATCTAAAATGAAAGAATTTCATTTCTTTTCTTCTTTATTATTTCTTTTCTTTTCAATTCATTAACAACTAGATCATTAATAACCAAAGCTGACTAATTGCATTCACGAAAAATACATACTGTTTTCTTTTTGTGCTTTTGTGTTCAACGAAATGAAAATATTTATTGTGTTTAATTTTATCTCTATGTGTGGCTAAACCATTTTATCTGGATTTATGATAATTTAAGAACCATGTACTACATAGAGTAGATTTGTGATTTTGTAAAATATTCAATGTTATTTTTAATTCCCTCAAGCATCATTTAGTTTGTTCATAGGCCATACATAAACTTAAAACCTTGTGTGATCTATAGCATTGATGCAGGAGTAGAAGAACAAATAGATGATTTAAAAAGTAATCTTGCCATAGACATATTGTGGATAAGGTTATGGGATCTTAAGGCGATAATAAAACTGTAGTTGAGAAGAATCCTAGCAAATACTCTAACGAGCTCCACAAAGACGAGGAGTAATTATGCTCTAATTCACAACAATATTAGGAAGAAATATTTCTAGTGCAAGCATGTGCTTTAGAATATCATTGGCTCAGAGTTTTAAAAATTATTATTTTTATCTTTTGTAACTGAAACTTTTTTACCTTTCGTTGCATCACCCTTTTTAAATATTTGATAAGATAAATATAGTAATTTTATTAAGCAGTAATAAAGTGAGCTTAGGATAATTTTAAATCCTTGTGAGAATGATACTTATCTCATCACTTTATTACATGGCACTACAATTGCACTCGTGTTAAACATAAATTACATCTTAGAATAACAAACAATAATTAATCAACTAAGTAGTGTGTGAATTGCTTATTAGCCATCGACCACTGACTTCTGCCACAACTATCGTTGGCCCTTAACCACCATCGCTCGGTGCAAAAGCCATTGTCTGTGTGGTTAGTGGCCTCCATTGTCATTGACTATCGTCACTGTCATCACTTTTGCTCGCTAACAACCACCATCAATGGGCTTTATAATATATTTATCATGGTTTATAAAAACTGCACTGGACCGGCCAGTTCGACTGGTTCAACCGTGAACCGATCCTATAGTCGGTTCGGTCCTCATGAAAAATCGGTCTAGTATTAAACCGGTGAAAATCAGTTTGAACTAGCGGTTCAACTGGCCGACCGTTGAACCAGCCCAGTTCTTATTGTCACTGTCATCACTTTTGCTCACTGACAACCACCATCAATGGGCTTTATAATATATTTATCTTGGTTTTGAAAACCGGACCGGACCGGACCGGCCGGTTCGACCGGTTCAACTGGTTCAACCGTGAACTGGTCCTATGGCCGGTTCGATCCTCGTGAAAAATCGGTCTAGCATTAAACCGGTGAAAATCGGTTTGAACTGGCGGTTCAAATGGCCGACCGTTGAACCAGCCCATTTCTTAAGAACCGGCTGGTTCAATTAATAATATATTTACATAATTTAATTTAATATAAAACATTTTATTAAATATTAAATTAGTTTAAATATGATATAATACTAAATTTTTTTTAATAATATAATTCCAAAAATTCTATAATATTATACATTAAATTTTGGTTAATCATACCCACATGATTCCATCACCCCATGTGGGCTCTTAGCCCATGAATACAAGAAAATCTATATAAACAATACATAAAACTCCTAAGTGATGTGGGACTAAATAACTAGTAGTTTCTAGTTTCAACAATATGTGCATGATTGATGCTTCTATGAGAATTTGTTGAAAATTTTTTGTATAGAATATTCATATAAAAAATAATCATGATAATTTTTAAAGTTCTTAAATATATAATTATTTGTATATTTATAATTATTTAAATAAAAAATAATTATATATAATTTTTAAAGTTCTAAAACTTCTCTCTAAATGTGAAATTAAATGATATTAAGAAGAAAAAAAATCTATGATATTAAGAAGAAATTTATATATACTTTATAGATGTAAAATTATACCAAAATATATAACATAAATTAGTAATTATTTATATTAAATATATATATTTATATATAAACTAAAATTTTGTTAAATATAAATTAAAATTGAAGATTGGAGATATTTACATTTAAATTTAAAATTATTAATAATATATATTTAAATATATAATATAAATATAATAATTATTTATATTTAATTTTAAAATTATGTAATATATTATATATGTATGAATTTTATTTATTTTTTAGTCTTAAAATTCTTAGAATTATGAAAATTTTAAGATTAAATTGGCATCATTATTATGTTAAATTTATTAACTTTTTATAATATTATTATTTATTACGTCGTCCGATTCAACCGGTCGAACCGGCTGAACCTTGAACCTCTCCTTCCAGTTCGTTGTCCAGTCCGATTTTCACAACCTTGATATTTAATTTACTACAAGCCAAGCAAAGAAATTATCAACTATGTTTATTTTACTTTCCTCTAAACAATTTCAAATATTTCAAATGCATTGTATTCCTTTTACACTTATATATCATTTTATTATGCATTTGCATTTTAGCAAACCAAACAAACCCTTAAGGATTTATATAATAGAGACATCTAATTATATTTGCTTATACTAACATTAATTAGGCTAAACAAATCATATTTAATATAATTAAACATATAAGCTAATAATCAATTAGTAATTTGTTAAGCTAATTAAATTATAATTTATATTTAAATAAATTAAATAAAAATAAAAAAATACCAATTAAATAATGATTTATAATTCACCAATATTAATTATTATGATTAAATTGATTAATATATATTATTACTTTGCTTGCATAGTAATAATTTTAATTGATGAAAATTTAATCAAATCTATATTTATTTATTTATATTTATAAAGATCAATATGATAATTATTTGTTAATTAGTAGTTTATAAACTTAATTAAACATAATAAATTTCTATTCAATCAAGTTACATCGTAAATAATCGTAATTTAATTAAATTAAAGTCTTTTTAATTAAGCAATATTGCATATTAAAATAAAATATTAGATTTTTATTTAATCAAATTAATTAATAAATGATATTAATTTGTTTAAAATAATAACTTTTAGTTCAGTAATGATACTTACTAAAATTAACTTAAATTTTTTATTAATTTATCTTATTTAATCAAAATGTTAAAAAATCCTAAAAATAAAATAAATTGGGTCCGGAAACTCGTCGTCTCTTCTCCGTATTCCACCCGTCCCCAAATTCCCGAAACCCTCGACGGCAAAAAGGAAAGGGGTGAGGAAGTCGCGACGGGAGTTTGCTGGAGAAGGCATCGACGGTACCAGCGGCCTGTGCGTGAGTGTGAAGGAGAAGAAGAGTTCGTGAGAGACTTGCAGATTGACTAAATCCGGGATTTAAGGCAAAACGGGGGAGAAACGGGATTGAATACTCTGTAGGATTTAAAGCTGTCATTTTTGCTATTGGGCAGGATTTCGGTTAAATCCTGCTACGAAACAGGCCTTGCCAGTTGTGAGTTATTTCCGAAATAATAACACATGGATGCATGAACAGTTTATAGTTATGCTGAATTCAACCTATATTTCAAACGTGTTTTCTAATTTAAAAAAGTAAAAGAGCCCATCTATTAATCTGCTTTTCTTTCTTAGAAAGCACTGAACAGATATTTATCTGCACCTGAGCTGACTTGATTTGTATGATCTGTCAGTGATATTCAACTATGTCTTCCAAAAAGCATTACAAGGAAAAAGTTTCACGAAAGAAGTAAGTCATCTGCCCTGCCTCCGCTTCATTTTGACTCTAGTCCTTATGCTTGTCACTAACTGCAGCAATGGCATTATGTTGGCTTAAAAATTTTATGGGCGTCGCACTCCACGCTATTGTTTCTCTAACTACAACAATGCTATATTTATCATCCGAAATATTTGAAGTCAGGTCCTTTGGTCCGCATCTTGCATTCATTTCGCTTTAGAGTTACATGTGGTGTCGGATCTAGCATAGTTACTTTCTTTCTTTGAACAAATTTTTTACAATATTAACGTAAGTCCATCCATCTTTTTAGCCAATCCTTTCACTTTAATCATATGCACCTACTTTGAGATTTTTCATCTTCAGGCCCGCGGGAATGCCCAGGTCATATTGGCCTTTTGTTTACATCTTATTCTTTATCAGATGCTAACATGACATTTTTTGTTATCTTTACTCACTACACACTGTTAATTTCTTGTTTTTCCAATATCATCATCATCCATTAGCCTTATCCAACTATTTGTAGTTGTCTTAATGTGTGCTCCTTTTTATTTATGATTTGCCCAAATTTTCATATTAATGCTATGATTGTTTATTTTACATGTAATCAATGCATAATATTTGATCTTATTTCTTTTAAATTTTAATTATAACAGAGCTATGTAGTTTCCACGATATTCTCTTTTCACAATAAAACAATGAGGCACCGAGTTCTTTTTCATCCTAATATAACATATTAAATTCTGTTTTAGTTATTACTTAATTTACAATCCCAATGTTTTGCTCTTCATAGATTTGTAATATTCAAACTTATCAAATTCAAGTATTATTTGATCTTTAATTATGTTTTTTGTTCACTTTCATTTACATTATACCAAAAGATTGCACACTATATCATTAGTTTTTGGTTTTATAGTATTGAGTTCCTTTTTTAGGGTTCTCTATTATTTAAATTTGCATTAAATTAAATTCAAATAGGTTAGGTCATTTTTGTAATAAGTATAAAGTTATAACAAAGGACACATTTTAAATATAGGAGATCTAACATTAGTAGTTGTAGAACAAAGGTTGAGTAACACACATTTTTTAGAGGAAGTTGAAATAATAAACATTAATTAATGATGATGGAGGATCAATTGAAATAAAAGCAATAGCTTTAGCTATCTTTGTTCCATTCTACTATAGATTGAGGTATAGATGAGGATAATTTTTGAAGTTAAATTTGGTTGGTTAAATAGAGAGGTATTTAGTGTGCATTAAGAAAAGAATATGTACTGGAACTAAAGGCTTGGCTTTAAGCCTAAGGTGAAGATTCATGCCTGGGCATTGCGACAATGTGAATGGAGTGAGCGAACTATACAATGCACTTTTTATTTTTATTTTTGTGAAAATGCTTGTCTTTTTGATAAATGATGTTGCCATGATCAATATGGTGAATTCAATAAAGATTGACACAATTAAAAGTGACTTTTGAGGGGGTGGTGGGCAAGCACTTAGTGGTCGATAGGTATGTAATGGCATATATGATGAAGAGCAATTAATGCATCGATAGGTCTGAAAGAAAGCACTAATGTAGTAGGAATATGAAGGAAGAAAGGGGTTGGGTAAGGTTATTTAAAGAACTAAAGTGGAAGGAATATGATAGAAAAGGGGTTGGGGAAGGTAACTTGGCCAAAAGTTTAGCATAAGCTATAGTTTAACACCAATGCAATTCTTAATATGGATGAGTATATCATAATAGGACTCTTAAAGCATGCCTTAAATAGAGTAGATAGAATATACCTTGGTGATCCACACCATTGCATATCTTTTATTATCTTTTTGCCATCTTTCGTTTGGTTTGGAATTACACTTTTAAAGTTGGGCTCTTTTAGAAGCTACATGCACTTCTTTGGAAATGTGCCATGCCTTGGATGTGCTTTGAAATGTTTGATAAGTTTTTACAATTTTTTTCATGTTTTTTCATTAAATGAAGATTGGTTAAATAAGGCTAGGATAAACCAACAACAAATTCAGTACACGCCCTGAACACTTCTTTTACACTCGATGACATAATTGAAACCCCTTTATCTACAAGTCATCTTTAATTCTAGCCATAATTTTTTTTTTCTTATAAGAAAAATAGATTGTTTAGATTGCAAAGATTGTAAAGTTATTCCGAGTGAAAATTTATGTACCAAACATCGCTTATTAGTTTTGGACTTTAAGATGAAGGGGCAGAAAATAAAAAAATAAAGTAAAATGTTGTTCTAGGATTAGATGGGGGCATTTAAAGAATATGAAAAAAATATTTTTGAGAATAAGATTTCAGATTTTAAAAATTTTATCTGTGCATGAGAAAGCCAATGTTATGTGGGAAAAGGTAGCTAAGTGATATTAAGAATGTTGTAAAAGATGCGCTTGAAGTATGAAAAGGAAAAGCTCATAATAGTAAAAATAGTTAGTGGTGGAATCAAAATATGCAAGAAAAGATAAACAATAAAAAGATTTGTCATAAAAATTAGTTTATATGTAAAAATTATGATAATTGAGAAATATATAAAGAGGCCTGTAAGGAGTTTAAGAAAGCAATATGTAATGCAAATATCTTAGCTTTTAATGATTTATGTAATAGATTAGATACTAAGGCGGGTGAAAGATGTATGTATAAGTTAGCCAAACAAAGAGATAAGAGTAGTAATGATTTAGTTCAAGTGAAGTGCATTCAGGATGAAGATCAAAAAGTATTTTATTAGAAGAGGATATTCAACAAAGGTGGATGATATATTTTGCTAAACTTTTCAATGAAGATTGTAAGAAAACGATTGACTTTAGTGACCTTAGCACCTAAATAAAAATAAAGATTTTTATTTTTATCGGCATGTTAGTAAAATCAAAGTTAGAGAGGCTTTAAAGAAGATGAAGTGTGGAAAAGCTGTTGGACCTGATGATATTCCAATAGAGGTGTGGAAATACTTAGGAGATGAAGGAATTTCTTGGCTTACTAAACTTTTTAATACTATTTTGAAGACTAAAAAGATGTCAGATGAGTGGAGAATGAGTGTGTTGATTCCTATTTTTAAGAATAAAGATGATGCACAAGATTGTGCGAATTATAGAGGAATTAAGTTATTGTGTCATACTTTAAAATTATGGGAGAGATTTATGGAGCATAGGTTGCGGCGTGACACTAATTTTTCTCAAAATCAAATTGGGTAGGTCTACTATGGAAGCTATGCATTTATTGAGAGGTTTGATGGAAAAGTGTAGAGAGAATAAGGAGCATCTACATATGATAATTATTGATTTAGAGAAAGCATATGACAAAGTTTCTAGAGAAGTGCTATGGAGACTTTTTGAAAAGAAAGGGTTTAATAATGCTTATATTCAAGTCATTAAGGATATATATGCAGGAGCTATTACTTGTGTTCAAACAAGGTGGTTTGACCAAGTATTTTCCTATTTCAATTGGATTACATCAAGGATCAGCCTTAAGCCCATATCTTTTTGCTTTACACTAGACATTTGCAAGAAGGTGTACCCTGGTGTATGCTTTTTGCTGATGGTATTCTTCTTGTTGATAAGACTAGAGAGGGGGTTGAAGGTAAACTTGAATTATGGAGGTCAACCTTAGAGTCTAAAGGTTTTCATTTGAGTAGATCTAAAACTGAATATATGGTGTAATTTTGATAGTAATAGATCTAGTGAGAGAATTATGACTTTGGGCGATCAAGTCATCAATAAGAGTACACGTTTTAGATATCTTGGGTCTATTGTTCATAGTGATGGTGAAATAGATGGGGTTAGTAGAATTCAAGTTGGATGGTTGAAGTGGAGGAATGCATTTGGTTTATTGTGTGATAGAAAAGTCCCCCTCAAACTTAAGGGAAAATTATATAAGATGGTGGTGAGACCTGCAATGCTTTATGGTGCAGAATGTTGGCCATTAAAAGAGAAGCATAATATTAAGTTAAGTGTTGCAGAGATGAGGATGCTCAGGTGGATGAGTGGCTTTATGCTTAGAGACTGGATACGAAATGAGCATATAGGTGAAAAGGTTGGAAGTAGCTCCAGTGGAAGATAAGATCAGAGGGAGTTGCCTTAGGTGGTTTGGTCACATGAAATGTCGGCCTTCCAATGACCCCGTTAGGAAAATAGAAGTATTAAATTTGGCTTATGTTTAGAAAGGTAGAGATAGACCTAAAACGATATGGTTAGAAAATATTAGAAATGACCTTTCTTTATTAGATTTAAATGAAAATTTGACTCTTAACATGGCACAATAGAGAAAAAAGATTCATGTAGCCGACACCACTTAGTGGGATAAAGGCTTGATGTTGTTGTTTTTGTTGCCGTTGTTGTTGAAGTATGCCTATATTTTAATGTGATAGTATAGCATGCTCCCTATCTTTTTTGTTATTTGTTTTACACAACTGAATTTCTGGTCATTTTATTATCGAAGTCTTGAAAATAATGATACTATGATGATATATTCTCATAGAGTTTGATTTTGATGTATGGTTTTAACGGTAAGTATTGGTATTAGATATATTTTAATGCATGACATGTTTAATATTAAAATAATCATCTCTTCTTGGCTGCCGTTTTCTTATTTTTTGGGTGCATTGTACTCTATCCATGTTGTACCACGTTCATGCTTTATATGTTTACACACGAGTAGGCATTTTGTTACCAGAACAAGGTGCCAACTTTGATCTTTGCCTTTATCTGGAACTTCAATATACGTTTTTTTAAACTTATTCGTTGGCAAGATAAATAAAATTTAATTGAAAGATTTTTTCTAGATATTTTGATGTGTCATGGACCCATTCATGTAAATGCATCATTTTTTCATAAAAAATTTCTTAGCAACTGGTTCTTGCTTAAATATTTCTCATACATGTTTTGTTGGGCACTAGTTACCCATTAATCATCATCATCACCACCAAGGTTAGGCAAAAGCTACCCTATCTTTATTTTTCTCCGTTGCCTGTAACATGACTTTAATCTGAACAATGGAAGATCTGGATCACTTTATGCTGACTCAATGTCCACCAGTAACCCTTGCCTATTACAAAATGTGCATTGATCAGCATATGTTGCTCAGTTCAAATTTTCTTACATCTCCTTGTATTCTTTAGCTTCTAGCCCATTTAAATTTCATTCTCGATTGTCTTTTTGTTATGTATCCAATATGTACAAAATTTTTTCCTTTGTTTAACAGAGAGGAGAAGCAAGAACCACCTGAAGCACCAAAATATCGTGATCGTGCTAAGGAACGCAGAGAAGATCAGAATCCTGATTATGAGCCCACAGAGTTGGGTTCATTTCATGCAGTTGGTCCTCCTGGGACAGTTGATTTAAGGTCAACATCATCTTTCAAGTTTAAACCAAAAGTTTAATGACAAGCTTCACTTTTGGTTTTTCAGATTCATCTACATCTTTAAAAAGAGTCTTATCTGTTAGTTGTTGCTGATTCTTCTTTGCAGAATTGCTGATGCACATAAGATATCTATTGAGAATAGCAAGTATCTTGGAGGTTTGTACATATGATCTCTTGTTTAGTTCTGTGAAGTGTGCATTTGATGGATAACTTCTTTATTTAATGAATTCCTGATATGTTGTATGATTTGGCACTTTGCTGGTGGAACATACTATATCTTGTGTCTTATTGGCCATTGATTCACTGTGTTAAGTTGGATATAACTTAATTGGAACAAGGTTCACAGGTGCATGATAATGGAGATTTAACATTGAAGCAAATGGTTCAATAATTAAATGCTTTATGCTAGCAAGGCATTTAAGTGGAAAATACAGTGTTATTATTATCTGAAATGTAAATAGCAGGCACTGTAGGTTGAGGCACCACAATATTGTACATTTTGCTTCTTATGTTTGGAAATTTCATACAGCGTAATGTTATCTACAATTTATTAAGGATTTACAGCTTATATTTTTTTATTGGTCTCATCATGAATTTTTATGTTTTAATGAGCGTGATATTAATAATGGTCAATCAAAATTATTATTAAAAGATAAAGTAATATATAGGCGTGATAGTTTTAAGTATTTTGGATCCATTATACGGAAGGATGGAGATATAAATATGAACATGATTTTTAGGCTTAAGGCTAAATATTTAAAATAGAGAATTTTATTAGAGCATTATGTGATAAGGGAGCATTATGTGATAAGGGGATCATGGAGACTTGAAGGTAAATTTTGCTAAACCATAATCAGGTCAATGATTTATGGATTCAAATGTTGGACAATAAAAATATTATTGATATCTAAGTTGAGCATGAAAAAAAAAAAAGAGAGAATTTTTAGATGAATGCGTAATAAATTAATGTGATTATATGTTAGTGGAATAATTGGAGTGACATCTGTTTTAAGATGGGGCAATTGAAAATAAACTTAGGGTGTTTTGTCATATACAATGAAGGATAAAAAGTGCACCAATTGGATGAATAGATAAAATTAGTATTAGGGGATTATGAAGGAGAAGGAATATACTTTGAATAACATAGATAGAAGTTATTTAAAATGATCTATGAAGTATATGCTTATCAACTTAGATATCATTCAACATGAATTGATGCAAAATAAGGATTCATAAAAATTGGATGGGATAAGATAGATTATAATTTGAATATGATAATGGATGCTTTGTATGAATTGTATGCTATTTCTATTTACCAACTTCTCAATTTCTTTTAGCTATTGGCTAAGAAAAAAGTTGTTTTTATTGATTCCTTTAGGGGTTGTTTGGTTGTATTATATAAGGGTGTAAAGTATTCTAATACATGAGTTTTGAAAATTTTGGTGTTTGGTTGGATGAAAATGAATGCAAAGTAAAGTAAATATAGTGTAAACCATTCTAGTTTATTTTTGAGGAAAACCAAACTTGCCCAGTTTTGAGTGAGAATGGTTTACACTGCAAGCAAGCGCCCTTGACCGCCGCCGACCACCGCCACCCACCCGCCAGCCAACTCGGCCGCCGGACACCGCAGCGCCCGTCCGCCACCACCCGCCGCCCGCTGCTGGCCACCACCACCGCTATCCTCCAGCCACCACCACCGTCACCACTAGTCATCACTATTTTTAAACTTTGCACTATATTCATTTGACGCCAAATCAAATAAAAAAAAATCATTCTGAATTTACTTTACATTCATCCAAACAACTTCAAAGTATTCCTTTTACACTGCATTTTTTTTTTAGCCAACCAAACAACCCCTTAGAGATTTTAACTGGCAGCTTGTGCAATCTATTTTCTTTATGCCATTTGTTGGGAATCTTGGTTCCCTCATCTATATATACAGTTGATCTGCAATTAAAACAACCATTTGCATAACTGGGCAAGTTTCAAGTGTCAGTTGACATCAACAAGAATGTCAATGAAGAAGTGATCTAGCAAGAGGTTGGCAAACTAATTTAAATATAGTGAAAAGGTGATCTAATATGTTGTTTTAAGTTTAGATGATGTGTTTGAGGAAAAAAACTCGGATAATTGATTTTGATTGTAAGAGGATTCCATGGAAATAACACATTCATTCTTTCCTTAATTGATGATGAGTTATTGATGGTAATTTGCTTGATAGTTGTTTCAGTGGCTTTTCTTTTGAAATTTTTACCCTGCCAAGGGAAGATTTCAAGTTGGCATATCGTCAATTATTTTAATTCATGAACTTGTAGATTTGAAAGTTGGTCATTTAGAATCAGGTTGGAATTCCTTTGAGGATTACTAGCCTCCTTGTATAGGGTTGGTGTGCAGAAATTTTCTAGTGATTCAGAGAAAATTCTTGGGTATTTTACTATGTAAGATTGCGTCATCTGCTTACATTGTAGAATTATGGGATTCGCTCTTTCCAACCTAACTATCCAATGTTGTAATCGAGATCTCACATTGCTTTGTGAAAATCCCTTGGTAATCCACCAAGTGGATCAATATATTTGATAAAATGCCCGATTGGAATGACTGGGGTTTTATGCAATGAAGATTAACACACATATGGTAGACCAAATTGAAAGAATGATACTTTAATGAAGTTCTCGCCTCTTTAAAAACTATCTCCATAGTCTCTTCCTCTAATCAATGCTTCTGGCTTTTTTTTCCTTGTTTGTTTGCTGCCTCCCTTTGGCAATCGCTGATTTTATCCCTTAACAATGAAGGATTTTGCTGATTCTAGCAAAACAGAGATCCAAACAGCAGCGAGCACCTGGGTTTATTGCCTGATATGCTGTAGCCAAATGGCTATTTTGCACAAAATGCAAAATTCTGCTTTGGCTGGCCTTTCCCTGATAGAAAAACTTAGAGAGAGAGAGAAGCTGGCAGCTCTGCTTTACCTAGAAATAAAAAATGGAAAGAGGGATAGAAGCAGGCTAGTATTTGAGGAAGGAGAGGAGATTTTATGATTAGGGAATTAAATTTTTATTCAATCTAAACATAATACTTCAGAGTGCAACTTAACTTCTATTTCTAAAGATTCAAGAAATGACTGTTAAACGATTTAAATTCAAAAGAGCTAGAAAATAAGAAAGAAACCTTAAAAAAATTGCTAATAAAATATTAAAATATGGGATTTTATTGGAAAATAAAAAAAATCCTAATAGTAAGCAAGATAGTAAAAAATCCCTTATTTCTCCTTATGGATTGACTTGCCCTTTCTGGGGAGGACTTGGAGTTGCAAATTGATCGAAATGTTTTAGAAAATTGTGGAACCTGTAGAAATTCTCTAATTTTTAGAATCAATTTTGAATTTTCTTAAATATTTAGAAAATTTAGGGTATTGCAATTCGTAAAAAATGTTAAGTTTTGTCAGTATTGCTTTAAAACGGAAGCCAATATCTTAAACCTGAAGTTTGTTTTACACGTGCTCATCATATATTGGGTTTTTTTTTGGTGGTTAAAAATGGTACTTACGATGCCCATACAATATCTTTTATTTTGCACTTTTACAGGAGACATTGAACACACTCATCTGGTCAAAGGTTTGGATTATGCTTTACTTAACAAGGTTAGGAGTGAAATGGACAAGAAAGCAGATGATGAAGATGGAAATGATGGAAATTCGAGGTGAGAGACTAAAACTGATCTTCCATCTTGATTTTCTTGAATAGTTCAGGCATTTTTTTAATGGTCTTGAAAAGATTTTTTTTTTTTTGTTACCTGAACGTTTATTTGCATTTGATTTTTCTTTTGTGTCTGTTATCCCTAATTTGTCTGTTCATTATAGCCTGCAATTTGGTTCTGTTTATTTACATGTATTTATTTAAAACTTTGTATGTTTGAGTTATTTGGTAACAACTAAATTTTCTCATAACTTAATTATCAACCTAAAGTCACAACATTAAAGTTAATTTAAAAGCTTACAACTCTATTTTTTCTAACCTTTTTGTTTTTGTCTATTTTTCCATCCAAATGAGCTATGACATAACCCTGCTTGGATATGATTGTGGGCTTCGAAAATTTGCGCCATGTTTGCTTGGAGAGTTTGGTAGTTTCTAGGTCAAATTTTTGGAAGGTAGATCAGGCTTAAGATAAGAAGCTACCTAGAGATTTCAACCTCATTTCACGATTATTTTATGATCTAGATCAAGATCTCTCATAGGCATAAGCCCCATGGTTAATTACTCATCTCAATAATGAGAGAGAACTTTTGATTAATGCTAGTCATTAGAAGTTAAGTGTTTAGCATATAGTAGTAGATATTTAGTATAGGATTTGAAATTTAACATCATACACTTAATGTGGATGATGGGGGGAATGATGACGAAATCAATCAAGGGTTTATGGTACTCAAATTTTTGGAATGATGACAATTTTTTTTTAAATCAATATATCTTGAGGGTAATCTATTAATTTAAGATGCAGAGGTTAAAATTCTCCCTAATATCCTTTAGGAACTTGATTTTGGAAGAGTAAGAGTCCTGTTAAACTTCAAAAGGTGCCAATTTTTATTAAAGACAGAAAATAAAGTATGATTAAAATAATCTCGAGCATTATTATTCATAATTTTCTTTATGCGAAAACCAAATTAATTTTTATCATAGCGATAAAGATTGAAAGAATATAATAGTAGATTTTTGTTTGATAAGATTTGGCCATATCCTCCAAGTGTAATTATCAATGAATGTAACAAATCCTTTGGCCCTATAACTAGTAGGGGTTTTTGAAAGTTCCTGAATATCAGAATATATTGACATAAAAGAAGTCGAGCATTTGGATTCACTTTTAGGAAAGAGAACTCTATAATGTTTAGTCATTCCATTAGTCTCACAATGAGGGGGTGTTTGGTATTGGATTAGATTCAATTTTAGTAGGATTTACTAAATCCGGATTTACAGGATTTAGTAAATCCTAGGCTGATAAATCCTGAAATGTGTTTGGTATGATAATTTCTAAATCCTGTTAAATCCAGAGAAGATGTTTGGCAACAGATTACAGGATTTAAAACAATTGGAGATTTAAAATTCAAAGAGTAATATTAAGATACTTCAATACACTTGTTCTAAATTTCAGATAAGTCTAAGCCAAATAATTAACCAAATTAAACATCATATAATAGAAACTACTAATAAAATAAACAAAACACAACAACATGAATAAATTTTTTTGACACCGATTGACGACTAAATGAGAATACACTGGCACATAATAGAGATGTTGGTATTGGTTGCATTGGAGAGCATCTTCCTCAAAACGACCGATTTCTTTGACTATTAATCTGAAATCAAATAATCAAAAAAATAAAATAAGTAATGTACTCAAAGGTGAAATATTGTAAATGCATATAGAAATCCTTACTCGAGCATTCCACATATCAGTTGCGATGAAATGCCTTATCATTTCTCCCTGAATACTTTCTCCTACTGTTGTATGCAAGTTAGGATCTTCATCCGACATCTCAACATCACCACGTTCAGTATCGTGCTGCATTTCGGTCTGTGACATATTGAAATACATATCATGTCCATGATATCTACCTATAAAGTTGTGTAGAACTGCACAAGCAATAACCAAATCAGCTTGAACAGCAACAGGAAACTTTCTCATGTGTGTTAGCACTTGAAAACGTTCTTTCCAAATCCCAAAGGTCCTCTCTACCACATTTCGGAGTTGGGCATGCCGGTGATTAAATAGTTCTTGTTGGTTTGTATACCTTGTACTTGTACTTCCTCGGTAATCAGCTAGGTGATATCGATATCCTCGAAAAGGAGCAATCAACTTATCGGTGTTAGCGTAGCCTGAATCAACCAAGTAATAATTATTGCTGGGCACTCTAAATTGACCTTGCTCTACAACCCATCTTAGGACACGCATATCCGCTGCAGAACCTTCCCACCCAGATGCAACATACACGAACTGTCTATCAAATGACACTGCCGCCATCACATTCTGTGAAGTAAATCCTTTACGGTTTCGATATCGATTCTGTATGTTGCTACTGACTACTGCAGGTATATGTGTACCATCAATTGCTCCCAAAGCATTTTTAAAGTAAGGATAAAACATTGTATTTGAACGTACATAAGGATGACATTCCGCATCTCGTTGGGGCAAATTAATAAATTCATCTGCGTATGATATCAGAGCTCGTAGAACTATATTGAAGTATCTGCTTACTGTTTCTAGTGAATGCTGAAAGAATTCACACAACTGCCGATAACTGTGAGCATGTGCAACTCCACGCAAAAACAATGCCTAGTTGCTCTGCTGCTAGCATGTTTTTCGTATCACGCAGATGCCTACGACTTACTAGTAGATCTCGTAGGCTTATGAATACATCCGGAGGTAACCTGAAGCATTGGTATGGCCTGCCTGGATGGCCAGCAAGAACATCAAGAACATATCGATGGCCAGTATATGATCTATCAAACATAGGCCTCCTAAGTGGTTGTTCTTCATCCGAGGAAGAACTCTCTTCTAATAAATATGGAGTTATTTCAGCTATTGCATTGTTCACTTGAAGTTGTAAGTCCACCATGTTACACAACACATCCGGAAGAACTCCACGCAAATAGTTTGACATGACTGAAGAAGGAAGATAAGCAAATGCATTAATTAATTAAAGAATGCTACATATCATATTCCAAAAAATAAAAATATCTAGTTAAAATGAGATGCCACGTTGAACTAAATAGTTGAAGGTAATGCCAGAAATAGTGCTGTTCTCAAAGTAAACAAAAAACTGCATGTTGGTTTAATTTAAAAAAGCAAACTTTCCAAGATAACTGTTTGTTTTAATCTTTTGGCTTAAGAAAATAACCAAAAGCAAGCAAAAATTAAACCAGTTTTTTGCACAAATTGCATCTACAGCAACTACAATCCATCTATTATATTGTTCTAGTGTTTAATTATTTAAATAAGCCAAAGGCTTTAGTAATTTTCAAAGAAATAGTAATATTTTCCATAACTGCAAATTGTTTGTTTTCTAGTTTTCTGTTAAGACATGAAAGAAAAGTTAAAACTGTAGGAAAAAAAGATGCCGAAATAAGAATTTATTTTCTTTATTTTTTTGGATTGGAGAGATTAATATTTTATTAATCTATAGTCTGCATATCAGATAAACACAATAACGAGTAAGAAGACAACATATCAACCAGCAAAACAGGAATCATATAACATAATCTGACATATGCTTTAATCTCACTATCCCACAACATGAAAGAAGAACAAAGCCTTAAATTTAACCTCTAACACTCAGATAGATTTCGACCAAACAAAAGGCAAGCACAAGCAAAGAAAGACATTGGACCGACTAGAAGAAGATAACCCACGGATCCTAACCTACCAAGCCATCTTAGTTCCTCCAACTACAACCAAACTTTAGATGCATAATAACGTGGATGCAAGCTAACAATATATTCTATCCATTCTGTCAGAACTTCTCCTTCCCAAGTCATGAAAATGGCCTTGTTATCCTTATTTTCTGTGAGTGCATCCTGAACAGCTATCAAAGCATGTGTTGTCATGTTTTCTAATTGGCTTAACTTCGCCAAACAATCAAGCATGGTGTATGGATCGCTTCGTTCAACGGTTTCTTTAAAGACAACTGCATTCTTGTTTGACTCAGCTAAAAGTTGATTTAGATTTTGTAACCCATTCTTCCTTTTAGGACATCTTGCAGCTTTTGTTGGTTTATCGCTAGATCTTTTTGTACCCTGCGTTGGACTTGGCTCCATTTCTATACTTGGGTCAGCTGTTACACTTTCAGGTAAATTAGTGTATTGTGTTCTTTCCATTTCATAACTTACGCCATTTGCAGCTAGAAATTCATCCTCGAACTGTGGTGTTCCGTTGTTATTTAAGTTCATAGTTGGTTCCGTTACCATACTACATTTTGCCCCTGTTCCTACGGCAATGTTGTCCCCACAAATCTTCTCGAATATGTGGTACTGGTGGAAAGGATGTCTTCTAAATCGAGCTATTTTGGATGTACCTTCAATTATGAAATTTAGTGGTGTAAGACTGATGAAATGTAAATAAATTTGATACATTACTATATTGACATAAAAGTACATGTTTAATCTCCTCCCACAACTCATCAGTCGCTACAGGGATGTGTAACTCTTCATCCCAACCCCATCCGCTTCGGTTTGTTAGTTGGAATAGTGTTCTAAAATCAGCTTTCATATTTTTAAATCTTATCATTACAGAAGAATCGGTGTAGTTCGAGCCCAAACGGCGATTTAATGCAGCTACCAAGATAGTCCATTGTTCCTTCCGCATATTTCCATTAACATATTGTTCCAATAGCAACTCGCCAAGAATGTTGTTATGATCTTCTGACCACTTAGGACTACGAGATGTGCTTTTGGGTAGTCCTGAGTAAATAGAAACGTCATCACCGGCACGCTGTTGGTTATTACTGCCAGATAGTGCGACTCCTTTGCCCTTTACAAACTTCTGCATTTCTGTCAAACATTACCAAGGAGATTATTTGTATTCTGTTTTGAAAATGTCAATACAATTACATTTATTTTTAATTTTCCTTCAAGAACGTTTACCAGACTTTTGTAGGTAGATTTCGTTTGATGACTCTTTGTCGCTCACACATGCTACATTCATATCGTCAAAACCTAGATTTTTGACAACTCTCAATTAACCAGATAATAAATTCTAATTCTCAATCAATTGAGCACAATATTTTCTATGAATTTTTTAAGCTCAACTAAGACCTACTTTCGATTTAACATTTGACTTAACAAGTACTTTGTTATGCTCATTCAAAAAATTATGTTACTTTGTTATGCTACTTTAGAGCAGCAGATCCAAAGAAGGCTTATAAACAGCACCAAAGAGATGAGTTGACTTCTAAAGTTAAGAAAAAAATTGAATGAAGATGACAGTCTAGCAAAAATGCTCCCAGAATACACAACTAAGTAGAGGGCTACCTATCTACAAATTTTTTGAACTATAAATAAATAATTTAGTTTGACCATCTTCAAAAAAATCACTTAGCCCATATATTTTTCCTACTGAATGGGAATAATTGCTTATTTTTCATCGTAGGACTCGATACAGAGTTACAAGAAACTGATACAGAAAACAAAAAAAAAACTCTATTATGCAAACAAATATAAAAAAGACATACAAGAAACTAAAAGCTCTCAAACAAAGGTTCGAATAAGTTGCAATAAAATTCGTTCAAAGTAGACTTCAAGAGAACGTGTGCGTATACATGAGAATACACTTTTGTTCAAAAAAATTTTTCATTCATAAGTGATACATTTGGAAGCTAGGTACAAATTAAGCATAATATTCACCATAGTATAGCATAAAATTTAAAATCATATAAAAACAGCATAAAATTATTTTCAAAAGCAATACCGATCGGCGGAATAAGAAAATTAATTTAAATTTTTTTTTTTTTTGCATCTTCTTGATTTACCGATCGACGGAAGAAGAAAAAACAGGTTTTCTTATCGGGGCTACCTGCGCGGCTATGGGAGAGATCCAGCAACAAGGATGTGGGAGCGGCTAGGGCACACGACGAGGAGGATGGGGCTTCTTCTTCCATGAGCTTGTAGATAAAGAGTTCCGCGACACGGGCGCCGCGGGAAGACATTCACCAAGCAACTGTAAATCGCGTTAAATTCGGAGCGGAGCGGGATTAGGATTTAGGCGGATTTACCGGATTTACGCCGTAAATCCGTAAATCCTGGATTTACTGAATCGCCGGATTTACAGACTCCGAAAATGGCGTTTGGCTGGATTTACGGTAAATCCTACTTAAAACTTCTGGTAAATCCGATACCAAACACCCCCTGAAAGTTTTCAATATTAATATTTATAAAAAGAGAAGGATAAATTGTTGGGTTATGAGAGAGGGATGCCATAGTCTATAATGATAGTCCTAACTGATGTCTTTATTTAGAATGAAGTGAAGTATGATAAGTGGTCATCAAGTAGGTATTGCCATCCATTTATCTAGTTTGCATAATTATTTTTCCATAGTAAGGCCATAAAATATACTATGATTATTAAAAAATGTTACCTTGCCATCAATTGTTTTTGGTGATTTTATGAATAGATAGAAGATTTACTGCAATGTTAGAAACATGTAGCACATTGTTGAGAATAAATGAACAAGAAATAATGATATTCTCTTGGCCTGCAATAGTTGTTAGGGAGCCATCGGGTACTTCTATTCTTTTATTGCTGGGATAAGGCTTGTAGTTTTTAAAGATAATGGCAAGGTTTGTCATGTGATCATTGGCTCCTGAATCAAGTATTCATATTTCAGGGAATTATTTTAGACATTAAGCAAGAGAGATTGACTCAAAAGGTTTTTCGAGAGATTTGATGAAGTTTCTTATATTGTGAATTTCTCCTGATCTGAGTCCTCTAGTTTAATGAGATAAGCCCACCCTTTTCAATGGCTTTCTCTTGTTTCATCATAGCCTTATGGCTTTTCAGTTTCTAATATTTCTCTTTGATATGATCATTTTTCTGATAATAATTACACGGCAGGTTACTTTTGGAAAAATATTCTGTCCTTTTTTGGAGGATTTGATGGCAATAAATTTTTTACCTTGAATTTATCTAATTTTCATGGCCAACATTTTAGATTTGGAAGTATCAAGTATTATTATCTTTCTTCGTTTTTTTGGTTCATATAAGCGAGAAGATCCAATTCAGTGACCGTAGTTCTCTCTACTCCGAATTAGAATGCAAACTTGGTTGAATTCAACATTGAGTTTTGCAAAAGACAAAAAAATTATCTATGTTTACATCTTATTTTAGAACTACCACATCATCATTATATCTCATCTTGAGATCTTTGTAGTAATCTAGTTTTAGCTAATGGACTTTCATTGCATTGTAGTACTTCAACTTCTGAGTCTGGTTGATAGCTTTCTAAACATCTTTTGCAATTGTTAGGAATGTGTATGATTCACTAATTTCAGGCATTTTGGTGTTCCATAATCATGACCTAATCATGGATTCTACTTCATCCAGAGTGCAAAAATTGTGTTTTTTAGATTTGGCGGTGGATCAACAAAATGGTGGATTTTTTTCATTTCCTTTTGGAAATGTCTTCACAAACAAAAATTACCTTACATAATTTTTTTCTTTCAACAATATGAAGTTTGTAGCTGAAACTCTCCTTTGGAAAGATTAGTTTGATTTTCACCTTTTATGATTGTTGACTTTTTGGAAGGGAAGTAAAAAAATTCAAATATGATGAGGAGAATAAGATTGAAAGAGAGAAAAGATAAATGTTGGTAGGTGGATTATAATTTTTATCTTATAGAAAAGAAATGGTTAGAAAGCTTGAGTTGTTTATTCCTTCCATGGATATTTATACACACAACTAAAAACCATACAATCTTAAAGGAGAAATACGAATTATAAAAATTTTAAAAATTAAAAATTATGCTATCCAAAACTTTTTCCTTGTATGTGCAATCCATGACACTCTCTTTTCATGTTAAGCACATGAATCAATGGCACACATTTTCCCTTAATTAACACATGAATATGTGGATTCATGATACTCCCTATTTCATGTCAACTACATGGATCTGTGACATATTTTTCCTTATTTAGCATATGAATTCTGATACGCTTGGACCGGTCCACCTTGGGTCAGTCCAGCCGGCCCAACTTGTGGGCCGGCTCCTGTAGTATAGCAGGCGCAGGCTTGCTGGTCCACAGGCTTCCAATCCCTCCCCCCTTGAGGTGGGGTCCGCTACTTAGGGCTAATTGTTTGAGGGCTGTTTAGTCCTTTTATGTTATTTTTGTGTTTGCTTTAAGTAGGAGTTTGTATTAGGGTTAGGGCATCTGAAATTTGTGGTTGATTTTGTTATTCTTGGGGCTTAGCGTTCTTGGGCTGTAGCGGTGTCTAGGGATTGTGAGAGATAGATCCTCCTCTCGGATTGAGGATCAATTGTATCTTGTTATTTTCCTTCCGTTATCTCTGATTATTGCAATAAATTGTTGTTTTCTAGTTTTTCCTCAAAGTTTTGTGGATATTTCCTACTGTTTTTCTAAGATTGATAGGTTTTCATTTGAGATCTTCAAGTGTTTCCTATCAAATTCATATCTCCGTTTATTTCTTATTTAGCAATCAAAAGGCTATCAATTACACCAGCCATTAGGTAGTTCCAAAACTACACAAATGTTGGAATGAAAGAAACAACAAATTCTCCTTATTCTTGTCAATATATGTTAAAAAAAATGCATATGATGTTTTATTCAATATATTTTTGCTAGCTGTTTTTAGCTCCCGTTACTATGTGGTGGTCTCTTATGTCAGGTCACTTGGATCTTACCTTTCACGTGCATCTTATTGGTTGGCTTTCTGTAGATATATTAATGATGTCAAATATTATGAATCTAAGGAATCAATTACACTGTTTAAAGTATAATTTTTTACTTCAACCATATTTCCCTCAAACATAAATTTTTTTCTTTAGGGTGCATTGTCCCACCATTTTTTATACCCGAGCAATTATACCAAAAGCTAAGCATTTGTGGTTGACTGTCCATTTTTTTTGAGTTTAACATGTAACTTTTGTCAAAACTCTCTCATGTTTCACTGCCGTTTGTATTTGTTGATGTTTCCCCTGCTGAAGTCACATTTTTTGTAGTAACCCCTTTTGGGCCTATTTGGATAACAAATGGATTTCATGGAATCTTCAAGTACTTGTAAAAATGGAAAAGGAAACTCATTATTGATAAAGTGCATTTGGCTTTGTTTTAATGGAGAATTTATCCTATAAATTAATCTTTCCCCTAAATCTTCCCTATTCATGGGATTCTAAGCCGGACATTCAAGGATACAAATAACATTTCCAAGCATTTTCTCTTCTACATCTTTTTATGGAATTGCTTAAAATTTCTAATTCAAGGGATTAAGATCGTAATTGTGATAACCTAAATCCTAAAATTTATCTTTCATATGAGTTTGGTATGCATCTTATGACTACTAAGCACTCCGTAAAATCTAAGTGTAATTCGTTTTAAATAAGTTTTTGATATTATATCTGATTTAACAGGGTAACTAAGGATGATCAGCCAGTCATTTTTCGCACAGCAACTGCTAAGGTGAATAATCCTTTATAAGTTTACTTTATTTTCTTTTCGAAATTCATTTATGTTTCCTAAATAGCAGTCTTGATACAGTCAGTGTACCAGTGGATTGTGAAGCCACAAACCATAATCAAAGCCAATGAGATGTTTCTTCCAGGCAGGATGACTTTTATTTATAATATGGTAAGGACATTTTTTCTCCTTTTTTTTTTCAGATTATCATCTGATTATCAAGTTGTGTTAAATATTTTGTTCTTTTTATTCCCTTGCCAATCATTGGATTCTATGTTTTTTTAAGGAAACTATTATATTATTCCCAGATAATAAAATGAGTACATAAAGGGCAATTATAATGAAGTGCTCGACTAAAATATAAAAATTAAAAAGATAATTTAAGGTAACATGAGACAAAGTAGACCCATCCATCTATCTGAAAGCTGCTCAGAAATATGTGGTGAACTTGGTGAACTATCAACTGCATCAGAAAGCTGCTCAAAATATGTGGATTCTATCTGATAGGTGATGAAGAGATCCATGGAAAGCTCTCATTTATGGCTCCTGGCTTGTTGCCTAGTGAATATTAGAGAATGATAATAATCTTTTTCTTATTTTTGTCTCTCGTGACAAATATGATTTGAAACCTTTTATTCACATGGGCTATAATACTTGGTGAACTATCATCTGCATCAGAAAGCTGCTCAAAATATGTGGATTCTATTTGCTAAATGATGCATGATATCTTAGGTTCTTGGATTTTCCTAATGCAAACATAGGATGAGATGCATAAAAAAAAGCAAAATTTTTTAAATTTGTTGCCTGCCAACATTTAGTTAAAAAAAGATGCAAACTAGAAAGCACTTGGAACTCACGTCAAATGATAATTTAAAGACCATCTAAGTAAAAAATTATTCGAGTAATTTGAGATCGAAATAAAGTCATACAATGATTAGTTTTTGCACTACAACCAAGAATTACATATTATAGTAGATTTGTTCAAATCTCAACCACATGTAAAATCAATCACAAAACATTTAGATGAAAAATAGCAATGATAAAAGTCACTAATTAGAAGATTCAATCTTCACATTGTTAGAAGGAAATGCTTCTTTGGAAATTATTGTCAAGACATGCACCACATTTGAGGAATTGGCATAAAAAAACACACGAGAGGAATCTGAATTTCACTAAACTATTGCATGTTTCCCAAAATCTCATAATCTGGCTTAAAATTGTCCAAAAAAAAAAAATTTCAATCATAATTTTATCATTAGCAAAATAGCAAGCTTCAGATCCTAGCTATATTGCCACAATTTAGCGTAGGATGAAACATATCAATCCCTAGTATGTTAACGCATAAGATGCGTCTGATATCAACCATCAATTATGCACATAATCTCATCATTATGAATAACTTGATGATTAAGACAGGTAGAACTGTCTGGTGAAGTAATGAATGTGAATTCAGAAATAGGAGATGGAAAGAGGAAAAATCCAAGGGGATTGGTATCATTTTTATCAATCAGATATATTAAAAATTGAATTAATATTATAATTTTTTTAAATTTGTTATATATAATATTTCTCCCATTCATTATATGATTTCATATACCCTGCCATTCTTGCAGTTAAATTTTTTTTTAAGGATTTAGTATGAAAGTTTTCAAGATTTGAATGTACCTTTATCTTATTAATTAGTTTCAATTTCACATATCCTGTATTCACATCAACAAAAAATTTATAAATTTCACAACTAATAGTCAAGTCTCTACAAACAACTTATTGTAAATCAGATAAAGCATACAAAATCATGTAAATGATATTAAGAAAGCAATGAAAATACTAAAATATTGATAAACTCTAAGGGATATTAATGACCTATGAACAATTTCTAGAAGATGAGATCAAGGGTGTAAACAAGTCGAGCCGAGCTTGAGTCATGCCTAACTTGAGCTCAGTTGGTCGGCCAACTTGTGAGCTTGAGCTCGATTCTAGCTCAGAGGGCTTGCTCGAGCTCGCGAGCCAACTCACAAGGTCGTCGCAAAAACGTATGAAGATCGGTTTGATCGTTGACGCTTTCATAGCTGGAGAAGAAGGCATTGCTGTTGCACTTTTTTTCTACGAAGAAGAAGACCTTAACTAAAGTTAATTGGAATAATTAATGAAAGCTGAAGCTTCTTTACATTGGGAATATGGCCTCAAATTTTTATTTATTATTTTTTATAGAAAGCTACTGTAACTCATAGCTTTAGTGATTATTGTTGCTATAGTTTTTATTAGGCTGCAACTTTAGTCACTAATGTTTTTTTTTTTGTAAACATTCAAATTTAGTGAAAATAATAATTATATATATATATATATATATCCTAATTGTCATTTGAGCCAGCTTGCGAGCTCATGAGTCAAGCCTTATCAAGTATGTTTAATTGACGAGCTTAGGTTTAAGCTCGAACTCTAGCTTGTGGCTTGATAAGCTCGGCTCGTGAACTTGTTATCGAGTCGAGTTCAAACTGGCTCGACTTACTTACATCCGTAGATGAGGTTATAAAGAAAATTGAAAGCAAATAAATCACATAAATATTAGTTGCCTATATGGACGAACAATATTTTTAAGTTGAAGAACAATTGTAATCAATTGGGTATTTTTAGATTTGACAAGATATTTGGAGTTCATATTTCTTCTAAACTAGTAATTATAAAAAAAATATTGAAATGTTGACACATTTTCACTCCAATGAATTTGTGAGTGAGAAATCAAAATCCAAAAATAAATTCAATCCTAGATTAACTTGTTGAGATAATTTTGTTTGAAATTTAATTAGTTAAAATCATCCGAATTTTTTTTTTATTGGTTTATCAATCTTAGTAGACATGGTTGGTCAAGGCTAACATTCAGCTATGAATTCTATTTTTGTTAGAAGATCAGTTTCATTTTCAAAGAGTAGGTTCAGTCTCTATGAGAAGCTTAGGTTCATAATTAATGTCAAGTTAAGACTCTTTTTGTAGTTTCAAATATGATTTTAGGTTTACTTGTAGTTTCAATCTCAATTTCTTATTAAGGTTTAGATTCATAATTAATCTCATACTCAATTTCAATTTCGGATTTTGACTTTTGCTCAATTCTTGACTAAGGCTATTGAATGCATTCCAATGTAGGTACGGTTTCCAATTCAACAAGATTCTACGAAGATTCTTATTGTTATTGCAAGTCATCTTCTAGATATAATACATATCAAAAGATGATGATGTCTCATAAGTTTTAAATTAGATCATATTTAAACATGCAAGATTCTTATGTCTTATGTTTGATAAGCTTCGAAGGAGAAGCTGATCATTTCTCTTTAGGGGTTTCAATTTTATTTGTTTTGATCCTAAAAAGACTTGGTTAGACGGCCTAGGTTATGTGTTGCGGAGATGAGGATGCTTAGGTGGATGAGTGGATTTACTCTTAGAGACAGGATACGAAATGAGCATATACGTGAAAAGGTTGGAGTAGCTCCAGTGGAGGATAAGATTAGAGAGAGTCGCCTTAGATGGTTTGGTCACATAAAACGGCGGCCTTCCGATGACCCAGTTAGGAAAGTAGAGGTATTAGATTTGACTTATGTTAAGAAAAGTAGAGGTAGACCTAAAAAGACTTGGTTAGAAAATATTAGAAATGACCTTTCTCTATTAGATTTAAACGAGAATTTGACTTTGAACCGGACACAATGGAGAAAAAGGATTCATGTTGCCGACCCCACGTAGTGGGACAAAGGCTTGTTGTTGTTGTTGTTGTTGATCCTAAAATTATGTTGTAATATGCATCAATATTCAAAAATATGGATATAGCTTTATGCAAGGTTTTTAGTGTATTTTAGCTTAATTCATCCCCAATCTATCTCTTATGACCTTTATAATTTTAATTCATCCTCAAGGCTTTTAGTGTATTTTGAATGTTGAGTGATTGTGGTGATTACTTGAACTTAAACATCACTTTGGTTGTTTTTATTATGATGATGATGTATCTTTCAATTTAATAAGACTTTATATTAATACATATATTTATTTATTATTATTAAATATTGTGCACTATATTTAAAATGACATGTGCGGCGTCGTGCGCTATGACTCCGTGGGAATTTGCACCCTTGTGTTCCATCCGTCATTGACAAATATGTCCTACATAGAGTTATTTAGGCTCAATTATGACAGTGCTTGAAAATGATTTTAAAACTCGGGTCATTTTCAAGCTCAGCTCAAGCTCAATAAGAATATAAATAAATGACTTTGAATGACGTAGTTCTTGACTTAATTCGATTCATTGATAGCCCTAATTAGGTCATTCTTCGATGACCTATGTAAAGCTTGACCCAAATATGAGGGACTTGCATGATATTTACACATTTTCTAAATATTTAAAGTGTTTTTTACTTTATCAAGTACTCAAAGAGACCTATATAATACGTTGATATTAGTGGTTTACTCATATGGGCTGCTGTGCTCATATGAAATATTAGTTGGGTGCATTTCAATTATGCAATCAACTATGGTTAAAAGTGTCATTTTTAAGCCATCATCTTGATGTAAATTACGGCATTAATGCGGTTAATATACACCAATCTGAAGTATGGGGCCAGTAGGTACCAAGACAATATGCTCAGGAAACTGTAAATCCTGATAATTTTTTATAGTTTGGTTGTTTTAAGGAGAAAGATTGTCTGTATAGGAAAAGTGTTAAAGTGTGCTAACCATTGGAGGATTTCTAAGTCTGAAGCTTTTTTGACTTTCAATCTCTTGGCTCTAAATCCATAATTGAATTGAGGATTTGTATGTACCATTTGGAGATGCATCCAGAGGCCCAAGTGTAGTCTTTGCAAGCTGTAATTGAAGAACATATTTCTCTCCTGGACTCATGAGTATGATCTAAATTGCTCGTGTCAAATATCGGCCTAAGGGTTTAAATATTTTGAGCCTGCTAGAAAATGGAGTATCCTGGAGGACTTTTTACCTCTTTGACGAGATAAATATGAAGTGGAATTATACTAGCTTGATTTTGAATCACTCACGGCCTTATAACTTATTGTTCAAAGATGGGCGTGCCATAAAGAAAAGAAAATATATAAGCTAAACCGAAGTTGAAGGAAAAAAGAATTTGCAAGAAATAAATTAGATGTACCTGAATTTGAAAAAATACATGAGATTCATTACCTACAATCTCCATAGCTCTTGCAAAATCTCCGCTGTTTTTAACAACCTTGAATTGTACAATAGTCATAAGAAAATGCGAAAAACTAACCTGAAGATTTTTTTTGGGTGTTTAATTATATATAATCGTATATGAATAACTTATTTTTAGGCTGCAGGATATGCAGCCTTCGCAATCATCCTGCAACCTTCGCTTTCATATGGTTTCCACTGCCAAGGTTTAATTTTTCATTCACGACTTTTCTTTAATATCTGCTAAATCTGCAATGCTATGATTTTATTTTCCCGTATGTTTACTCTTTGTGCTTCTATTTACTGATAATGATGATGGTGATGATGATATTTCATTTCTTTATCTTATGAACTTTCTTGATCGAAGTAATTTTTATAACAGGAAGATAACTTTCATGATATACCTACTACTCTGCACAGAAGTAAAGCTGACTGTCCAGTTCCTGAGGTTTGTATGTTTCCCACTATTCTGTGGTATCACATTCATGCTAGAAACTTACTCAATTTGTTTTATGACATGATTATGCAGGAAATGGTTACTGTTAGTGTGGATAGTTCTGTCCTTGAGCGAATTTCTAAAATCATGTCATATCTCCGTCTTGGTTCGTCAGGGAAGGTTCTGAAGAAAAAGAAAAAAGATAAGGAAATGAAAGGTCTGTATTTCTCATGTGAACCCAAAATACTTGAGAATGTGAGGTTTTGGAAGTGTTCAAAATTTATTCTTTATGTGACATTGGAAGCAACAATTAGCTAATTGGCTTGACGCATCTATATTGGGCTGCACTTATAATTATTTTAAATATAAAAAAAGGTTATCAAGGGTAAAAACTTTTAATCCCTAATTTGATTCTCTAAATCCCAAGGCTTATTAATGAATACCTAAGCCAACTGGCTAAACAATGCTAAAGTATAGGGAGATTTTGGAAACTAATATAGATATGCCACTTTGTCATTGTTTAGCTGTTTATCTCTTAATCCATTTTTATACATAAATTAAGGGCATGGGTAACGAAAGTTTAATATCAGTTTTTTTTTTAAATATTGATCAATGATTCAATGTAGTAATAATTACATGCCAGTTAATTACTAAATGTGAAATATTTCTATTTTGTAAATTTAAAATTACTACCCAATTATATTTATTTTATTTAGATCAACTTTTTACTGATAACATTTTAATTTTTTCACCTCTTAACATTTATCTCTCCCCACATTCAGCAATTTTTCCTCAGCCTGGCTTTTTTTCTTTTTTTATGGGGAAAACTAGGGCTGACCTGTTTTTGAAAAAGGTGGTGTTTGCCAACTTTATGTTTAGGAAGAGTAGGTTTCATTTTGTATTTTATTTTATTTATATTTATAAGGATTGGCATGGCTGATAAGAATACACCAGACCCCAACACTCTAAATGAATCCAACAAGTGAATCAGGCAGAAAACTTAACCCAGTCTCATGAGATTTTGTAGTGGATCTAGTCATCCAACAATGACCTGTGCTATCTCTTTTATATGTGTATCAATTGCTTTAATTCCGATAGTTTCCTTTCATCATGTATAAAACATTGTTACAATATATATATAGTATTAAACTTAAACCTTTAACATTTCAGATATGGATGAAACTTTGTGAGAAAGTATCTAATAAATAATGATAAATGTTTGGTCATTCACTGATGAAACCTTTTTGATTTGTCAATTGATGCAGACAAATAGATTAAAAAAATCAAACGGAGAACACTAAGGAAAGTAGAACTTGTCTAAATTCAAAATTTAGTAAGCCAACACCAAACAAACGGAAGTTAGACAAATAAAAAAAACTAAAATGAAAACTATCCTCAGAACAACCAGCTAGTGGTCACCTCACATGCATCTATATAATAGGTAAAATGATAAGTGCTCAAAGACATGCAAACTAGTGGTCCACCATAGCTACTTTGGGCTAACTTCCTCCACAAACTCCTCCAGCAAATGCTACCAAACCAGCCAACAAACACTAGGGCTGTCAATTCGGGTCAACGGGTCGGGTTCGGGTTCGGGTTCAACTCGAAATGACCCGGCGCTAAACGGGTCGACCCGAACCTAACCCGTTTAGCTAAACGGGTCTCCTTCCTGAACCCGAACCCGACCCGGGATAAAACCGGGTCGGGTCGACACGACCCGCCAACCCGCCAATTTCCTTTTTTGGGGATTTTTTAGGAATTATAAAATAAAATATAAAAACTGTATAAATTCTAAACATATTAAATTCAAATTGCAATGAAAACAATAAAATTAAAATTTTATTAATTCTTTACATTTTAATTTTTAAAAGTATATTACAAATTACAAAATCAACATAACTTTTTGAAATTGAAAATACAAAAAAATATTACAATTTTTGAATTTGACAATACAAGATACAACTTCTCAAGTAGTTTGCTGAATGGCTGAATGCATGACTTTAATTCTTTGAATAATTTGCTAATTGCATGTGTAGTCGTTCATCTGAAATCTGAACATCTCACCAATCAACCTGCAACAAAAAAAAAGAAAAAAAAAGCGACATGCTCGATGAGTTAGGGCTCAGGATGAACCTGGCAAAGATAAAAGAACCATCATCTATTCATCTGTTCATCTGCAACAATTTCAAGCCCTCCAAGATTACCAATTGGGAAAAAGAATTTATTTAATTTAGTATCTATTCAGTTAAAAAGTATCTGCTCATGTGAAATAAATCCACTTTCCCTAATTTGTAATCTGGTTGCTACTATTGCTACTTCGCCAGGTTCTTCATCACATCCCTATAACATTAACTGCCATCAGAATTCAGGCATCAGCTATTTAGATTTCACAATTTCAGCAGAAGGCAATGCCACAAAATGTCAAAAACTGCATAATAATAGAAGTCCCAAACTCGGCAACTCCAGTTCTCCAAACTCCCAAGTCCCAACCCAATCAAGGCAATCATACAGCATTACAGCCAGTACGTATAGTTCTAACAGTATCGCAAAATCAGCTCCAGTTCTCCAAACAACACCATATGGAAGAATTAAATAAACCAAATCTAACCAGCCAAATAAGTCCAGAAAGAACTAGTTGGAACCCAGGCAGGCTGCAGGCACCCACCCAACCCAACCAAATCAACTCAGCATAACAAAAAACAAGCAGAATAGAAGAAAGTTTGCAACCCAACCAAGAGCTGCTGCTGTGCGACAGAACATATGAACGTCCAGAAAGCTTGAACACAGCAAGCAGTTACAAGACAAAAACTTAAAGCCCACATCTCAACATCATTACATAATTACAGGAAACATAAAGCAGGAAATAAGCACTTAAGCAGAAATAAATAGAAGGTGCAGAAATCAACAGAAAGTTGAAAGCAGAACATATTCTACCAATCTAGCAGGTTGTGCACAGCAAGCAGCCGCCAGCCAACACTCAGCAGGCAACAACAAGACAATAACAATATAACAGCTCCCATAAGTTCTTCACAGTCATTACTAACATAAACTACAGATATTAGTTGTTCCCAACAAAGTACAGCAAATGTTTAAGCTGTTATATTCACTGTTTCATTCACATTGCCAATTTGATTCTCCTGAACACCAAAGCCAATGATGTTATCTGTCACTGCATCAAGCTCAGTGTCTTTTGTATCTATAACCAAAACAGCATCATCGATTAATAGAAGTTGATAAGTAAAAATATAAATAACAACAAACTACACCTTAGAATATCTTAGTATTATAAATTTATTACCTTCTTCACTGTACAACCAATCTTTTGTGCAAACCAATGCTTCTACAATATCATGTTTCAATGCACTTCGATATTGGTCTAGAAGTCTACCACCATTACTAAAAGCACTTTCGGATGCGACGGTAGAGATTGGAATGCACAAAACATCACGAGCCATTCTTGCAACTTGAGGAAATCTGTATTGATTTACTTTCCAATAAAGCAGAACATCTAACTCACTATTCCTATCCAATTTGGGTTCATCCAAATATATCTCAAGTTCTGATTTTTTCGGCAGAGCTACATCCACCTCGAATGAGTCATAATCCTGTGTTAAGTATTTTAGCTATGTGCTAAGTTCGAATAACATAAAATCATAACATAACTTAAAAATTGTAAGGAATGTGAATGTAAAGATAAATCTGTAGAAATTGTGATTTAATAATTGTAGTGGATTGACTACTTGAGGGAGTTTGTCGTGAAGATTGAGATGATTGAGATGTAGTGGTTGAGGGTTGCTCATATGTGTTTGAGTAGTATGAAAAAAGTGCGTGCAACTTCTCTTTTACTTTTGCAATCTCATTTGAATAATGACCCGAGTAAAGTTTCTTGTAACACCATTCAACAAAGTTAAATTTGTACCTTTGATCAAGAATTACTGCTATTGCTAAAATAACACTGAAATCTGACCAATACTTCTCAAACTTGGCAAGCATACCAACAGTCATTCTCCTTATATACTCTTCCCCAGATGACATTTCATATTTTAATGTGGCATATGCGGTGGATACACATGGGAAATAAAGATTTGCAGTTGGGTACTTTGATCCAGAGAAAATACAAGTAATTTCATAAAAGGGTGCTAAGAACTTGCAGATATTAACCAATTTTTTCCATTCAGAAGTTGATGGACAAGTCTTGTAGTTGGAATCACTAAGCTCCAAATGCATAAAAGCACGTTTGAAGTATATGGCACTATCAAGCATAACAAAAGTAGAATTCCATCTAGTTGGTACATCTTGCATCAAGCCTCTATTATTTTCAAGCAAACTTTGTCGTACACATTCAAGGAACTTTTGTTTTCTTGATTGAGAGCCTTTAACATATTTGATGCTCTCCCGAACCTTCACAATAGATGGATCAATCTCTTTCAATCCCTCCTGAACAATAAGATTAACTATATGTGCGTAACATCTCATATGGAAGAATTCACCATTGCATAGAAGACCATTTTGCAAATTCAAATGATTTCGTAAATAATCAACAGAAACCGTATTAGCTGAAGCATTATCTAGAGTAATGCTGAAGAGTTTGCTATCAATTTTCCAGTCAATGAAAAGTTGTTGGAGTTTTTCAAACAATGCTAAGCCATCATGGGGGCGTGGCATGAAACCAAAATTTAAGATCTTCTTTTGTAGCCGCCAATTATTGTCAATAAAATGTGCAGTTAAGCATACAAAACCATCAGTGTTGATGGAAGTCCATAAATCATAGAAGAGCTTGTATTTGTACTTTTTCCTTGATAAACATTTTTTTACAATCATTTCGAGCTGTATTTCTAGAAAAAAATTGTAAATCAGGTCGCAAGTACTGAAGCAAAGATCTAAGACCTTTCCATTCCACACACTGAAAGGGCAGATCATGCATGACTATGCAGGTAGTAAACAAGCATCGAAATTCATGATAATCAAACTTATTTTCGACCATAGAAATAGAAGTGCTTGTGTTACTTTGAAGAATAAGCTGTCCAATATCATGGGAGTCCCGTTTCTTACAATTTTTAAGGTGACGTCTCAGATTACCTGTACCATTTTTACTATCACAAAAGTACGTTGCCCCACATTTCCTACATTTGCAATATTATTTTCCATCCTTTGCAAGTGGCAACATTTCATAAAATCCCCAAACATTAGAGGTCAACCTCTTTTTTTTTTTTTTTTGCTTTCATCAATTCTAACTATATTACTATTATCACCAATCTCCCCCACATCCGCATTGTCATACTCCTCGCTATCAAACTCGACATCATTTTCAATAGGCACTTGCTCATTATGCTCAGAAGGATTACTTGCAATAATTGTATTAGAATCCTACATCTAAATACAAAGAATGTACATTTTTATCAAATTAAGAAATTAACATGCATAATATGATAATAATGAATTTAAATTTTTAATCTACTAAACAAGCATTAGTATTAGTATTGTAACTAAACAAGTAAAGTAGTAAACAAAACAAACATGTTGGTAGAGACTAGAGAGTAGAGAGGTAAATGTTTATTGTCTTGCTTAGTTGCTCTAGCCTATTGCACTCTTGAATCTTGATGATACCAAATAGGAAATATATATAAATATATAATATGCAATTGAAACATCATATACCATTATGCCTAAATAACAGTCTAACAGATAAACAGACAAGTGGTAGCTTAGCAAAATAGCAAATCAGCAAATGATCTCCATTCTCCAAACTCCAGAATGACTAGAACAACAAAACAAGTTCACAATAACAAGTCAGCAAATGGCCAAACAACCGAATTCACAAATCACAACAGCTATGTGCGTTGATAGAAAAGATAACCACATTCTCCATTTCTCCAGAGTCCAGACTCCAGACCAACATAACAAAATTAAAAAGGTCACAACGGAAAACCCTAATCTCCTAACCAGCAGACGGCAGACCAACAGCAGTCAAACAACAAGCGTGCAACGGTGCAAGACAACAAACAAGGAAAATTCCTAAATCCTAATAACAGAAAATCTGAAACTCTTGAACATCTAAAACCGTAAAATCGAAAAAACGGAAAACCTATTCTTCAAAATTCAAACGCTTTTCAAGTTTCAACTTCACTTTCAAGACACCCAAAGTCTCAAACAGTCAAACAGCAATAGCCGAAATACAGAGTACTGATTACAGAATACAGACCGTCAGGAATTCGGGAAGCCTGACTGCTGGGCTTATGCTGGAGGAAATACCGAAATAGGAAAGAATGAGGAGTCAGGAGATGATAAGAACTGAGAAGTTGAGATCGAGAACGCCAGCGACTCAGCAAGCTACGACTGCACCACTGCGGGCCTGCGGCTGAAACCCTAAATTCCAAAATCCCTAAAACGAGAACGAGCTCGGAACCTGAAACGAGGCTTCGCGGGGGGTGGGGGGGGGGATAATAAAATGCCCACGAAACGACGAAACGTCGTATTAATGTCGCTAACGTCAGGTCGGTTCGGGTCATCTTCGGGTTAGTAGGTTGACCCGAACCCGACCCGAATTTTATACGGGTCCAAAAATGAGACCCGAATCCGACCCGTTTCTTAAACTGGTTGACCCGAACCCGGATTTTCCGGGTCGGGTTCGGGCCGGGTTTTCGGGTCGTGTCAGTTATTGACACCCCTAACAAACACCTTCAAAAGCTTTAGAAGAAATATACAAAGGGGTGGACACTTGCGGAGAGAAGAACTAGATAAGAAGCCCGAGATGAAATTAGAGAGGAGAAGAGAAGGGGGCAAATAGCTCGCAAGCTATCAAGAAGAAAACCCTCAGGTTTTAGAAATTTTCACTCACCAAAATCTGCTCTAATGCCACAAAATAGCCCCTATTTATAAGAGAAGAAAGGGAGCCAAACAGCCAAAACAGCCGCCCATCCAAGCCAACCAGAAGGCAGCATTTAAAATACATTGGGAGCCCAAGGGACAAAGAATCCTTCATTAAAAACTTACAGGAACCGAACAACATCCAGAGACCCGAACAGGCAATCCACGGGAAAGCAAGGAACCGAACAGGCAATCACAGGAAAAGCAGGGGACTGAACAGGCAACCACAGAACCGGTTCCAAAATACCCAAATCAGCCCAAAAGACTTGGCACCCAAAGAAACTAGCACACCAAAGGAATAGCATGTCTAAGAGCACCACCTACACATGATCATTTGTTGTCTTCCAACATAGGATAGAAAAAAAAAACATAAAATTCATAAACATAAAATTTATATTACAAAGAAGTTCAAATTAAAATGAAATTAGAATGCATCATCAATACTTCATTTCTAGAAGCTGCTCCTCATAGTTTGGTGAAGACGTAAGAGAAGCTTATCAAAGAAATCTATAAGCTTCTTAAGAAACCTTCTCAGAATTTCCTAGTCAATCAAAGACTCGGATTATTGTGTTCCTTTGAACTGTGTTTTTATTACTGATAAGAGCAGAAGAAAAAATGCTTCATGTTTTTTTCTGTCAACTTCTTTGTTCAACTTATTGAAATGAGGTGAAAGTACACACATTCATTATAGAATTTATATTTTGTTGTCATGTGTATTATTTTTCTATTCTTGAAATCACCCTTCTGATCCTTCCAAATGTAGAGCACACTTCGTTGTTCTTTACAACCCAGTTTCTTAGAGGAGTCCGCGCTTCCATGAATGCGAATATTTTTTGCTATAATTTGTTTTATACTTTATCCTTTCTTTTTCATATAAATTGTCTGTTAATCAGTACCCTATAAATTATCTATATTGATGTGGCAAAAAGTGGGTACTTGGTTGGTATTTACCAATCAACTGCAGTTCCATTGGCGTCTAAAAAGCAGATAGTTTGCTTTGAACATAGTTTACATGGAAATCAACATTCTCCAATCATATATGCTCTTGATGAAAAGAGCACGGGGTACAGTTTTAATATTTTCCATTCTTATTTAGTTTATTTCATGCATATTTCATTTATTTCAATATTGTTAGTCTTTTATAATAGAGGTAAATAATTGCAGTAACGGGAAAATTCTCTCTTGACAATGACATGCAGGAGATGAGAAACCTATCCAATCTAATGGTGTCGTCTCAAAGCACCATCCCGTAAAGGAAACCCTTCCTCCCCCTCCTCCTCGCCATGCTGATGCAAAGGAAAAGCAACCCCCTATTGTTGCAAGAGTAGAGGTGGATGACATATTTGTTGGGGATGGCATTGACTATACTATTCCCAGCAAAGACACTAGCCAGAGCCCTGTTTCAGAGGACATGGAGGAGTCCCCACGGAACCGGGAGAGGCAACCTTATTTTAATGAGCCTGTATATGGTCCTGTCCCACCTTCTGAACCTGCTCAAGCTTGGCAACAAATGGTGTGTTCATCTGCGTATTGTGTTAAAACTTATTTGGAACTTGATGTGTGTCAATGCCAGTAGCCGGGTATCTGTTACATTTTCTTTTCTTTAGCTTTGGCATTTGAATTTTGGAAATTACTTTATTGATAGTTCTTTTTTATTATTATGAACTGTTCTAGTTTTCACTGCTACATTTATGACTACTGAAAATACATTCAGTAGATTGCTTGTGATACTTTCAGTGTTAAATTATACATTTAACTTTCTTTTTAGCTTCCTTTTATCACCCAGCTAGGTCAGTTTTGGGTTTACTTCTTTTCACATTTTAATTTTTGTGTTATTATATTGGCCTCTGTTTTGATACGTTTCCCTTTTCCAGAATGGATATGATGTTATGCAGGCTCCAATGGTTGCTGCCAATTATCCAGAAGATTGGCATAATTATCAGTATGCTGAGCAACTGGCTTATTCTGAACATTATCTTCAGCAGAATGCTCAGGAATATGATGCACTTGCAGGAACCCAATTGCCACAGGATCCTCGTTTTATGACCCAGGAAGATAAGGACCGAGGCCTGGGTTCTGTTTTCAAGCGTGATGACCAGAGGCTTCAACAGCTTAGAGAGAAGGATGCTCGTGAAAAAGATCCTAATTTTATATCCGAAAGTTACTCCGAGTGCTATCCGGGATATCAGGAATACCACCGTGAGGTTGTGGATAGTGATGATGAAGATGACTTATCAAAAATGGACATGGGTGGCCGGGTAAGATTATTCATTATGTCTAAATTATAGTTACATAAATTGTGCTAGATGCATGCTCGGTGCTCCTTTCCCAGTAAATAGCTTGGAACTACATCTATTGATAGATGCCTAGCTTTGGTATAATGTGACTATCTTATATTACACTGCAGTCTGTGTATCGGAAGGGATGGAAATGCAAGTTTTCTTTACTGAATGGCATAATTTTGTCCTGATATAATGATTTTGGCTTTTTGGCCTTTTGCATGTGCTAGGATCCTCGTATATCAAAACCCAACATCACATTTTTATTTTTTATTTTTTATTTTTTATTTTTTCATGCACCAGATCCCGTGGATAATATCATGTTTGCTGTAAGTCACTGTTATTCAGAAAAAAAACATGTCCAGTTGTCATCCTCCATAATTGTGAACTGATGTTGTTTGGATGCAGTATTTCCCTTCAGTACAATTTTTACCATTAGTTTTTCTCGTCATGTTTACCTTTTACCATGCAATTAGTTATGCTTTTAACTTTTTTCACCGCCTAAAATTTTATTGGTTGATCTTGTCTAACGTGGTGGATTCCTTTGTCACAAACTGAGACTTTCCTGTTTTCTGCGATGGGCTTCTATGTGAAAAACTGTCCTCGAATGACCACCGATTACTCATTGTAGGTCTAATAGAGCAAACTGAGAATTTCGTTTGTCACAAACTGAGAATTTCCCCGTTTTCTGCGTTTCATTGCTCATAATCTTCATCACCTTGTGCCAACCGATTACTCATTGTAGGGCTAATAGAAGCCATGTTGACGACATTATATTATTATGTCTGATCTGCTGAAATATTTTATTGTTTTTTGTTATATATATTTTTTCATTTGTAGTGTCAATAGCTATAAGACAGCAGTAAGGCATGAACCTGCATCAACAATGATGTTGTAGAAAAAAATTAAGTTCTGTTCAGTAAATATATGCCATCATGTTTTAATATAGATTGGTGTATATTATAGGCCAAGGGGCGTCTTCATCGATGGGATTTTGAGACGGAAGAGGAGTGGGCTAAGTACAATGAGCAGAAGGAGGCCATGCCTAAGGCTGCCTTCCAATTCGGAGTGAAGATGCAGGATGGAAGGAAGACAAGGAAGCAGAATAAGGATCAGAAGCTCAATAACGAGCTGCACAAAATCAACAAAATCCTTGCTCGGAAGAAGGCAGAAGAGGGGCCTGAGGATGGCAAACACTTTGCTGATGATGATGATGATGTGCAGCCTGGGAAGAAGCTCAGGATTTGAATTATCCTATTGTACTAAGCAATAGATTCAGCAGAGAGCATTTGTAATTATTCTTGTATTATCTCTAGCGTAGTTTTATGCCTCCAATGCTATTCGCATAAATGCTCACCGTGTGAGATGTAGCATAGCTAAAAACTGTCTCAGCTTCAATGTGTGCCCCCAACTTGTTTCTGCTGGTTTTCAGTATTGTAAGCAATTAGTTTGATATGTTCGTATTGCATTATGGGTTTCTTGTAGATATGGACCGTTTAAAATTCTAGAGATTATATTTAATTTAGCTCAGCAAACATTAAAATATAATAAAATAAATCAAAAAAATTTTCCAACATCAATAATGTGCTTGGTGGTTTGGTTGCATAAAACGGCAGCCTCCGGATAACCCGATTAAGAAGATAGATGTATTAAATTTAGTTTATGTTAAAGAAAGATAGAGGTAGTTTTAAAAAGATTTGGTTAGAAAATATTAGAAATGATTTTTTCATTAGATTTAGACGAGAACTTAACTTTTAAAAAGACACCGGAGAAAAAAGATTGTAGTTAATTCTATGTAGTGGGATAAAAAGCTTCTTATTGCTGTTGTTGTATTAATAATGTGCTTGATGCAATCATAACTTTAGCTTTTAGGGAAGTGATGCATTAGGCTAACAGTATTAATGATCCTTTTACTCACAGTAATATATAGACTTTAGCTTTTAGGGAAATGATTTCCAAACGTGACATGCTTATAGTCAAATTGAGCGGCTCGACAAGACAAATCCAACGAGCCCAAGATCGCCAAATTCTGATATCATTAAGATAATCAAATGTCTAGTAAACTATCCACGATCAAGGAAATCAACATCGGCCGTCCATTCAAACCACTCTCAACTTACCCTTGATCTTTCTCCTATTTACTGGCCATGCCACTCTCAGAAATTTATAAATAGACCCCTCATTTCTCATGGAAGGGGACCCCAAGCAAAGAAGCAAGGAAAAGAAATCTGAGATCTCTCTTGGCACCAAACTCCTCCTCAACCACCGCCCGGACATCCGTCAGACCACCGACTAACATTGGACTTCCGTCGGACCACAGACTGACGCTCAGACTTCCGCCGGACCACCGACTGAAGCTGGACTTCCGCCGAACCATCGATTGACGCCAGACTTCCACCAAACCACCTACTGATGTCGGACTTCCATCAGACCACCAATTAACACCGGACTTTAGTTGGACCACCAACTAACGCTCGAACTTCCACCGAACAACCGACTGATGCTGGACTTCCGCCGGACCACCGATTGATGCTGGACTTCCACCGGACCACTAACTGACGTCGGACTTTCGTTGGACCACCGACTGACGCCAGACTTCCGTCGGACCACCGACTGACGCTGGACTTCCATCGAACCACTGACTAACACCGGACTTCCATGAGACAACCGACTAATGCCCAAACTTTTGTCAGACCACCGACTGGTGCCCAGACTTCCGTCGGACCACTGACTAACGTCGAACTTCCGTCGAACCACCGACTGACGCCCGGACTTCCACCCAACCGATCGTCGTCGGACCTTCACTTGACCCCCGTTTGTCACTATATTTCAACCAGACGATTGATTATTGTAATCTAATCGTCCTCAAGGATGATTCAGTCAACTATAATATACTTAAACACTAGTGGAATCATTTCAACTAGGTGGGCCCCATGGTTTTTTCCCTTTCTAGAGTTTTCCACGTGAAAAATCTTATGTCCTCTATTTGGCGCTGGATATCCGTACAACACTGAGACGTAAAGTTCTAACCTATCACTACGTATATATTAGCCCGCAACAAGGCTATCAAAATTTTGTTTGGGACAGTTTTCTTATTGATTTATTTTTCAGATAATAACTACTATTTCCCTATAATGCACCGACACTCCGTTTTAAGAGGGTATGCAGTGTCGGACACGGACATACGTCCGACACGGCGGGGACACGTGTCGGACATGTTATTAGTGTGTCCCATTTAAAAAAAAAGCCGGGCACGCGTGTCTGGCTATTTGATAATTAAATTTAAAAAAAAATAAAAAACAAAAACTCTAGTCCCACTATTTTATATTAGCCGATTCATGCCCGAGTCTTCATCTTCGTCCTAATCCCGTATTCCTATTCATATTCGTGGTCTTCCCGAGCGATTGAGGCGAGCAGCGGTCAACTGGAGATCTTTCCTGCGAGCAGTGATTGCCTGGAGATCGCACCCTTAGTCTTCCCTTCCGGCCATAAGCAATAAGCCTTCCTCCTTAGTTTCTGTGCGCAGCCGAGGAAAGGCGACACCAAACTGCATAAAAATTTTCAAACCTGTAAGTTGATTTCATCATTTTTTTCTCCATTCATCATTTCTGTCCATTTAGATGCCTTTTTCTATGCTTAACCTGTCCTTTTGCAAAAGCACAGCAAAAGGACAACTAAAGTGCAACAAAAAGAGTAAAATTTTTTCCTTAACTGCGCTTTAGTTGCGCTTTGGCTGCACTTTAGGTGTGCTTTAGGTGCGCTTTAGGTGCGCTTTAGCTGCGCTTTAGTCCCTTGGACCCCCGGCTGTCCAGCATATTGTTGTATTCATCATCTTTAGGATAAGTGAAACATTATGTTTAGGGGTTTGATATATTGCACTAATTTATTAAGCCTTTATTTTTTCCATTTCACTAGTGTGTTTGAAAGCAAAATGAGCTCTACTGGTGGTGGGAGTGGATTAGGTGACAGTTCGAAAGAGCCATCTGTAGATATTGATAAGCCCTTATGGATTCATATTACAAAGTTAGGAAAAACTTCTGAAGGAGGAGGTAATGTGTCATTCAAATACAATTATTGTGGTGGCACCTACAAAGGATCTTATTCTAGGGTGAAAGCACATCTACTTAAGATTTCTGGTCATGGAATTAAAATGTGTCCTAAGATTACTACGTCGCAGTTGATTGAATTGAACAGACAAGTTGATGAAGCTGAATTTAGGATCAAAAGGGCACTTCCTAAAGAGATACCTTTACCATCTGCCCATGGTTCATCCCACACTTCTTCCTCATCTGTTAGAGTTGATCATTCATTATCATATGGAAGTGAAGGATATGATTCAAAGAAAAGAAAAGGAGTTACTAGTAGTGCTTTAGAGAAGGCTTTTAACATGCAGCTGCGAGAGGAATTGGATGGTGAAATTGCAAGGATGTTTTTTTTAGTGGGACTTCCTTTCAACCTTGCAAGAAATCCTCATTACAAGAATGCATTTACTTTTGCATGCAATAACAACCTTGCAGGTTATGTTCCACCTGGCTACAATGCAATAAGATCAAATTATTGGAAAGGAAAAGAGCACATATTGAAACATTGCTTGAACCAACAAAAAGAGTGTGGAAAGAAAAAGGTGTCACTTTGATGTGTGATGGTTGGACTGATCCTCAAAGAAGACCACTCATTAATTTCATGGCCGTTACAGAGAATTGCCCAATGTTTATTAAAGCTGTGAATTGTGAAGGAGAATACAAGGATAAATATTTCATTGCCAATTTGATTAAAGAGGTGATAGTCATTATTGGGCCTTCAAATGTTGTGCAAGTTATTACAGATAATGCACTGGTGTGTAGAGCTGCAGGATTGTTGGTGGAGCAAACTTATCCTCATATATTCTGGACTCCATGTGTTGTTCACACTTTAAATCTTGCTCTAAAAAATATTTGTGCAGTAAAGAATACAGAAGCAAATGAAATTATATATGCTGAATGTCATTGGATAACAGTGGTTGCAGATGATGCTGTTTTGATCAGAAATTTTATTATGAACCACTCAATGAGACTTTCAATATTTAATGATTTCTCACATTTGAGAATGTTAGCTGTTACTGAAACTCGTTTTGCCTCTATAATAATCATGTTGAGAAGATTCAAACAAATAAAAAAAGTTCTTCAATCTATGGTGATTAGTGAGAAGTGGTCTTGTTATCGAGAAGATGATGTTGGGAAGGCAAGGTATGTGAAAGAAAAGGTCTTAGATGATTTGTGGTGAGATGATGTAGATTATATTTTGGCTTTCACTGATCTGATTTATGATATGTTGAGAGAGGCTGACACAGATAAATCATGCCTACATTTGATTTATGAGATGTGGGACTCTATGTTAGCAAAAGTGAAAGAAACTATATATAGACATGAAAGAAAATCACATAATGAAGACTCAAGTTTTTGGAGTATTGTCTATACTATTCTTGAGGATATGTGGACCAAAAGCAACACACTTCTGCATTGTTTGGCCCATTCATTAAATCTAGGGTACATTTGTATTCATCTTTTAAATTAATTTTAAATTTCTTAGTAAATGAATAAATAATTTTATATACTTTGTATTATTTGAAGGTATTCAAGTAAAGAATGTCTTCAACAAGACCCTCAACGTGTCTCACCACAAAAAGATTTAGAAGTGTCAAATATGAGAAAGATATGCTTGAAACGATATTTTCCAAATGAGGAGGAGAGAAGAAAGATTAATATAGAACTTACAAAGTTCTTTGGATATTTAGAGGGTTTTGGTGATCAAGAATCTTTGGTTGATAGATGGAGGATGGATTCAAAAATGTGGTGGTTGATTCATGGAGCTTCGGCACCGCTTCTTCAAACAATAGCAATAAAACTTCTTGGTCAAGTATCATCCTCTTCTTGTTGTGAGAGAAATTGGAGCACATACTCATTTATTCAATCGATGAAGAGGAATAAAATAACTCCACAACGAGTTGAAGATTTAGTTTATGTGTATACAAATCTTCGTCTTCTATCAAGGAAGACCCCACTTTATATGACAGGTGATAACAAGATGTGGGATGTTGCTGGAGATGGGTTTGAGTGCCTTGATGATATGGGATTATTGGAGGTTGCAAATATTTCTCTAGATGAACCAGAATTGAAAGCAATGATATTCAATGATGATGATATTGAAGGCCAAAGACCAACCTCTTAATCTAATTCTATCATTCCCTCTATTGAGTAGTTGAACCTTCATGTTGTACTAAATGATTTTTTGCTTATATTTTTGTGATGCACTAAATATTTTAATGTTATAAGCTAAACAAGTCCTCATGACATTGATTTATTATTGCTTATCATTTTCAATATGGTGTCACCTTTATTTCTATATATTATATTAAAAAAATTATTATGCCGTGTCCACGTCACACTCGTGTCCTATATTTCTAAAAAATGCCGTGTCCGTGGCGTGTCGTGTCCGTATCGCCGTGTCCGTGTCGATGCATCTTAGCTATTTCCGCTTGACCACTGCTTTCAAAAAAAATTATATTAGAAAACTGCTTTATACAATAGTTTTAAAAACTTATTTTCTCTACAATAACTTTATAAAATAGTAAAAAAATTATTCCAAACAAAACCTAAAACACATGACATTCATTTTCAAAGAGCTTTTTATGAGACTTCTATTATTATAAAATACATGGATCATTATCATAGAGTGTAAATCTAAATATATTTATGAGTTGGCCTTTGTAGTAGCACTGGATATATTATAATCTTATTTCAAGAGATGTTGTAGTCTAAATGATAAAGTACTTCACATATGTTATATTTTATGAAGTATTTAGCTAAGTATTACAAATTATTTAGGCTTCTTTCTTTCTGAGACAGCTTTTGATTATTTTTTTCAAAAAATATTATACTAAAAAGTTATTGCAGAAAACAGTAAGAAAATTGTCTCAAATGAAATCTTAGTTAGATATCACTTCATAGTAATGGAATTCCACTGATTAAAATCATAAATAAATAGCATTTTTGTCAAATATCTAGTAAGGCGCTTTATATATATAGTGAAGTATATAGCTAAGTGAAGTATCTAACTACAAGTAAATAGCTCTTCCATGAATTAAGTTATTAACTAACAACTGCAAAAATATAACTTTGTTTCGAAATACCTAGCTAGTTATTTATTTATGTAATGAAATTTTCATAATTAAAATTGCAAGTAAATTTCTCATCAGTTTTTACATGCATATTGTATTGATTTTATAAAACGGTGCACATTTTTTCATGTTGGTGTACTGTTTTTGTAATGTTACAAATGATTAAATCATTTTTTTTAAGAAAATATTAGAAACGGCCTCTCTTTATTAGATTTAAATGAGTATTTGACTCTTAACAAGACATAATAGAGAAAAAAAATTCATAGCCGACCCCATATTGTGAGATAAAGATTTGATGTTGTTGTTATTGTAGTAGGAAAGTTTAGAATCTGAGCACAATATTTCAACAGTAATAAGCTTCTCATGAATATCAACATTGATCGATAATGCCGATGAATATGTTGCTCAACAATGCCCCTGCAAAACAAAGGTCTGTGCAAGATAACTGGCTCAAAACGTACTTGGTTCCAATACTAATAGTTCAATGGATTGTAGAACACAAAAAAAGCTTGGTGCCGCTTGTCCTTGTACCAGGCATCCTGGATATTTAAAAGTTTTTAAGTATTGTGATGCACTAAAATAGCTTTGCTTTTAGGTATCTTAGTGAAGTAATTTGTTGGAAGTAGAGTTACAAATGAACCGAGCGTTTGACGAGCTACTCGTGGCTCGGATCGATAAGAGATCGTTCATGTTCGTTTGATAAAGTAAACGAACGAGCTTGAACACTTTTGATAAATACTCGATAGCTAAATAAATGAGCTTGAACAACTTGTATTCGGTTTGTTTATGTTCATGAACAATATCATTTAATGCTCGTGAATAAGTTAGTTAAGCTCGATTAGAGCTCGACTAAGAAGCTCAATTAGAATTATATTAGAGTTTAAAAAAATACATATTTTTAAATTAATAATTTAATAATTTATTTTTACTAATCCTGCCTAAAATTGTTTAATAATTTATTTTTATTTCCCTTATCAGCCTAAAATCACGAACAATCCGCTCTCTGAACAAATATAAGATGAATCATAGATCGTTTGTTCGTGAATGAGTTCATTTGGTAGCTCAAAAATATTCATTAGATATGTTCGTGAACGAGCTTATTTGACAATTTAAAAAAATTCGCTAGATATAATCACGAACAAGCTCAATGTAATTATTTGTTAGAATGCTCGACAAAGCTCATTTGTTAAGTTAATGTACATCAAGAAATAGAGCTCGTTTATAGCTCGATAAGACTTGTTTGTTTAAAGCTCGATAAGTATGAAATGAACTGAATATGAACCAAATATAAACCGAACATGAACACCCATTAATTTAAACGAACCAAGCTTGAACACAAACACAAAAGCTCGAATCAAACTCAAATTAAACTTGAACAAGCTGATAATAAACGAACTCAAACATAAACATGCATATACTTGGCTCAGCTCGATTCGTTTGCAGCCCTAATTGGAAGTTTGAAATTTATGACAAACCTGATTTTTCTTGTTTGCCTAGCTAGTGTTGATCAGATATTTTGTACTAATGACACTCATCATGTGATCTCATTTATATGCTTTGGCACCAAATCTATTGGGATATTCTAAGTTGTAGCGTCTCCTGTATCATTGAATCTTTTGTAGTGTACACCTCAATATGCGGATCCAAATAAGTCAAGTAGGCAGGTTTGGACTCACCAGAAATTCATTGGAATGTCCATCAGGAGCACATGCCTCGGCTAGAGGTCACCTATCCAAGGAGTAGTTGTCTCAACCAGAGGGTTAAGAAGCACTGACCCAAGTCAAAGAGACACTCGCTTGAGGAGCACTTGTCTCAATTAGGAGGGTGTTCAACTGAAAAGCACTTAAAACAATCAAAGGGGCACTCACCAAAGGAGCTTTTGCCCTAGCCAGAGGGGCACTTGCCAATAAATGTTCTAAATATAGGGTAATCAAGCATACTCAGTTGACAGATTGTCTTGGACACTCGCTAGAAGCATCCCAAGTCTACTTTTGAGACACTTGTGTCCACATGTATCTATTGAGGCCTCAACCACATAACCCCCAACACGTACAAAGCTAAAGACATTAATCTTCATCTTTCTACCGTTCCAACACTTCTTATGAAGATGGCCATTATATTGTTGGGAACTCTCCTTGGGAATGTCACAGTTGATTAATGGGTTTAATAACTTGTTGTAATTTGGCGTTTTTATTTTATTTCTTTGATATCTATTATAGTGTTTGTCTATTCTATTATAAAAACATGCCAAATCTAGATTCATACTATTCTTTGTTTTATTTCTTGAATAATTGAAAGTAGGCAAAATTTTTTGGGTTCCTTCTTCCGCTCAGATTGAGGTTTTATTTGGGATGACTTTCTTGCTACTTTTTAAACAATTTTTTAGTATAAAAATTTTTTGAACTAAAAAATTTTGTAGTAGAAAACTACTTTAAAAAATTACAAGAAAGCTATCTCAAACGAAGCAAGTGTCCTATTTTAACAGTCAAATTATTATTTTTCTTTTCTTTTATATATACATATATATATATATATAAGAAATTTATTTTTTTAAGATAAGAAATACAATTTTAAAATGATAACATCAACAATAAATATAATTTACTTTTAAATCTTATAGTAATTGCTCTAATATTTACGCTGAATTGACAAAAACTAAAATTAAAGTGTTCTGAAATTCTAAGGTATAGGTGTTTTCAACTTAACATCAAAACATTTCGTTCAAAAAATAAATAAATAAATTATTGGGCCTTTTACCGACCTGAAAACCATTTCTTCCAGCTAGCAGACAATTTATGTTTGTAGGCTTACCATTTGAAAACCTCGTTTTTATAAAAAAGAAAAAAAAATGCAAGACGGCCGGATTCAATAACAAAGAGTACATATAAAAGAATGATGTGTATCTGTTTCTTTCATCCTCGTCTTCTAACATGCAAAGCTTATTTATATAAATAGATGCAGAAAGGTGCATGGTACGCAAGCTTACCAAAGAAAATACCAAAGAGCATCGCCATGGCCGCCTTCTCCTCGAGCTCCTCAGCTACAATTCTCCTCCTCTTAACGCTAGGCTTAATGACGAGCTATCTTTCCACTCGTGCCTCGGCTGATAACCGTCTGAATACTGGAGAATCTTTGCATGCCTTTCAGTCCCTCTCATATGGTCAATACTTTTTGTCATTTCGCAAATTTTGCTTACTCTTCTTTGAAAATGGAAATACGGTGATCTGGAAGGCTGAGGGAGAGGGCGTTTTCTGCACCCTAAGGATGCAGTCTGATGGAAATCTAGTCATGCGTGGAGGCACCGACCCTAATGGGGAAGTTGTCTGGGCCAGTAACACAAATCAACCAAACCCCACTAACGACTATTATCTTCTAGTCACGAATCAAGTTGCCATCTATGACGGTCAGAATAACGCTATTTGGGTGAACGGCAACAAGGTTGTTCGTTAATTACAGACCAGAAGAAGAAGGCCGGGGAAGGGAAGGAAGTTAATGAATCCTAAGTAGTACGTACGTGTTTAAGGTTTCGTTTGGGATGACTTTCTTAATGCTTCTTAAAATAATTTTTTAGTATAAAAATTTTAATTTTTCTACTAAAAAATTATTTTAAAAAATAATAAAAAAATCATTCTAAATAAAATCTAAGTTGAGCGTTCTGCTAGTTATATATATATATATAGAAAATAATGGCAATATGCCTATGATTATGAATGTTAATTTCAATGTAATGTATGATGATTATTATAAAATGGTAAAATAGTAAAGAGGAAATAAATGGCAATGAATGATTTTGTTTTCTTAGAGGCAGCACCAAATTATTAAAAACTATAAGCTTTTTTAATCTTGATTTTTCTAATTATTTAATACCTCACTTTGCCATGTTATGATATATAGTATATTATTTAAGATAATATAGAATTACTAATTACTTTCACATGTCACTAATTAATATAATTTTAAGTTAATTTTAATTAATATGAAATCAGATTATATGATCATAATTGTGCAATTCAAACAGTTTAATTTGAAATGCTGACTTAATTAAGATCATACTATATAATCTATATATATCGAACAGTACAGTTCATAAATTGATTTGATTGAATCTAATAATGGTTATTCCACTAGAATTTCATATATATTGTATGCTATGGATCAAATTAAATTGAATTGATTTGACTGATTGAAATTCAAATTTTGAATAAGTAGAACTCTATAATTTGTTGCAGGTTTTTCAATATTGAAGATTTCTTTGATTTAATTGATTAAGAATGCATAGATGAGTGTGTGCAAGTTATTTTTTGCTTCCACAATAACAATTCACGACTAGTAAATAAAATAAAATATTCTTGTTGGAGTTTGTTGTATCAGATGGCAATAAATGCATGAAAACTATTAAAAAAACAAGGAAAATTTTGTCTGAAATATTGATGTATGGATGATGGATTGTTCAATGATGATATATTATCAACGAAAAAATCATCAATAAGATTATTGAGAAAAATCTGATTATTTTTTCTATTACATGGCTTTAATTTAGAGAATGACAAATCAAGGAGTGCTTATTTTATTTCTTATTGTTCAATTCGAGTGGCCTCTCTCTTGGTGATGACCCAATATACCTACCTTCTCTTTGTTCTCTCTCTTTGGCTGTGTGGACACGCCATCCCCCTCATTCTCTTCGCATATTTAAGATAAAATAGCCATCTGAATTATTCTTTGTTCGTCTGTTCGTTAGTATTACATGCCACTAATTAGCCTTTCAAATTTAAAGATAATCATCCATTAAGATAAATTTAAATTATTATCAAATCATATTGTATGACCCTACTATATAATTGATACGTCATCAGAAAATTATCTTGATCGGGCACGAATCTCGAGGAAAAACTCAAGTTGGAAACTTCAAAAATTAATTCGGAGACTATTTAAACTCCGATTTCAGCAAGCTTACAGTCGAACTGAGCGTCTCGGAAATATGAATCCAACAACACCAAATTTGACTCAATCCGAGCCCAAACGAGTCCAAATCAAGTACCCGAAGTGCTGTTGGAAGCATCAAACAGCAATTTGTGTTACCAAACGGTCTCCGATTTTGACGAGCTTATACTCGAATCGAGCGGCTCGACGAGACGAATCCAACGAGTCCAAGATCGCAGAATTCTGATATCATTAAGACCTTCAAATGCTTGATAAACGGTTCACGATCAAGGGATTCAATATCGGCCGTTCATCCGGATCACTCCTTATTTGCCCTTGATCCCTCATCTATTTACGGGCTATGCCACTCCAGAAAAACTATAAATAGCCCCTCATTTCTCTTAAGAGGGGACCCCAAGCCAAGAAGAGAAGAAGAGAAGGAAGAGAAGAGAAGCCTAGGAGGGAATAACTCCTCCTCGACCACCGCCGGAACACCGCCGGAATACCGCCGGAACACCGCCGGAACACCACCGAAGCACCACCAGGCGCCCGAGGGACGCCGGAGCCCTGCCCGACACGGGAGCAACGTCGGAATTCTGCCCGACGCTAGAATTCTACCCGACGTCCGAGTGACGCCGGACTTCTTTCCAAGTGACGCCGGAATTCTGTCTGACGCCCAAGTGACGCTGGAACTCTGCTTGGCCTTGTAATTGATACTCATTGTAATCTGATCGTCCTGAAGTTAAAGGACGAGTCAGCCTCGTGTATTTCAAACAACACTAGTGGAACTTTTTCAACTGGGCGTGGCCCCGTGGTTTTTCCCTTTTTCAGGGCTTTCCACGTAAAAATCCTGGTGTTTTTTTCACTCTTCTGTTTGTGTGCTGGATATACGTACAACGCTGAGACGGAAATATTAAACTTTATCGCCGCGTATATTTGAGTCCGCAACAATAATCTATATCATACAATATAATTCATAGATTGATTTAATTGAATCTAATATTCGTTAAGCAATCACTCACTACCAAAAAATCAGGTCTTTCGCAGCACTTGTTATGGGCGGTTTGAAAACCGCTGGCAAAATCTGGTATTCACAGCGGTTATAACCGCTAGAATAACTGGCACTTAAAATGTCTTAACCTAAGCAGCTGGACATTCGCCTCTTCTGATTCTTCTTTCCATTTCGATCCTGCCCCTTCTCCTCCCTAGCTCCGTGCGCCCGCCCCCTTCTCCTCCGTCGTCAGCGTCAAAGAGCGAACCGGTCGTCCTGTCGTCCGGTCGTCGGCATCAAAGGCAGAAGTCCGGTCGTTCGCCTGTTTCCAGCTCCTCCGGTTCTTCCTACTCCCGATCGGTTTGTCCCCTAACCTAGGGTTTTTTAATTTTGGCAGTGATGTTCTTCAAAGAAGAGGTTTCATTGCACTATAATGTTAGCTAGCTAGCATGCTTTGATGAGAAGTGAACATGTCTCGTTGGTTGATGAAGTTCTTTCCAAAGTTTAGAGATCAAGTTTTTTTTTTTATTATTATTTAGGGTTAAGAGTTTTTGTATTTAGAAAGTATAGAATATGCATAAAGGAAAGTGTTTGATATGTTTGATTCTAAGTTATCATGACATTATTGTTTTCTAGATAGCAATATTGGTTTTTTTATTTGTAATCTCATAGAAAAATGTTCACTATTGATTATTTTGATAATTTTGAATGATTTTAAGACTCAATTTGAAGTCAAGTAGAAGATCATATAGATCAAATTATCGAGGTCGAGTTCAACTTGACGACTCATTTGCACCCCTAGTCTAAGCTACTAAGTTGAATTACTGAGTAATGGGAATTTAAAATTAATTGAAGATAGCTGCAGAGTTATGTTAAATTTATTGTGCATAATTTATATATTGTTGTCAATATTATTTTTTAAAACTTCTTCAATTGAGTTTAACCTTTCTTCATAAATTTTCTGGACTGTTATAAGGCCTAATTGTATTACTTGTGGCCATGCACTAACTTAGAGTAGTGAAATCCTAGCTCAAATGTTGACCAAGTTTGGACGTAAGTTGGATTGGTAGCTGAATCACAGAAAAAATTACTTATTTATTATCTCATTTATTTCACTATACTTGCGCTTACTCATTTATTTTAGCTGCTTGTTATTATGCTTATTATGATTAATATAACTTGTAATTGTGCTTGATGTTTTACTATATATTTTCTTCCAAACAATATTTTTAGTTTACGTTAGCATAACAGTTCTTACATTTTCCATTTGTTTTCAAAATAAACAAAGATTTTCAAAAAAACCTAATTCCACTGAGGTGTCATAGACTTATAGTTATGGGACCTGAACATTCAGGTCGAGTTCGTACCCAGGGGTTTGGTGTCACACCGACTAGATTCTTTCCTCAAAGCAAAACTGAAGAAGGTGGTGGTAGCGGCAGCAATTTTGGACAGATTGCTAGTCTTAAAGAGGAGTTCAGATTATTTCGTGATAATCAGATGAGAGAGTTTGGCTCATTTCATGATGAGAAGAGACAGTTCATGCAAGAATTTCAAATGAATCATCCACCCCATGGAGAATCAGAAATGGTATGAAAAAAAATTATATAATTTAAATGTAAATTGCTTGATTATTATTATCTCATTATTTTCATACTATTTTCAAGGTGGCAATGACAATTCATCTGATGCCTGACAATCTGCTGATGAGCTGTAGTATTAAATGTGATGCTTCTACTTGTATGAATATTTTATGTATTTTCGAACTTATGTTGTTTTGCTTTTGAACTCTAGTGGTTGTTATTTTGTGCTCATTTCCTTTCTTGTAATATATGAATCATAGTGTTTCCTAATAATTTTTCTTGAGTTTGACTTGGCATTTGGAGATGAGTTACATTTTCATTATTACACTTGCTTGTTGGAATCTATTTATGCCAAAGTTCATATCAATATTGATGCCGGACTAAATGCCTAACATGGATGAAGTAAGATTATTGCACGATTCTTTGATTAAAGCATTAAAGCACAATTACTAGCACATGAAACAATAAGATAAAACAAGAGAAGGGTGCCGGCGTTTAGGCCAAATCACTAGCTAAGCATTTGAACCCACAAGATAAATTAGAAACTCAATAATAACATAAGGGTAGGAGTTCACTCAACATCCCTAATCTAACAATGAGATTAGCAAGCATAGAAAATCAATAACTCAAATCCTACGTTTACTAAGCTTAGACAAAATTAAGCGGAGCGATTCCCTGCGCTTATGTCACCACCTACAAGGTTAGAAAACAAAGAGATAATTGAAAAGGGAAGAAACGTCAACCCTTATGCGGAGGGAAGTTGTCGCCGAGAGAAACCCTTTGATTTGTCAAGGACGCCTTTGATGATTTGTAGGAGACGGTTGATGTAGCCTTGGAAGGGAAACAGTGAAACAGCCGGAAGGATGGCGGGTGTGAATCGGCCGACGATAGTCCATCGGCCTTTGACCCTTTGATCGTCGAAAGTATCAACCAATGTAATGTGGATCCTCTCCAAGTACTCCTCAACGGTAGTTTCGTAGCCAAATCCCACGTCGAAGAAGGGGGAACGTAGTACGTCGATATTGTCTTGATCGTCAAGCACTAAGCCCGAATCCCATGGGCGGACCTCCATTCATGCTTCCTAAGGAGGAAAGGTGGTGAGGTCGATGAAGTATTGCTGTCCTTGAAGGTTCCTTTCAAAGGATGAGGGCTTTCCCTTTGAAAATCAAGTAGGGAGGTTTGGGAGAAGTGGGCGGCCAAGGTATGGTGAGGGTGGAGAGGTTGCTTGTGAAGTTAGGGTTAGGGTTAGGGTTAGAAGAGTTTAAAATTCCTAAACCTGAAATTATTTCAGATTTTGAAATTTGGTGGGGATTAGAAAAGGAAAGATAAGGTATTGATTGGGGGAAGATTGGGGAGAGAGAAGGGGAGAAGAGGGGGGCGGCATGAGCAAGGGGCCGGCGGCATTAAAGGGGAGGGGAGGGGTTTGGGGTGATTAATTGGAGTTTCTAAATTGGGATCTAAGGATTAGGAAAGATATAATTAGATCCCTTTCAATTAGAATTTAATTTGAATGAGATCTCAAATCTTTCCAAAAATAGATTTCATATATTAGGAAAGATTTTGAATTTTGAATTCTTGAATTTGAATTCAAAATCTAATCCCAAATATGATTAATCTATATTAGGAAACAAGACAAGGGGAGGGGAGGGGTGGTAAGGGGTGGCGGCTTGGGCGGACGATGGGGGAAAACCCTCGGGTGGGAGATGGGGTGGTGGGCCGTGGGGTTGTAAGGGGTGGTGGGGTTGTTTGAAGGGTGGGCCGGCGGCTTAGGGGAGAGGGAAAGGGGATGGAGTAAGGTGGTGGTGGCTTGGAAAGGAGGAAGAGCACAAAGAAATAGAACCACGAACCCGACACGTCTAGGTTGATGGGTGATGCATCCTTCTCCCTCTCCTAGGGAACCTCTCCACTAGCTCTCAACTCTTAATCTCAAGGCAAAAGTGCAGGAATTTTTTTATTAATCATTCATCATCATAAAACAATACAATAGGGGCCTATAAATAGCCTCAAACAAAAGACAAAACCAAAAGACTAACATGCCCTCTTGGGCTTACAAGCAAACCACCCTAAAATAAGGGTACAACAGGAAACGAACTAAAGGAAAACAATAACATAATAAAACTCAAAAATATAAAGACTCGATCGTGGCCGTAGATCGACAACCACGTCTCCGGTAGACTTTCCATGTGGAGATGTCCTCATCAAATATCCTCTTGTTGTGAATCTCTATTGTGTTTTTGTTTTAGCTACAACTCTTGTTTATGTGTGTTTTATATTTCGATTTAGTGAATGTCTCAAATTTATTTTGTGTGGCATTGTTGGCTGACCAACTGATCTAGTTAGATGTAGGGTGAACGATCAGATTTTGCGATTTATAAAAAAAAAATTCTGGGCAATAGTGGCGGTTTACCATCCTGGAATTCATATGTCTCGTAGCGGTTATAACCGCCACTAAGGCCCAGATTTGTGGCAGTTATAACCACCACAATACTGGGAATCGGTTCAATTTTATTGTCGTCGATGCGGTAATAACCGCCACAATATTGGGTACTTAGTGGCGGTTATAATCGCTACCAAAATGTGCACTCCGTAAACGGTATTTTTAAAAAAGTACTTTTCCTATAACAACTATACAACTATCTTTATCAAAAAACAACTATCTTTATCAAAAACAACTATCTCAAACAAATCCTTAATTTTCAGAAACTATCATAAAAATCTATACATGAATATCTATACATGAATAATATCTATATGCTTGATATTAACAAATTGTAATGGTATTTGTAATGTTAAAGAATGCACATAAATTTCAAATTAACTAAAATCAAATAAAAACTTTCAACAATTAATCAATTTTCAAAATATATTTTCTTTCAAATAAGCCTTAAAACTGATACAGGTCTCAGAGTAATATGCTCAAAATCTCTTCACCAGGACTTTCAACATCAGATTGCTTGATAAATACCGTTTGAAATCAAAGTGACAGAGAACAAACTGCTAATATAAACTACCAGAGTAAAGCTAGCATCTGATTCCTATCATTCATTTCTACATTTCTATATACAACATAGTTCCTACAGACAAACAGTCCACATGATCTTTGCAATGAGGATATAATGAGAGGGAGGCGTACGTAAATGGAGTTCATTTACAGCTCAATAGCACAGAGTTTATGACATGCATTATTAGCCGAATGCTCGATGCTTCTGTTGTCGTCATCGAAGCTAGTGTTCTCTGGTGCGCTAGCATGTTGTAAACCTGCTCAAATATGGGTCGTACGTGCAATGTGATAATCGGGTCTGCCGGATTGATAGCTGCAGCTACATCAGTCATCCATGCCAACTTCCTTGAAGTATCATTGCTAATATCACAAGTCAGCTGTTGCAAAAGTGCAAGGAGGACACCTTGGTTTAGAGGAAGTGGCACCATAGAACATATTCCATGCAAATCAACCTATAGAAAAGCAAAGATTCATTCAAGCCATGGAGCTAAGGATCATTTAAGCATTTCTAAGCCTAATCGTAGATAAAGAAAGCAAAATACAGACTTGAGAGCATAGCCAGGACACAATGGAAACATCACTCCTTTGAAGAGCTACAGTGAATGCTTCATCATATTTGAATTCAGAAATCAATCTTGATAATTCTTTTGTAGGATCAAGAGGTGCCTCAACTTGCTGAACAGACAGGGCCAGCTGGAAACAATTGTATATATAAATATCACTCAGTTGAGCAAAAATATTGGAGCTCCGCAAGAATATTAAGGAATGAAGGTTTCAACTAAAACGAAGAATTATAAGTGAATATTATGTACCATTTCAGGGAGACTGACCATGGAACCGTTGCTTTGTTGCATTACCATAGGATTCAAGGATTTGGCGTTTCCTGAAGCAAGAGCTAAGAGCTTGCGCTGCCCATCAGCTAACTCGCTTGTTAAGTTTTGAGCAACAGATGAAGCGGAATTAATTGCATCCTGTCAATTCAAAATACAGAGTATTAACAGAACAACATGGTTTTGAATGGATGGAAAAATTTCACAGTACGAGGCTAAATAAGCTCAATCTCATCGTGAATGTAAGTATAATGTAACACAGTTTGCAATGAAACGCTTTTATTATACTTTCACCAATCTCAAGAGATTATTCAGTTAATACAAGTTCTTTTACTGCTTATCATTACTGTGATTACCAAGCCCCCGCAACAAATTAACGGAGCCCCACATTATATAATCTTGACAAGAAGATGCTCATCAAGCAGATGATACTACAATTAGATCATTTCCCATAGCACCTAGCACCTAGCGGTGTATTTACTTGTTCATACTTTGGAACCAATTCATCCATTTCGCATTTGTCTTAAAAAAGCTTCACAATGCATATAATCCCAATGTGACCACAAGCAAAAGACCAAAGCAAGAACTAGTTAACAATATTTAAAGAAAGAAAATTTCTACGCTAAAGGCTAATACCTAGCTTTTAAAGAACTGCAAAGAAAAGCACAAGGTTCATAATCTTTTCAGACTATGAAATGTACTAAAAATTGTGAAATGTGCTGCCAATACATATATTATTGATCTCCAAAAAATATCTGTTATGTCAAAGAATATCAGCATTGCAGATTCCTCAACAACTAGTGAAAAATAACTAGCAGCAAAAACGCTGAAGCTCGGTTCATATGGTCGTAACATCTCAAACTATTGCAGGGTATAGAAGATTGCTTTCAGATAACTCGCAGCAGGATGCAAGTCATAAGGACCAGGATCAAAACTTTTAATCTTCGTGAAGTAGAGTGAGCACAACTACTAAGACAAAAGGTTCAAGCTAAGAGAACATAAGAAAAAGGTACTTACCCTTAAAGAAAGTGCCAATGGCGTATGTGTGGATTCAAACTGCTGCAGTGCAGCAGCATTATGTTCACTCATGCCCTTGTGAAAGGTGGCATCTACTTGCTCGAACATAGATTTACATGACTGCTCAAATGCAGGAATTAAGGAGGATTCCAAGCTGGACCGTAGAGCATCCTACATGAATACAATTGCCAATTTAATTATTCTAGCACCAGCCTATAATTAAGAAAATCTACTCAGTGCATTCTAGTAATGGACATTATGCTTAGAACACAATTAATTTACAAACCTCAGGGAAAAAACACTCAAAACATAATATTCTTTCGCATAACTTTTCAAACTCAACTCAATGCATTCTAGTAATGGACATTATGCTTACAACACAATTAATTTACAAACCTCAGGGAAAAAACACTCAAAACATAATATTCTTTTCGCATAACTTTTCAAACCTGAAGGGCTTGTCTGCCTACTGTCTGGAACTGTGCTTGAATTTGCCTTGTTATTGTTGCCTCAAGTTTAGAATTAACTGATTTTTCCAGCTGGTTCACTGCCTTGTCACCCACACCTCTCTAAGAACAGGATGACCGATCAGAAATTAATAATCAGAACTAAACTTGAAGTTAAAAGGAGAGTAAGTCGCAAGAAGAACCTGGAACGAATCAACTATGGTTGAAGAAATAGTTTTTTCAATTACAGGGGTAATTGAACGAGTTATTGCTGTCCCTATCGAAGGTATCTCCTTCTTTAGCATCCTCTCCAAAGCAGCAGGTAAGTCCTTGTTGATAAAATTTGTGATTAAACTTGATATATGCTGCAAATGATCCCTTTCAGCCTTCTCACGTTTTGCATTTTCTTCAAGAAAACGAGCCCACAAGGCATCGATATTAGCCTTAACGCTTTTCTCCATGCTCCGGCCCAAAGCAAATTCAACTCTTCTCCCTTCTTTTGTGACTGGGCCAATCACTGCTGTGCTGATCTGCTTATTCATCTCCTTTTGCATTGATAAAATCTGCAATAAATAATTTAAAATTTTAAAAATGATAAAAGATGGAAGAATTAATAAATAAAGATTTAAAATTTGAGACCTTTACATGTCAACTTGTCACAAAGAAGCTAATTGATGTTAAACTCAAAGCACCGCATGACTGATGGTAGATGCATTACATTTGCAAATGCTAAATTGGTAGGATTCTTTTCAAATATTTTGGTGAAAAGTTCATAATGATGATAATTCTATTACAAAATAGGCTGAGATGAACCATAGACGTAAATAGATAATATCTAACACCACAACACCATATGCAATTAATTAAACAAATTCTAAAACTCATACAACAACAACAACAACATAAAGCCTTTATCCCACTCCATGGGGTCGGCTAAATGAATCATTTTTTCCATTATGTCCTCTTAAGAGTCAAATGCTTATTCAAATCTACTAAAAAAAATGTCATTTCTAATACTTTCTAACCAAGTCTTTTTAGGTCTACCTCTATGTTTCTTAATATAGGCCAAATATAATAAATCCTGCTCTCCTAATTGGGTCATCGAAAGGCCAGCATTTTATGTGAACAACCATCTAAGGTGACTCTCTCTAATCTTATATGCCGCTGGAGCTACTCCAACCTTATTGCATATATATACATTCCACATTTTGTCTCTAAAAGTGAAGACAATCATCCACCTGAGCATCCTCATCTCTGCAACACTTAATTTTATACTCCTCTTTTAATGCCTAACATTCTGTGCCATAAAGCATTCAAGGTCTCATCACCATCTTATAGAATTTTTCTTTAAGTTTGAGTGGTACTTTTCTATCACACAATAGACCCGATGCATTCCTCCACTTCAACTATCCAACTTGAATTCTACTAACAATATCCTCATCTATTTCACCATCACATTGAACAATAGACCTAAGATATCTAAAACATGTACTCTTTTTTAATGAATTGATCGCCTTAAGTCACAATCCCCCTACTAGATCTATTACTAGTAAAATTTCATTCAATGTATTTGGTTTTAGATGGAAAACATTTAGACTCTAAATTAGACCCCCATAATTCAAGTTTTCCTTCAACTCCCTCTCTAGTCTTATCAACAACAATATCTTCAACAAAAAGCATACACCAGGAACATCTCCCGGATCAGCTTCTCAATCTCATCCTTCTGAATCTGGGGGTAGCAGTATGGTCGTACACTAATCGGTGATGCCCCTTCCTTCAAATTGATTGCATGCTCCTGCTCTCTGGGTGGTGGTAAGCTTTGAGGCGGATGAAAGACCTCACTGAACTGTTGTATGAGTGTTTTACTGAAAGAGGGATGTCTCCCACTTCCCCCAATCTTACTCCTAAGCTTTGCAGTTCCACCAAAAATCCTCCTCCCACCTCCTGTATAGTCCGGATCATGGATTTTAGAGATACCCCGGCCCTGGACAGCCCTGCATCACCATCCTTCTTCCCTTCACCACCAGTTCCATCCTTAGTTCTCCCCAATTGACCTTGATATCTCCCAAGGTCTGGGTCTGCAACCACTTCACCCCCAGGATGACGTCAGTGCTCTCCAACTCCAATGGGAGAAAATTCCCCCTCATCTTAACCCCCTGAATAGTCAGCACTACTCCTCTACCCATCTCCACATTCCCAGTGCCCATCATCACCTCATAACCTCCCATGTCAACTAATTTCACCCCCAACTGGTCCACGACCTGATTGTAAATAAAATTATGGGTAGCCCCACTATCGATCAACACCACCACCTCTCTGTCTGCTATCTCCCCTTTCACTTTCATGGTATGATTTGGGGTGAAACCCAACACTGAGTTCAAGGAGACTTCTATCATATCCAGATGTAGCTTCTCCTCATCTATCCCTACCACCCTCTCACCTCCCTCCTCAGCTTCCTCGTAATCACAGACAATGAGAATCTGAAGAGTTCGGTCCTTACACCTATGCCCCGGCATGTACCTCTCATCGCACCTGAAGCATAATCCCTTAGCCCTCTTCTCCTGCAACTCCTTCTCCGTCAGCTTCTTGAAGTTCCCCCAAATCCCCCTCATCCAGGCTTCTCCTTTGGGGCCTCACACAAGCTTCCCGGTGCTGGTCCCTTGGGAGCTAAGAAAGTGGTGGTCATCATGTATGACCCCCCTGAGCTTCTACCCCTGGCTCCTCTCTTCCGATACTTCTGGTCCTCCACCAACTGCGCCAGCTCCATGGCCTCTCTTAAGTCACGCAACCTCATCACTCTAACGACTGCTCGGATCTCGGGCTTGAGCCTCTTCATGAAATTCCCCTCCAGCACAACCTCGGAAAGTCAATCCAGCTGGCTAGCTAAGTACTCAAATCTGTCGCGGTACTCTGCTACAGAACCCTCCTGCGTCAGAGCGAAGAATTGCTTATAAAAGTCCCCTCCCCTACCGGTTCGAAAAAATTCTAGTAAGCAATCCTTGAACTCCATCCAGCTCCGAATAGGTCGCCTCATGTCCCTTCATTGGTGCCACGCCAATGCCTTTCCCTCCAAGCATAGACCGACCGCCGTCAATTTCTCCTCCTCCGTCAACCCGTTGACGGTGAAATACCTTTCTACCCTATTGATCCATTCATGTACATCCTCCCCTTCAAAAATCGACATCTTTAGTTTCCGAACCTTCGGATCTCTCCTATTTCCCTTGATTCCTCTATAGTTTCCCCTTCCCCAAGTGGGTGCCCCCCCCAAGTGTCCTGATCCTCCCTCACACATTCATACCCAAATCCTTCTTAGAATTCCCCTCTCCTTCCTTCAAAACCAACACCTTGGCTGCCATGATCTCCCTACCTTCATTCCCAATTAGCACCCATTTGCTCCTACCCCACATATCCACACCTCTCCCCATACCTACCTCCTCTCTCCTCCCTCTGGAAAGGCTTCAAATGGGGTCTTCTCCCTTCTCCCTCTATGATCTCCACCTCATATTCATCCCTACGAATTTCAGAATTCATATTTTTTTTCTTCTGGCTCTCTCGCCTCTAATGCCATCGTTTGGTTATGGAGATCCAACATCTTCTTCACCATGTCACGTAAGTCAGAGAATTGCTCTTCCATGGAGGAAATTCTATCCTCCACCATTGCCTTAATTTGGTTCATCTCCCCCTCAAGGTGTTCCTCCAACGCATCCACCTTCTTGACCGCTATTGATAGACGGGTTTTTGTTAAGACTCAAAAATCAATATTTCTTCCCCAAAAACAGCCACACAAACGGTCCGTACAGGAAAAACTTCTGCAGGAATCCGCCAAAACCGCCCCAAAAAGCGGCTCTGATAAAAATTTGATAGGAAATAAAAGAAAATACGAAACTTTGCTGCATAAATCAACAAAACCAGCACGCTTCCAAGCAGTTTTTGAGAGAAAAACAGAGAACTAACGGAGGGAAAACTTTTAATTTGATAGTAGATGAAAGAAACTAGCAAGATACAGTTGGATCTTCAATTAGAAAGGAAGATCTTACTCTTCCAATATCTAGCCGGAGACTAGAGCCCAAGCAAAACCAGAAGAAAATACCAAATTCAGTAAAAATCATCATAACCCTAACCCTAGAACAAAAAATAATACTTAAAGCAAAAGCAAATAACAATTCCCTAAACAACCCCTAGAATTTAAATTTTTCCTCCCAAATCCTTCTTAATTAAAGCCATAACATCCCAATTAAGAGGGCTGAGCCCCACTCCGCCCAGCGCCCCCCACCCCCCCAATCAGTCAGGTCTATACCGCCTAGAATAGACCCGAACCGATACAGGTGGGACCGGTTCAGCCGACTCCTCAAGAGCCGGTCTGACAGATTTGTTCTACATAAGTGATGTGGCCAAGAGACCTCTCTTCAGGAGTCCTCAGATGACCCTCTAAGGAATTCCAGTCAAGAAGTCGTCTTAGGAGGTTCTCTCAGAAGATTGTTTCAAGATTCTCTCCACTAGTCTCAGGAACCCTATTGACTCTCTTCGAGAACAAGCTTTTTTCATCCAAAGTACTTTTCAAAATTCCTAAAACTTCCCCAGCACGCTTCTTGCAGAAGTTCCAATAAGCATTTATGGCAAATCTTGAAAATCTAGCATATCTAGATAGCAGTAAAACTTATTCAAAACTATCCATGCCAAAAAATAAAGCTATGATCACTCAATGAGGCAGCAAGGTGTTATCACCTTAGTCTGGCCAAAATCCTAAATTTTCTGCTCTTTCATATTCAACAAGATTTTCAATCACCATCTACCTCATCAATACACTAAAATCATATGACTGTCATCATTGTTATAGATTACTAGTATGACATGATTATAGCCTATAAATTGAAGTGCTAGGTTTAGCTATAAAAGCCCAATCACCACATCATTCTCAAGTTGCTGATTTTAACATGCATACTTGATCATAAACTCCTAAGCATTCCTCAAGAAATCATAACCTTTAGGTGTTGACCAAGGATTCTCCTCTACCCTTCACCTCCATAGTTCAATTGTACTACTGCAATTGGTCATCTTATTAAAAAGGTTCTTTTTAAAGCCTACATCACATCTTCATTCCATTTTTATACAGAGAGACAGATGCTGTCATTATTACTTCTGTTTCTCTTCCACCTAATGTAAAGCTCTATTAGGACAACTGAATCTTTCGGTTATACTTCATTTGTTGAAATAATAGGCATTTTCTCTCTCTCTCTCTCTCCCTACTCGTGGACGTAGGTCTATGGGCAAAGCCACTATAAATTATATATTTTTTCTGTGTAATTTTCACTTTTTTGTCTCCTCTTAAGTAAAATATAATATTTTCTTTAATTCTCTTTCTTCATACCCTACATGTGTTGTTCTCTCAACTCACTTGGTAAAATCAAACTTCTATCATTCACATCAAGGATCAACAATGAGGTATGCCATCATCATCAAGCTGAGTGAAATCATCAACAAGTCGCACAACTCGCAACAGGCATTAGCAACTAGCGACAACACCTGCAAGCCTAAGTCCAAAACTCTCTTGAAAGCTCCAATAATTGTAAACAACTAAAATATGGTAAATTTGAGTCAATATATACTTGCAAAAGGCTAATTTGGTCACATTCAACATAAAATCTCATGCATGTATGGAATGGATGAAGGAGATTAAAGTCATCCTATCATCAAAATAGCTTATATTTGGATCAAATGGACCCTAACCCCAGGACAATCACCAAAACTCTAGCCTGCCAACAAAGCTGGCATCCAATAGTAGCCATCATTAGTGATGTCTCCAATAAACAATCTGAGAGTACCATTTAGTTGGGGCAACATTGTTAGTGAACGTGATAGGTAAGTGTTTCGTCCACCAAGCTTCACAATAAAAATTATGATTAATGAGATGGGAATTTTTACGATTCCAATCATAAGCAAAAAAAATGTTTATGATATATATATATATATATGTGTGTGTGTGTGTGTGTGGAGAGAGAGAGAGAGAGAGAGAGAAAGAGAGAATACATATTCATGCGATCAATTCCATATATTAAGACACTTTTAAGTTGAGTCAAACTTCTTTAAGCTAAACATCCTCGCGTCAAAGCACTTGATTTCAAGTCAAATAAAATTTGCGCAAGTACTAGGCAAATTTGAGTTTCAGAAATAATTAGCAGTCACCCGTGCCTGTAAAAGAATAAGATTAAATCACAAAAGTACCTGGTTCAACACCTCCTGGATAGACATAATTTGGGAAAAAGAAGCCTCTGTTGGAGGTACAACCGTGCTGCTCCGTGGTTCATTGGAAGAATCAATGGAGTTGAAAGGGCTTGAAGATGGTGATGATGAACCTGATGCTTGAGCCTGCTTGGTTTTTTGCCTCTTTCCTTTCGCAGTTTTTGAAGCTGGAATATCAACAAATCCAGTTTCTCTTTGAGAAAGATCTGTTGTATTTTTCAAGACATTTTCCTCTATGTTACCAGAAAACTGCTCAACTGCATCAGCAGCAATCACATAATCACCCACCTGAACTTCATTCACATTATAAAGACCGTTAAGTGCGTCACCTTCTTTTGGCACGTCATTCTTGATATTTGAAGCTGTGGAACTTGAAGGTTGATCCTTAATCTCATTAGAAGTATTATTTGCCTCTTTCTGAGTAATGAATTCTTCAGTCTGATCCATTACATTCTCATCCACAACTTTCACTACCTCTGCATGCCTCAAATCACTGTTGCAGATCAGATCTAGAACCTTCACTTCATCACTCCTCTGATTGGAAGAAGTGGTTTCAGATGAAGGCTTGACCCCTGACAAAATTTCCAATGGAGTCACCAAGTGAGTAGTTTTTCCACCCAACTTGAACATTAAGTGAGAATTCTGAATCATAGAAATATCATTCGGACTAGTTTTCAAGTTATCCCCTCCAGAGTTGTCATTCATCAAAGAAATATTAGGCATGTTTCCAGCCCCATCATGTTCTCCGTGTTTAGCATGATGATCAGCAACTTCCTGGTAAACATCAAGCTCCCCAAGTGAATGTCCATGTTCTAGACCTTTAGATACACCTTTGGAACCTGAAAGTCTCCCCGAGAGGCCCAAATCTAAAGGACCAGGAGATGAAGTGGCGTGTAAATTATCAGCGCCAACAGTTGGAAGTGGAGGAGCAGAAGGATGAATATCAATATTTGATGAAGGCAATTCAGGAATATTGTTAGCTTCTGAAGATATAAAAGTTGGAGAATAGACAAACAGGTTCTCAGAGTTGCTTGCACCAACAGAAAGCATGGATGAAGCACCGGCTGATGGAATATCACTAGGAACACGAGAAAGCTCAGATGCAGAAAACCCTTCTGAACAAATTCCATCATAAATATGTGAAATACAAGGGTCCTTGGCCAATAGAAGGTTATCAACAGGTGGCATACACTGTGCCAAACTCAAGGCATATTGTTGAATAGCCTGTGTTTGGACGCAGTAAACTTGAACCACATGTTCACCATCAGGAAAGATGTCACTTGTTCCAGTGAGGCTCAGAATAGGCATTGTAACGGTAAAATCGGCAATATAGTCCATGCATGTTGCTGCAGGGTATGGACCATAATATATATGGACAGCATATATAGCATTCTTCTTAGCATTTGCAAGTAATACAAGGCTTTCTTGAGGCATAACAACAACTTGATTAAAAAACGCCTCCTCTACCCGTTGTTCTGTTGAACTTCTTAATTCCAACGTTTGATTGCATCGCCATGATTCAGAATCACTGGGTAACAACCATCCCTCTTCAGTTGCGGAAGACCATAACTTTAATTCACGGTTCAATGGACCCTGTACCAACAACCGTAACAACACTTAACTATTCTTCCATGACTGAAGAGATGCAAATGCTGGGTACGGCTAATTTTATGACGGCATAATAATAAACTAACAAAATAAACAAAATATTAGAAGACTGAAGTGAAAAAGCCAATGTTCCAAACCGAAGTAAGAAGAACAATGTGATCAGGGCGTTGGGGAGATGTCAAGAATGAAACCGAATGGACAGGTTGGCCTTCATGTGGCCTCAATGTCAGAAGGGGCAGTGTCTTACGATCATCCCATATTTTTACCTGCGAAAAGAACAAAAAATTCAAGCACAGAGTATCAATACATGGTCCAAATCAAAAGAAGAGTTCAATTAAAAGGTAAGATGGGTAAAGAAAAAAAATAAGGTTTGTCAAAAAAATTTTAAGCTCAATTACATTAAATCAAAGGTAAACGAGCTTATAGTTCAATGCCACTTCCCGACAAGGTAATATCTATAATATTTAAGAATGTTAAATAGGCCAACAAACGCCCTAAGTACTTGCATAGTGTGTCAAAAAGCCCATATAAAACAAGTTAATGTCATGGCTAGCAGTTAAATTCTCCTCTTTAGAAGAAAGAATAGACTTGCGGCCAGCACAAGTAGATTCAAATAGCCACCTATAATCAAACATAATTCAATGAATAATCGAAATTACACGGATAAATAAAATTAATATCAAGAGAATTTGGAGGAAGGGATAAACCTAAACAAACATAATAGAAGTTGTTCAAAATATTTGTGAAGAATAATTTAACACTTCAAACTATACTCAGCAAGAATGAATATGAAATGACGGCTCAATATGCCGACCACAAATTGATTGGACAAGGCTAATGATGACTCATGAGTTATTAAGAGGTTGTTTGGTTTGAATTAAATTGAGTGTAAAGTATACCAAATTCAGGAATTTTGAAAATTTAGTGTTTAGTTTGAAGTAAAAGAAATGCGGAGTAATATTTTGAAGTGTTTGAAATTCAACCTCTAGTCCAACTTTGATATATAAGGAAATGTTAGATTTAACCTAGTTCCAAATACACTATAAATTGCCTATAATTGCCGCCAGAGCCACCCTTCGCCACAAGGCCCACAACTGTCCACCCCCAACACCTGTTATTAGTCACCGCCAACACTCGTCGTTGCTACCACTGACTGTCGCCATCGCCACTACTCGTGCCGCCCCCCACCAACCTCCACTACCGCTCTCGCCACCACTGTCGATGAGTGCCCTCCCCTATCATCGGCTATCGATCGTTACAAGCCACCGCCCCTGTGATTGATAACCACCATCATCAGGCTTTACACTACATTCATTTTACTTCAAGTTAAAAAAAAGATTAATAAACTGCATTTATTTCACTAATCTAAATTACTCCAAAATATTTTAAATATTATGCATTCGTTTCACTCTGCATTCCTTTTTCAACAAACCAAACAACCCCTACACAAAATTTCCAATAAATTTATAACATTTTTAATTTTTCATATATTCCACTTTGGTTAATCATCCACTTTAGTTAATCATAAGAAATTATTTCATATCTTCAAAATAATCTGGCCTTCTACCATAATATTTCATGGACTACAATGCCCTTTATTTGATAAGTATCATTAAATATACTTAGTGGGCAGCTTGGTCGATTTCCAACGTTTTTAATTAGCCTTTCTTTTATTTTCGGAAGCTTGTATCGAAAAAATTTTAAGCATATAAGAGCATTTCATAGCCAAAATAATATAGGGTGTTCTAAGATTTCAATCAAAAAATATAAACCTCATTTGAACTTGGAACACTTTGTTTTCAATTGTGCAAAAGTTGAACCCAAGCAACCTTATAAAAAGTGAGTAAAATTTTTTTCCATAAACCAAGAAGCATAGTTTACTAGCAAACAACTCCAAAATATTTCAAAAATATTGCATTTGTTTTACTCTGTATTCCTTTTTCAACAAACCAAACAATCCCTACACAATTTCCAATAAATTCATAACAATTTTATTTTTTCAAGCATTCCACTTTGGTTAATCATCCACTTCAGTTAATCATTAAAAAAAATTATATCTTGAAAATAATTTGGATTTCTACCATAATATTTCACGGACTACAATGCCCTTTATTTGATAAGCATCATTAAATATACTTAATGGGCAGCTTGGTCGATTTCCAGCATTTTTAAATTAGCCTTTCTTTTATTTTCAGAAGCTTGTATCCAAAAAGTTTTAAGCATATAAGAGCATTTCATAGCCAAAATAATGTAGAATATTCTAAGATTTCCATCAAAAAAATATAAACCTCATTTGAACTTGGAACACTTTGTTTTCAATTGCGCAAAAGCTGAACCCAAGCAACCTCATAAAACATGAGTAAAAAAAATTTCCATAAACCAAGAAGCATAGTTCACTAGCAAATAATGGATAAAAGAATCTACAAAGACAACACAAGGGGTCCATACATAACCCACTTATACCCCCAATTCCAAAATAGTGAGTATAGAAGTACCCCTCCAAGCGCAGAAACATTGCAGCTTACACCATATAACAGATGCAAGAGTTTGACATCTTCTTATGTGATACTAAAAAATTAAACTATATGCATTCTTTCCTGTAAACGTTAAATCACATAAACTAATGAATTGCACTATGCATTCTCCTGTGTCTCTGTAACCTCAAGTTTCCACACGAATTCCATATATCTTGAAATGAATGAACTTTTACATCCCAAGAGAAGGAAAGGACCAACAGAACATCAAGCAATACCTTATTTAATGTAATTCTGATGGACCGACGACAGAGTCGGTGGGCCCCATTAGGGTGGGTGGCGGGCAAGACGAGAGAGGGGGGATTGTTTAGGAATGTTTTAATTACAATCGGGAGGGAATTAATTAGGGGAAAAAATCTAAGTTGAATTCAAATCTAAGAGGGATTTATTTTGGGAAAGCCTAGGGGGGTTAATATTCATTATGTAAGGAAGAATCAATGGGGAATTGTTTAGAAAAATTTTAATTACAATTGGGAAGGAATTAATTAGGGAAAGAGATCTAATTTGAATTCAAATCTGAGAGGAAATCATTTAGGAAAAAGAGGCTGATTTGAGAGGGAATTATGGGAGCCTATTTAAGGCTAACTATGGGGTGATTTCAAATTAGGCTTGATTTTGCTTAAATTAGTTTGCTTAGGTTGAGTGGGCTCTAGCCGAGAGCTAGGGATTTGGGAGAGCCGGATCTTCCTCTCCAATTTAAGATCCTACTGTATCTCATGTTTTTCTTCTAAGTTCTTTCAATGAAAAAGAGTTCTTGTGTCTTCTTCTTCCTAAATTTCTTGTGTCATTCTCTGATTTTACTGAAATTGCATACAATACCTATCAAATTGGTATCAGATCAATTTCTTGGGTTGAAATAAAAATCGTCCTTGTTGAATTCTGCTGCATTTTTTTCTCCATTATTGCTGATTTTTGTTGTTTGGAGGTCAGACACGCATCAAAGTTGTTGTTTTTTTATGTTGGAGCCTAAATCCAAGTATCTATGACAGGAAGAAAGGTAGAAGTGTTGGAAGAAGAGATCGGTCTACTGAAATTGAAGTTTGAGAAAAAAATTTTAGAGTTAGAAACTCAAAATTTAGCCATCCATGAGAAAATCGATGGGAGGTTTGCTATCATGGAAGAGATGATGAGGAAGATGCTCAAGGTCCAAACCAAAATGGCGCCATCGAAAGCAAGTGGAGCAGTCGGCGGCCAAGGAAGTGGGGAAAACCCTAATCCGATAAGGCGAAGGGAAGATCAGGAGGTGGAGATTTTGGAAGGAGAAGAGAAAATGCCTCCCCTAGAGCCTATTCTTAGGGAGGAGTCGGGTAGGGGGTATTGGGAGAGGCGTGAGGGGGTTGTGCATGAGCGAATTAGTGTTGAATTTGAAAGGAGATGGGGTGATTATGATTGGAGGGGTGCTGAATTTGAAGTGGAGGTGAATTTGAAAGGATAGGGGTTGATTATAATCGAAGAGGCGTTGAATTTGAAAGGAGAATGGGTGATTTTGTAAAGGGTTTAAGTACGAGCATAGTAGGGATAATCGAGACATTTGGGGGGAACCACCCCCTTGAGGAATGGCAAATTATGAAGGAAATAGGGGGAATAGAGGAGATTCAAGGGTAAGGAAGCTGAAGATGCATATATTTGAGGGAGAGGATGCCCATGGGTAGATCTACAAGATGGAAAGGCATTTCACCATTAATGGTTAATGAAGGAGGAAAGACTAATGGAAGCTGGCCTGTGTTTGGAGGAGAAGTCATTGGTATGGTACCAGTTGAGAGACATGCGGCAGAATATAAGGAGCTGAAGGGAGTTCAAGGGCAATTTGTTGGAACGTTTCCGAACCAGCAGGGGAGGGGACTTATATGAGCAGTTCTTCACTCTGATGCAGAAAGGATCAGTGGTGGAGTATTGTAAGTTGTTTGAGCACCTGGCCAGCAGATTAGACCGGCTTCTGGAGACTATACTGAAGGTGAACTTTATGAAAGGGCTTAAACCAGAGATTCGAACGGCAACTAGAGTGATGAGGCCTCCTAATTTGGAAGAGTTTATGGAGCTAGCCTAATTAGTGGAGGATCAGCGACACCTAGAGAGAGGGGCTACAAGCAGCAGCTCATGAGGGTCATACAGGATGACCACCACCTTTTTGACATCCAAGATGCCGACACAAAGTATTCTTAGGGAGACCCTAAGGATAAGACTGTAGGAGGGAGACCTAGGGGAAACTTTAAGAAGCTCACAGAGATGGAGTTACAGGAGAAGAGGGAAAATGGGTTGTATTTCAGATGTGATGAGAGATATACATAGAGTCACAAATGTAAGGGCCAAACTCTTCAGGTTCTCACCATTTGTGATGACGAGGAAATTAAGGAGGGAACCGTACGAGAGGATGAAGCAGCAGTTTCCGTTTTTCCACCTTACGGACAAGGTAGCTTTTTGGGAAGGGAGTATTGATGGACCGGCGATTGAGCCGATGGGCCCCACTAGAGTGGGCGGCGGGCAAGAAGAGAGAGAGGGGATTGTTTAGGAAAGTTTTAATTACAATTAGGAGGAAATTAATCAGGGAAAGAAATATAATTTGAATTCAAATCTCAGAGAGAAATATTTTGGGAAAGCCTAGGGGAGTTAATATTCATTATGTAGGCAAGAATCAAGGGGGAATTGTTTAGTAAAGTTTTAATTACAATTGAGATGGAATTAGTTAGGGAAAAAAATCTAATTTGAATTCAAATGTGAGAGGGAATTATTTAGGGAAAGGGGGCCGATTTGAGAGGGAATTAGAGGAGTCTATTTAAGGCTAACTATGGGGTGATTTCAAATTATGCTTGATTTTGCTGGAATTAGTTTTGCTTAAGGTTTAGTGGGCTCTAACCGACGGCTAGGGGTTTGGGAGAGTCGGATCTTCCTCTCCAATTGAAGATACAACAGTATCTCGTGTTTTTCTTCTTAGTTCTTTCAATAAAAAAGAGCTCTTGTGTGTTCTTCTTCCTAAATTTCTTGTGTCGTTCTCTGATTTTGCTGAAATTGAATCCACTTCCTATCAAATTCCAACCAGAAGAAAGACAGACCACCCTCAAACACTCACTTCACCTTCCAAACAAATGAGATAGCCCCCAAAATGGAAGAATTTTCACTGAAAGGATAAGTTCTAGTGTATACGTTAAAGTTAAATAAGTACAGAATAGTAATCACATTGCAGCTTTTGAAAACTATAGTCTTTTGTCCACACGAATGTTAAAAAGTATCTTCAAGCCACTGTCACTTCAATTTAGAAAATCAAACTGTTGTTCTCGGTTACAAACTCTTACATTAGTGGAGAGTATCTTTTTAAGGCTTGCAACAGCCTGCTGCACAACAAATTTTTTATAAAAGAACAAAAAGAAACTTAGTAGCACCAATTTAATGGAGCTAATTATTCAAATACATAGAAGAATGCATCTTTTTTTATTCCAATGGGCAAAATAGTTATAATATTTATAAGAGAAATATAGCCTATAAAAATAAGAAAATAAAGAAATAATTAACCTAATTAATTACAATCAATTCAAAATTTCAAAAATCATTCCAAACAAAAATAATAGCATAGGCGTACTACTTATAAAAGTAAGCAAGGCGGCAGATTAGAAGGCTGGAACCAACTGTGGGGCCACAAGAGATGGAGTAACTAGCGCATCCAACAGGAACTGGCTGGAAGGCCGCATGAATAGGATTCCCACACTAATCATATTGCAACTTTTGAAAACTATAGTCCAGCGTCTACACCAATATTTGAAAAGTAACTACAAACTACTCCCACTTCAATTAAAATCTAATTGTTATTCTAAGTTATAAAATTTTACTTCAGTTAAGATTTAACTTTTTCAGGCTTCAAACTGCTTAATTCACAAGAAAATTCTAACTAAATAGCACCAAGTTCAAAGAGCTTAACTATCCAAAATCTCTATGAGAAAATGCAAATAGAGAGAAAAGGATATATGTTCTGTTCCTAATGCCAAAAAACACAAATGATGGAAACTTCTGTTTTCATTTTTTGTTCCCAGATACAGAACGTATTTATACAAACAATATATAATTTTCCTTTCCATGAACTACATAGTATAGCATGCCGTAAGTTCTAGGGTTCACTAATGCAATCTAAGCTGAGATGCTCAATGAAAATATCAAAAGCCACAATTCATAGGTTACCAACTATCAATTTCAACAAAGAATAGATGCAAAAATAGCAAACGAGCCTATTTTAAATGATAACTCAAAAGTCGTCAAAATCTTGAATTCCAAAAAAAAAAAAGTGAACAAATAATAAATTTCAACAACAAACAAGATTCATGCTATCAAATGGAATATGGCAATATCACACTTGACAATGCTTCAATCACGCACATACGCCAACTACTTTATAAATTAATAGTAAAAATAAGGATAGAAATCACCCAACAAAAAGATCCAGCCCTCACTCTAGTACAAGGAAACTCGCTCTAGAAAGTAGTCATTAAGACTTACAAAGAACTCAAAGAATACACACCCAACAACACACAAAAACAAGAAAATTTAGAATTTTATTTCAATGCCCAATAATAATGATTTTAACATGTCTCAAATATCATATTTATAGTGGATGAAAACGCAAAATAATAAAATCCTCAAAATCCTCTAAGATCCAATAGAAAAGTACAAGTTTGCCAATTCTCTCAATACTTAGACATAAAAATCAACTTTAGTTGTCTTAGATTTCATACATTTATATCCATAAAAAGAAAAATAGAGGTGGCAAGGCATTATACACACTAATGATTCAACAAACGTAACAAATTAATGGCAGTAAGAAATCAATTAACGAACTGTGTCAAATCAAAAACTTTTCCTTAAGAATCTTCGGTCTATAGCAATAAGCAACTGCATATAGGTGGGTCAGCGGCATCATGAGTGGGAGAGGGTTTGGGATGGTTTTAAATGATTGCCTAAATTGGATCCTTAATTGAAGCAAAAGAAATTAGATCAGATCCAATTAGAATTTGATTTGGATGAGAATTAGGGAACCTTCCTAAAATAGATTTCTATTTTAGGAAATAATTCAAATTTCAAAATTGATTCGAAAATTTGAAATTAAGGCTTTCTAAAATGGGGATCATATAAAAGGCAAGAATTAATGGGGGTTGACGTGGGGAAGGAAGGGGAGCGGAGGGGAGGCCGGCGGGTTGGTTGGAAGGGGAATGGTGGACGGTGGGATGGGGATATTGCTTGGCAGCTAAGGAGCAATGGGTTTGGGTGGCCGTCGGGTGGTGGAGGATTGGTGGGTGATCGGCGTATGGAGCTAAGGAGGAGAAGACTTTCGGCTAGGGCGAATGAAGGAGGGCCGGCGGTGGTAGTAAGGGGAAGAGTCGGACCACGAGCCCCGGACGATTCCGGCGACTGGTGGGTATTGCTTCGCCCTTTCACCAAGGGACTTTCTCCAAGTTCTCTCCAAGAACCCTCAAACTCTCACAAGAGTAAAACGTAGAAATTTCATTCATAATCGTCATTAACCCAAAATACAAGAAAACTAGCCTATAAATAGGCCTCATGAAAAGAAAAGAAACAATGACTAAAATGTCCTTCGGGCTACAACACCACATGACCACCCTTAAGGGGTAAAATGGGAAAAACAGAAATATAAAATAAACTAGTACATAAAACACATCAAAAAATTAAGCTCCAGATCTTAGCCGCTGATCTCCGATGTCCTCATCATTCTCCTCGGGTGGGAGAAAACTCGACTCTGTCGAGTGGGTGTCTCGAGAACTCTCGTACATCTGGGTCGTTCTGCTGTAGCTCCTCGCACTCTGACCATGTATCCTCTGACTTCGGTTGACCTCTCCACCTTATCAGATATCTTCTTCGTCCACCTTCATTTATGGAAATAATGTCATTACTCGGAATCATGTCAACCTTCTCCGCTATGGGTGATTTGGGAATATTTGCGAGTAGTAGGCTGGGATTCTCACAGGGTGGGGTCGCACAAGGCTCAGTTTGAAGTGGATTTGGTGGGTTAAACTCTGGACTCTCATAGGTTACTAAATCTTCTATGTTAATAGAGGGATGAATGTTGAACTCTGCAGGCAGATCCACCACGTAAGCGTTGTCATTGATTTTCTTGACTATTTTAAGTGGTCCCGCACTTCTAGCATGTAATTCCTTTACAGTTCCTTGTGGGAACTGCTCCGGACGAATCCACACCATCACTGAGTTACCAACCTCAAAAGTTTTAAATCGTCATTTAAATTCAGCATGAAGCCTATAATTATTATTGTTCTGTTCAATTAGGCGTGCAATTTCTTAAGTAGTTCATGTGGATGCGATGCAAATGCGGCATGTTTTATGCGAATTCATGTGTCTAAAATTCAAGACTTAACAAGATAAGTATTGGATGATGTGATGCAGGAGACTTGGTGTGCATGATGATTGGCACGAATTATGGACTCACACAAAAGCTTAAAACGGAGAAAATTTTTGGAAGAAAACAGATTTAAAAACACACACATACTGACTCACAAGCACACATAGATAGGAATAAAAACGGATCAATCACAAAATGAGAGGACATAAAGCTTTCATCTTCAAAGGAACTGGTGTAGGAGGAGTAATAAAGACATCTTTAGCTATAAGGGCATTTCTATAGGAAGTTTCAGCTAGGGTCATAGATAGTCTCCTAAGGGCAGCAGTGTAATCTAGCAAATTTATCCAACTAGGAGAGAGATGGTCCTCAACAGGGAAGGACAAGAATATAGAGGGCATAATGGAGGAATCGGGAACATGACAAGACGATGGGTCCTAACTCACAACTATAATGGAATAGCCAAAAGAGTCACCAGCAGAGCAGGTATGGGACTCAAAAGATGGGGTAGAGTGTCCAAAATAAATGTGGGCACAACAGTTAGAGGGGTGACATAAAAGTACGGGCTAATACTCTCTCTAACATTAAAGTCGGTATGAGGAACGGTGAGATAAGTCTAATCAAGAAAGAAACACTCTTTCAAATGTAAATCTAAAAGAGCAACTCCTAGAATAGACTCCAATAAAACAAAAGGATGCTCATTTTTCAAATTAGGCTCAGAATTATTCAGATTCAAATTACTATCTTCCGAATTTAATTTCAAAGTGCTCAAGGTCAGATCAGTTTCTTTCGAGATCAAATTAATATCTTCCAGGCAGACCTTATCCAAAGGGATATCCTTGAGGAGACTAGGAACAGGATGGGCTAAGGTATCAATGTTTAAAGGTTCTAAATCTCCTAAATCAATCATTCAGTTTCATCCTCAAAGAAGTCCTCGTTATCAGTGATATCATTAATATCCATGAAATGGATGCACTCAGTTTCAGGTTGTCTTTATAATGCATTCTTTGGTTAAAATTACAAGTGCAGGGTCAAAGACTGGGGAGGCCAAAGGTTGGGTAGCCCCAGAATTCACATTAAATTGAAAGGTGGTAAAGTCACCCTCGAGGTGAGGTAAATCGGAATCCACCACGCAGAGAGGACGTGTGCTCAGACAAGGTTGACTGGGATGGCTAGGAGTCAACCCACGTGGGGAGTTATATGGGACCGATCCAACAGAGGATCCTATAGAGGGTTGGCCATCAAGGCTAGGTGAAGACCTACAGGGTGGGGCAGCAACCCTGATGTTACGAAGGGATAGGTGGTCTCGACCACAGTGACGTCCACGTTTGTCCCATCAAAAGAGGCAGGGTGGTGTTCCAGATGAAGATCACTAGGTGTTGGGCCCACTCTCTGATTAGATACGTGAGTGGGAGTGGTATGTCGGACAGATTTAGGGGTAACCACAGAGGTAGGGAAATGAGTAACTGCCGCCTGGTGAGGACTAGGAGTCACGATATCAATTTGGAGTGTAAAAGGTGAGTAGGACTGACTTTCACGTGTAGGGTTCTTGAGACTGCAGTACCCAAAAGTTTGATGAACAGGGGGTGACCTAATCTTAAAATCAGATGGTTGGTCACAAGTAGATGGGAGATATTTTAATTTAAGTTCTCGTCTCATATCTTTCCAATCAGAAGTAGGGTATTCACCATGAGACTCTTTATAATCTTCCCACTTCATCCAAAATTGACGAGCACGACCGTTCAGGCGAGACTTAGCAATGCTAACCCGGTGGGACTCAGGAATATCACATGATTCAAAATAGTCTTCTAATTGTCTAACCCATTCCTTAAAGCAGAAAGGATTTGAGGAACCATCAAAGGTGGGCGGACAACTATGTGAGTCTAAGTGAGGTTGTTGTGGCTTGGGCTTAGGACTAGGTTGATAAGCATAATGGGTAATCTTCCGACTAACATGATTGTCCGAATGGGACACATACCTAGAGTGGGAAGAGTCAACATGTTTCTCCTTCATGATTTTAGTTATAGAGCCCACTAGATTAACTAGGTCATCTAACTTCTTTTGGAAGTCCTATCGGGTCCATTGGGAAGCGCTAAGCGAAACCTAATGATGATTGGGTATAAGGGACAAAACTCTAATAAGGAGAAAACACAATTATGACTTGCTATAAGGTGCAGGAATTTCTGGACTGCAAGCTCAAAATGAGATATCTAGCTAGACTTTGGCTCACACGTGAAATTGGCGGGTGGGTAATGGATGTGGGGTCTAGGGTGCAAGAACAGCACAAAGACAAAGGAAAACACACTCCAAAAGTTGGTTATGGGTGCTGAAATTGACAGGACAACAAATAACAACGTGCAATAAAAGTTAATAATAAAATGCCATGCAGGAATTAAGCTTAATGATTGCTAGGACTATACATGAGCTAAGTTCTAACACATACCAATGAACAAACCATGCTCTAATACCAAGATGATGTAGAACATACATGCAAGGAAGATTAGATTAAGAAATTTGCACACTTAATATTAGAAGCCATAATAACTATATCTTTATATTGATTATAAACGACAAAATAAAACATAAAGAGCGGTGACACAAGCTTAGGCTAAATCACATGTACAGGAGTTAAGACCGTAAAATAATCAATTAATCTAACATTGCATACATGGAAAGTTTCAACAAGAAATCCTTAGATTAATAATGAGTTTAATCACTAAGAGAATCCACTCACTCAACTCTCTATTTCACTAAATTTTCTAGCGGAGAAAAGTAGCATAATCTTCATGAATCAAGAATTAACCACAATTGAGCACTAGACTAAGAAGGAATAAGAGTTGGTGGATGAGTTTTACCTAGTGGGAAGATAACATGAACCTCCTGATTGCTGCTGGATAGCAACCCGCCCTTTTCTGGTTAGTTGGACAGCACTATACTTTGCTGGTATGTCCTGAATAGCATTTCAAAATCTCTGGACAGCACTCCAAGGAAGTCTGAGCAGCAGTTTTTGAGTCCTAGGAGTCTTGAACAGCAACTCGTGAGGTCTGGACAGCACCCAAGGAAGTCTGGACAGCAGGTATTGGGTCTTAGGAGTCTTGGAAAGCAACTTGTAAGGCTGGAGATCCCTGGACAGCATGCAGGATTCGTCCAGATATTCAAGACAGCAAATAGACTCTGTCCAGAAATTTCGACAGCCAGTTGGGGAGATGAATTTCAGCGGTTTCCTCCTACTGGGTGCACGTGAGCATGAAGAGGATGGTGGGAAATTGTGTGGACAGCAATGGAGGAGAGCTGGAGTTAATTCCCTTTGATTTAGGCCTAAGTTTAGAAAGAAAATTAATTGGGGAGGAGGGGCATGGGGCCGGCCGAGAGAGAGGGGGGGGATTGTGTCTAGATTCAATATATGTAGGTTATGGAGCAATTAATCAATTAATTTCAGGATTGATTAGATGATTGAATGAAGGAGGTTTCCAAATATGATGTAATTAATTAAAAAAGGTTTGGAATTCAAATTTGAGTAATTTGAATTCGAATTTCTTTCTAAATTAAAAACAATTCAAATTAGGAGGGAGAGGCTAGGTGGGCCGGCAGCATCATGAGTGGGAGAGGGTTTGGGATGGTTTTAAATGCTTGCCTAAATTGGATCCTTAATTGAAGCCAAAGAAATTAGATCAGATCCAATTAGAATTTGATTTGGATGAGAATTAGGGAACCTTCCTAAAATAGATTTCTATTTTAGGAAATAATTCAAATTTCAAAATTGATTTGAAATTTTGAAATTAAGGCTTTCTAAAATGGGGATCATATAAAAGGCAAGAATTAATGGGGGTTGACGTGGGGAAGGAAGGGGAGTGGAAGGGAGGCCGGCGGGTTGGTTGGAAGGGGAATGGTGGACGGTGGGATGGGGAGATTGCTTGGCGGCTAAGGAGCAATGGGTTTGGGTGGCCGTCGGGTGGTGGAGGATTGGTGGGTGATCGGCGTATTGAGCTAGGGAGGAGAAGACTTTCGACTAGGGCAAATGAAGGAGGGCCGGCGGTGGTAGTAAGAGGAAGAGTCGGACCACGAGCCCCGGACGATTCCGACGACTGGTGGGTATTGCTTTGCCCTTTCACCAAGGGACTTTCTCCAAGTTTTCTCCAAGAACCCTCAAACTCTCACAAGAGTAAAACGTAGAAATTTCATTCATAATCATCATTGACCTAAAATACAAGAAAACTAGCCTATAAATAGGCCTCATGAAAAGAAAAGAAACGATGACTAAAATGCCTTTCGGGCTACAACACCACATGACCACCCCTAGAAGTAAAATGGGAAAAACAGAAATATTAAATAAACTAGTACATAAAACACATCAAAAAATTAAGCTCCAGATCGTAGCTGTTGATCTCCGATGTCCTCATCACTTACGCAAAAGTGCCACAATGGATAACATATTTATTACAGTGAGATACAAATTAGCTTATTTCACTTGCATTTCAAGATTTCCTTCAATGTTCAAGAGGTACTAACCAGCATTTTCCATAACATCATCAATCATTCTCCCCGAAAACATAACCTGGAATTCACTATAACAAGGAAAAAATTTCGTACAAAGGTAATTTTATAGATTGATAATAGGTTGTCGGTGGGTTGCAAATAAGGGATCCAGTGATGTTGATAGCTTTAATGCCAATTACTTAAGATAGGAACCCATCGGCAATCCTTTGTACAGTTTTATAAATAAGGATGAAGGTTGTGAAATAAAGAGGCATTCCCTGTCATATGACATGCAGCACTAGAATCAAAAATCTGGCATTCTGGAATTCAATGTCATATGCTAAAGACATGCAAACCATACTTGTTAAGCAACTGAATCAGTGCTAATTTCAAGAGCTAGAGAATTTGATTTGAGTTGACCAAACAACATAACCAATTGAGCCCAATAGGAGATAATTTTGTCCCTTGAGCTTGTGCCCAATAACCGGTGGATTGGAGAACATCTTTAGGATACCATTGTTTTCATAAGATATTGGCTCACCGCTAAGGTGGAATTGGAGGAGTAGCTTCGATTTGAGGCCATTCCATTTTTAACCATCATCATGATTAACAAGAATAAAGAAGAAATATGATAAAATGCAAAGTAGGAAATAATGACTCTGATACCAGGTTGAAACAAAAAAAAAGAAAAACTACATGTTTTCTTATTTATACAAGTGAAACAAAAGTAGACTTATACAACAATTACAATGCAAAGCCAGCCTCACCTAAAAGGAACAAATCATCAAAACTGAACACATAAATGAAATTACATAAGAAGGAAGCGCGTAACTCAAGGTACAATGGATCCTACACATGTGGAAACCCATTACCAATTTACCATTTATTTCAAATAATCCTGTGACCCACCTTTGGAAGTTTGTTAAGCGTTGAATGGCAGCTGCAACACATCATGCAGCGGAAATACAGGAAAAATAAATCTTGAAATTATTGACTGAATGCCAAGTGTTAAATGGAAACAATTGATTTGGCAATACTATTATACCACGAAATTTCTTAGATCCATGGAGGTATGCATTAATGAGTTTATGGAATTTGATAGAGTAGTATTTAGAAGGTTGATTGTCCGTGGAATTGGAAGGACAATACTTGAGGGTTTGGGTTTGAAATTAATGTGAATCCTGCAATTACTTTATGATTTTCACAATTTACTAATATAACCTAGAATAAGAGGCTCAATGAAAACAAAAAAAAAAACCACAACTCGCAGGTTATCAAATTTTTAATTTCAACAAAAACTAATCACCTCAAATACAATAAATACAATCATCTCTTTTCAAATAATTATTTAATCGTCATCAAAATATAAAATTTCACAAGAAATTTTGAATAAATATTTTTTTTTTGCAATGATCAAGATTCACACAGCAAAAAGAATGCAGCGTGTATCACACTTCAACAAAGCTCCAATCACATAGGCCACACTTTAAAACTAGTAGCAAGAACAATAATAAAATGAATAAAAAGGACGATCCAAGCTCTACAATGGTACAAGGCTGCTCGCCACCATAAGTAATCATCAAGACCTGTGAAGTTCTCAAAGAATACATATTCAACATCACACATATAAGAAAGGCGAAAAACACCTTAATGGTGAAAAACAAAAAATTTATTTGAAATCTCAAGACTATACCAATCAATGGTTGTATATATGAATTTCGAGATTAAAACAACAATTGTAGGGAATAATGGGAAGTAGGGGTGTGAGTAAGCCGACCAGGCTTGCGCATCAGCTCGAACTCGACTTGTTAACGAGCTCACGAGTTCGAGCTCGAGCCCCTAATTAATCTTGTTTATTATACAAGCTCGAGCTCGAGCTCAACCTGACTCGACTCGTATGCTCGTCGAGCTACTAGATTTACTTAAAAATATATTTAAAATTACTAACTTTATATTAAAAGAATATACTTAAAAGGCGGAGTGTGTGCCCTAGTGTTCTTTTTTCTATTTTTTCGCATTGTGTTGAGCAAGACGGCAGACTCTACCAGAAGTTGGGCAACGGCTAGGAGGAAGATCGAGTGGTCCTTGGAAAACTTTGCTTGCCATCACCATAGAAGGTTGTAACCCGAAGGTTCTTGCCTTCTCAGTCTCAAGTCGGGTGTAATGTTGTAAGATCGTGGTGATTCCATGTGACTTCATATTTTTTCCTTGTTAATCTCAAACTTTTACCCAGTTTCGGGTTTCTTGAATGTATAAGCTAGTTTGTGGATTTAGACGCTAGTCTTACATTTCTTTAACTTTATAATAAGTAGATGAACAATGTGGGCTCATTCTCATACCTTGGTGCCTGAATAAGTAGAAGAATCAACTAATTATAATTAGATAGTGTCTGATGAGGACATCACTACATGGAAAGTTTATCGGAGACATGGCCATCGATCTACGGCCACGATCGAGTCGTTGTATTTTTGAGTCATGTCATGTCTTTGTTTTCTTTCATTAGTGTTATGTTATTTCTTTTCCGTTTTACCCCTTACTTAAGGGTGGTTGTTTGTTAGCCCGAAGGGCATTGTTGTCTTTTGTTTTGAGTCCGTTGTTTGAGGCTATTTAAAGCCCTTTGATGTATCTTTGAAGCTTAATGAATGATTAAAAGAAAAATTCTTGCAACTCTTTGTGTTGAGAACTTGAGAGATTGAGAGTCTTGAAGGGATCCCTAGGGAGGGACGACGGATCACCCACCAACCTCGGAGACGGCCGGGTTCGTGATTCTTTTCAACTACCTCCTCCCCTCCTCCTTGCTCCCCCTTGCCGCCAGCTAAGGTCCCCTCCAAGCCTTACCCGTCGGCCACCTAAACCCCTCCCCCACCCGTGCCACCTAGCCACCACCCCACGGCCACTTCCCAAACTCCTCCACCTGTCGGCCACCCAAGCCCCTCCCACCCCCCAGCAAGCCGCCGGCCACACCCTCCCCTCCCACTTAATTTGGTTTCCTAAATTAGGTTGGTGCCTATTTAGAAAGAATTTGAATTTCAAATTCAAATTGGATTTGAATTTAAAACTTTCCTAATTTACTCAACTTATTTTAGGAAAGTTGCCTAATTGAATCCTATTTGAATTTAAATTCAAATAGGATTAAATCAAATATTTCCTAATACTCGTATCCTAAATTAAGCAACCCAAATCAATTCCCCAATTCCCTCCCACCTCCTTAATGTCGCCGGCCCCCTTATCCTTTACCCGCCCCCTCTCTCTCTCTCCAATTCCCCACTCTTCCCTTTAATTCCTACCCCCTTTAGGAATTAACTCTTATTTTCCTTTTCACAATTTCCCTCCTAATTCAAATCTGAAATTAATTTCAGAAGTTTGAATTATCCTTTTCCAAACCCCCTAACTCCACAAAATCTGAACCAACTTCCCCTCCCCTCCCCTAGCTTGGCTGGCCACCTCCTCCCTTCTTTCTCCACTTGATTTTCAAGGAAAAACATCCAATCTCTTGGGGAGAAGCATCAAGGACAGCAAAGGAGCATCCCCTACAACTATTCTCCTCTCAAATCACCATGAATGGAGGTTTTCGAATGGGACTACAGATTGGTACATGGTGATCAAGATCAAATCGACATCCTCCGGTCTCCTTTCTTTGACGTGGGTTTCGACTTCGACAACACCGTTGAAGAATACATCGATCGCATCCAAATTATTTTGGTTGACGTGATCGACGAACAAAGGTCAACGGGACATTGGATCATCGCCGGCCGACCAACGTTCTCCACCACTCCGGCTACCTCTCCGCATCCCGTTAAAAGTTACATCGTTCGCATCCTAAATATCTTCGCCGGCGCTATTTGCAAACAAGTGGATAAAATCCGGTGGCGTATCTCTTCCGAGTCACAATAAGGGTGAACTTCTTCTCATTATTCAATTACCTCTTTATTCACTAACCTTGTAGGTGATGACGGAATCGCAAAGAATCGAGTTCCGCTTAAAACGCTAAAGCTTAGTAAACGTAAGGCTTGAGTGCACTTTTATTTGCTACTTATCTTATTGTTAATTTAGGGATGTTGATTGAACGCCTACTACTTTGCATGTTGTTGATTCTCTAATTTATTTTGCTTGTCCAAGTGTTTAGCAAGTAGTTTGGCCTAAACGTAGGCACCCCTCTCTTGTTTTTATTAACGTTTTGGATTGCTAACTTTATAATTACAATTGATTACCTCAAATAATCGTGCAATTTACCTTTAAGCATTGTAGTCCTGCATCAATGTCCTTTAACTGCTCTATTTTATAATTTTTAGTGGTTTTTCGGGATATTTCTGTATGTTTTAGCATTAATAATAGCTCTTCTACACCTTTTACAGATTCTTGATTTTCCAATCAAACCTTTTACAGATTTCGGGTTATTGGTTTGTTTTAAACTAGACAATATTATTGACTAGTACCTCTCTGTTGGGTACAAATGACCTAACCAATTGTCTGATTTCACTCATAAAATAATTCAAAAATGTCAATAATTTGCCAATGGGAACTCGTGTATTTTAACAGCTACTTTACTTAACCTTTTATTTTTTTGAGAATAAGTATGTCTGAAGCTATTTTAAAAATAGTCATCCAGCTAATTGATGTGTTTTAATTGCTATTTTTGCTTACTTGGTGGCAAGTACTACTGTTGATCATTATTCAAGTTGAATACAAGCTATTTTTTATATTAAGTATGAAGGAAATTTATGCTAATGCTTGCAGAATTATATCATGGATGAATAATTTTAATATTATTAATTTGACATTTTATTAACCATGTTGAAGAGCTTGATCATGTTTTCATTCATGGTCCAGTTGTGACTAAGGTGTGGAAATGGTTTGAGTGCTTTTTTTCAAATTCAAATCTTTCTTAAATACTTGAATTGCTATGATATTGTTCATGTTTGTAGAAATGTTGACATTTGATTTTGTAGGAAGAAGATTATGATGAAGAGGTAGAAATTCCTTTACCGATTCCATGAGTGGATAAGAGGTTGGAAATGCAAACTCATGTAGATGTTTTAAAATAGTTGTTACAAAGTTTTATTTTAATAAAATAATGCTCTCTTTTATTCATATATATATTTAGGTCTCTTTGCTTTGATTTGGTTATAACAACATCCACACTTACAAGATAAAGAGATACTATGGTGATTTTAATGTTTGAATTGGTGTTTTTAATATTTATTTCTCTCTTCAATGAACTTATTTTGTATCAATAATCTTTGCAGTACATTTTCAATTGTATGTTGCCTTTTTTATATAGTAATGAGTAGAATTTACATGTGATTATTTTATTTATGATCTGATTTGAGTATTATCTCATCTAAATTATAGTATAGACACTTTTAGCTTGTCACGTAGAGAACCATAGAGAATGTAGAAAAAACATTTAGCTTGGGACCTTTTTTTTCTTAATATACATGTCTTTTAATTTAAAAGCTTGATGCTCATTATTATAGTAAGAATTTTTTTAATAAACAGTTTACCATTTTATTTTCTTATTTCAATTATACTCTTATATATTTCCTAGATCTTAATTTTCAAATTTGCTTGATCTCCAGTGGTGCTGAGGAAATATTTTGAAAATTGTGAAATATTAAATACCATATAGATAACCTCTTGAAGAGTTCAATCATTTATTGACTTTTTTTTTTTGCTTTATTATGAAACTTTCTGAAAGAATGTAATATTTTCAATTTGATTTTCTGAAACTGTGTCATGTTATACTGAAATAGTAAAATTTATGTTTTGTTTTGCTTTGCTTAGGTTTTCTAATTTGATATTCATTTACTTTATTTAACTTTTATTTAGAATTTAATTTGATGTCATAGGAAGTAAAGATTTGTATATTCATGTAATATTTATGGAGTAATGAATTGTATTACATGCTATGAATTTGAAAAGAAAAAGAATAAAAATGTGAAAAAAAAGTAGTTGTATCACAATTAAAAAAATTTTGGATAAGCAAGAGTAAAGTATTGCAGTTTCATATTTATTTAAGTTCAATTTGATATTTAATGACTTTATTTAAAGTGAAAATTCAATGCATCAGTTGAAAATATGTTTTATCTATAAATTATAAGTAAAATTCCAAAAATTTTGAAAATTATAATTTAAAACTAAGAAATCGAACTCAATAAACGAGTCAAGCTCGAGCTTGAATTTTTTTCAACAAGTCGAGTTCGAGCTCATAAATGAGCTCGAGTCAAGCTCAAGCTCTATGGGAATTAAACGAGCTCAGCTTGATAAGCCAATTACTCGACTCGACTTAACTCATTTACTCCCTAATGGAAACCATAGAAATAAAAATCTTGTAATCTTGACAAGTAAGAAAACTTATATGTTGAAACCTGAACTATTCATGATTTTAATTGAATTGGGACACTTGGAACAGTTAAATCAAGCCTACAAAATCAAAATAATGGATAAGATAAACCCTTCTCAATACGATCAACATCATAGCCATATTTTAACATAAGTTGAAAATAATAATACAATGCAAACAAATATACAATATAAGTTAAAATTCACTTTCTATGCTTCCAACAATATACACATCAATATTTCTCTCGCTGCATAATAAGAAAATTTCATATGCCCATTCCTTAACTTACTGTAAATATGATCCAACCAGATTATATATTGTTGCAAACATTACTGTTAAATAATGTAGTACGATACCAAAATGGAGAGCTTTTGACTTTAAATGCCCGGTGAAGTTGATCTGTGGCATCAATATGCAAGTGAAAATAGGGGAACAGGTAACAGAAGCATCTTAGCAGTCTTTAAAAGAAGCTTTCCTCTTTGGGGGTGCCAATTCCTCATTAGGAACTATTTCTACATGGTTTGTTCTGATGACAAGTGGATTCCTTCACTACATGGTTTCTTAGTTGAAAGGAGAAGTATGCTATGTTTTATTAGGTTTTGTTGAAGTGTAAGGGGGGAATAATATGGGATTATGCTGAATTATTACGAAAGTTCAAATGCTTGTTTAACTCATCTTTTTCCAAAAAAATTATGGGTTAAGAGTGCATAAAGAAAACAACTTCAAAAACAAATGGAATTAGGGAAAAAAAAAAAACAAATGTGCTTGATAGTTATCTTACGCAAGTAAGAAAAGCAAAAAATATGATTATCACCAAGAATAGCAGATGGGAGAAGTAATTTTAACTTCAAATAAGTCCTTGTGCAAGCAATCAGCAACGTTTCTGTCAGTACTCCCTGTCGTGCATGTTGTCATAACAATACAGCATAAAAATAGTGATTTCAACTATAACAATTTTCTCTTCACAATCAGCATTCAGTGATCCATCAAGTAAATCATTAATCATTGAGATGATATTAATCATTCATTTACATAAGAGAATAATAAAAATAGAAGTTTAAAGTATTAAATTTGGTAAATATTACTTACAAGTGGATGATCAAGTAAACTAGTTTGTAAAAACTTGTGGTTATAAACAGAAGCACTCAGATCATCATAACTAAATCAAGCAAGAAACTCAAAATAGCAGTTAATCAGGTGCATATACAAACCGTGCCATCATTTGATGCTGAAGCTAAGCGAGTTGCCATCCATTGTGATATTGACAAATCTGAAACTTCTGCAGCATGTCTTCCCACCAATTGCACCCCATCAACGAGTTGCTCAAGAGAACATTTCAGAGGTTCATCTGCCGAAAATTCCACACCTCTCCCAACTTTTGGGATATCAATTCTTAATACATTGTTTCCAATTCCAACAACCAAAATTTCCTAAAAAAAATTCAATCAAAAGATAGAAAATATCAGCATCATATAGAGCACACTTCACACCATTCTACAACAAATGGTGTCACTAATAAATCGATGCATCTATGTAGCAGATGTGTGGTACTGTATAGCGCATTCAATTGATGTAGAAACTTTAATCAAGTTAATCAATGGAAAGTTTTGATTTCCATTACTTGTTTGTGTGAGTGCCAACAAATTCTTGGATGATAATCTCTGTCTCCAATCAAGTGAATAGCAAGAACAAGTTTTCCTGTGATTTGAGGCTTGTCTTCATGATCAGGCCCTTCATCAATCTTCCATACAAAAACCTTCCCATCTACACTTGCACTGCATAATATAAAATAAACCAATTGGCACACAAAAGTGACAAAAATGTAGCAAAAACATGGATGAATGATAAAAGCATGCCTTGCTAAAAGGTGCACTTCTTCTGCAAAGAAAGCCATGTCTGTCACTCTCTATCAAAAAAGTTTCAGAAATGTCAGGTTAATAAAGTGATCATTGACAGCAAAGACCTAATCGCCCCAAGTGTAGTAGACATGAAGAAGTAAAAGAGCACAACTAATTGAAATAGACATCATGAAGCCCCGCGTAAAATGGCAATCATCACGTGGTAGGAGGTTTTAGTGGTGAAGTAACAACCACACCGAACAAAACCTCAAAACAAGGAAAAAAATTCAATATAAGAGAATATATCAACAAGCTATTAAGTTTGTGCCAGCAATGCTGGAGAAAACAATGCAAATGACAGCACATATCCATCTGCATGAAATGTTAAGCATATTTTCAAGGGTTATGTTTCATAAGAGCTGAAAAGAAAATGAATAAATAAAACAAAGGGGGGGCACGGTGTTCTTCCATTATTACAATCAATAAGCTCTATAAATTACTTCTTTTTTAATAGCGGACAATAAATAGCAAAGTATGCGGTTGAATCCGTGATCATTGAAAAACATACTTCTACAATCACTAGGCCATGGATCCTTTCACAACTCCACAAAAACTTGATAATTTAAAAGCAACACATAACATTGGAACACAACATATCCACCAAAGCCTTCCCACTCAAAAAGTGATTGAATAGTGAAAAAAAAAAAAAAAACAACAACAACAACAAAGTACAACAAGATGGGGGGCGGGAGTTGTTGTAAACAATAAGCTCTATAAATTACTTCTTTTTAATAGCGGACAATAAATAGCAAAGTATGAGGCTTGAATCCGTGATCATCGAAAAACATACTTCTCCTCCAATCACTAGGCCATGGATCCTTTCACAACTCCACAAATACTTGATAATTTAAAAGTAACCTATAACATTGGCACACAACTTATCCACCAAAGACTTCCCACTCAAAAAGTGATTGAATTGTGAAAACTCAAAAAAAAAACGCAACAAAGTACAACAAGAGGCAATAAACTCTCCCAAATTCAAACACGGTCCTCATTCCTTCAATAGGAAAAAATCACAGCAAGCTTAAAACCAATATAACATGCCAAAAATTACCAGAACCACACCATCTTAGACATGCTATAGTCAAATGTTTGAAATAGAAAAGGTCAAACCTGTGAATGCCCCCGGAGGAGTGATCTTAGTGCAGTGTTGATGTTCAGAACCCTGATCGCGCCAAGCTTAAGCCCATAACAAATGTAGGTCTTGTTGACGGCGATCTGCCTTCCAAGTACCAGCCCCGGATCCGACGTATACTTCGTGATCGGCGTGACCTCGAGCTGTGGCAGTTGCGTCTCCCCCGGCAACCTCGACTCTACATCGTGAACAGCTCGTTCCCCTCCTCCAAGAGGCCTCCCCCTTGGCATCTTTGTGCTCGGTATCCTCGCCGGTTGCGCCTGGGTAACCGCCATAACAGCCGGCGGAGCAGAAGGCACCGCATGAAGCATCGCAGGGAGCTCCGTCGGGGCAGACGCCGGTGGCATCGATGCGGCAAAGTCGAGCTGAGCCGGAGGGTTATTTCCAAGGAGGGCCATGAGGCGGGCGCCCGGATTCTGTCCTGGGCTATTAGGACTAGAATTAGGGTCTGGTGGATTAGAGGGTTGGACGGGATAGGAAACGACGGGACGTTGGCGGGTTTCTTGCGGGTAGTGGATAAAGGGATGGTGATGGAACGGGGAAGTGGACGGCGCGTAGTTGAAGGCACCCGTAGGCTGCACCGTCTGATAGGGAATATGAGGAACGCCAGCGGCGTAAGAGGCAGGAGGGAGGAAGGGAGCGTTAAGGTTAGGGTTAGGGTTAGGATTAGGCAAGGGATTGGGGGGCTTGAAGAGCTTCTGCATATCAAACTGATTGGAATTGCCGCCATGAAAGGCCATGGCCGATGTCGTCGTGGGCGGCAGCGATGAAAAGGGCAGAGAATGAAGATAACAGTGCGGAACAAGGAGGGCTATAGTGCGCCGCGGCGGAGCGGCGCAGGTTTAAGATCTCAGAGGTAGGAGTGAAAGGAGTGTGGAATACGAGACCAGATCACTGGGCGATCGAACTGGACGACGAAAGGCAAAAGGCCCAATATTACATTCCAATAATTACTTGTCAAATTTTATGAACTCAACCGCCTCGCCTCTTTAGTGGGTAAATAAGTGTTTGATAATAGTGGATGATCTCGTTAGATTTTTTCGAGAGATTAATTATATCGTTAAATATGTTTTTTGGAGTTGCAGCGGATAGATACCTCTGTTTTCAAAAAAAATTATGAACTAATGCGAATAAAATAAAATAAATTTACTTTATACCTTCAAAATGATAAAAATTATGACACAACAAAGAACTATCATAGCATGTATGATAAAGAAATTTATAAAATAGATACGACATAGTAATCCAGAAATTATGCGACAACAGAGGAATATCACGCAAATATGACATAAAACTATAAGAAGACGAGAAATATAATAAATCAAGCTATAACAAATCACAATAACAAGCATTGTATCATTTTTGTTCTTACAATAAAATTTACATTAAGACGAAGCAATTACAATGTTCTAACTATAACAATAAGAGCGAAGTATACCTTTTTTAAGACTTTAAAATTGCTAATTACAATCTCCTATATAGGTCATTTAGAGGTATCTTCTTAACGTTTTTTTTTTTTTCAATCTAAAGCCAATATTAGAGTATTTGTAATCAGTTCTTAGCGATATTGTGGTCATGTGTTGATCTATAAAATTCATTGAGCTAAGGTAGCAATGAAGAGCACACATTTCACGATTTCAAAAAAGAGATAAATATGCACCGCCTGTATTAGTTACTTGATGAGAAGACGAGCTATATGAATGATGAGATTTGAGAATGAAAAGGGAGAAGCAACAAATATTGAAGAGTGGGACACAAAATTTTTATGTTGGTTCAATCGAGTGACTTACATGCATAAGTAGCCAGCATTATAAGCAAGGAGAGTATGATGTTATCATTTAAGTTGTAGGGTATTTTCATCAAGAAAAAAGAATTGGTTCCCCCGTGTATTCTCTCCTCTCCGTCTTTTCTTCGCTTTTATTCTTCTTTTTTCTTCGCTCCCCCTTCCCCTTCCCCTATGTTATCCTCCACTCATTGTAAGTAAGTCTCTGAACTTATCCATTTTTTCTCATTTCACATGGAAGATGGTTCCATCGTGGAGTTAGGATTTGCCATTAATGTAGTGGGAAGAGTTGTGAGTATCATTGTAGATATATCAACTTTAGCAGTGAAGAATGAATGATAGACAGTGTTGTTGATGTTGATAATGATAATTGATCAATCAATAGTTGTGGCTACGACTTATGAGGATGGATGAGTATTTTAATATATTTAGAGTTAGTTAGGGGTGTAAATAAGTTTAGTCGATCTCAAGTTACGGCTAAATCAAGCTCGGCTTATCAACTCAAAGGCAAGCTTGAGTCGAGCTCATATGGTGAGCTCAAGCTCAGCTCGCCAGAGTTATAGCAGGATCAAGCTCAACTCGTGAACTTGGCTCACCAAAAAAGGAAGTCAGAATGCCAAATCGTGAGCTTTGCTTGCCACATAAGAGAGGAAGGTAGGACACCAACTCGCTGTAGTAACTCAGTTTAACCCCTCAAGCTTGGTAGGCGGGCTAGATGTTTATGCTTTGCTCAAGTGGAGTTACAACGGGCTCAAAATCAAGAGTTGGTAGAAGCAATGTAAGAAATGTATTTAAAATATCAAAAAAAGTGAAAAAGCTATGTATTTCTTTTACACTGCATTCTTTTTTCTCCAATCAAATAGCCCTTAAGAGAAAAAGTGAGAGAGAAAAGAGAATCTTAGATTTGAAAATCATAGAGCGATTTTTGCCAGTTGATCCTGCTATAAAATTTGCTCATATCATTATAAGGAACCATTACACTATTTTTTATTTCAATGATTTTGTGTATTTTATATTTTATGCATTTTAATTTGGTCAAAACTTATAAATGTTATGATATCTTAATTTTTAGCAAATTTCACGCATAACTTTTGGTATGTAATAGATGTTATCAATATGAGCATTTTAATTATAATATTATTAAATTTTACTGGGTGAAATAGTAGTCATTAAATTTTGTATAATTTATATTGTATAGAAATTAAGTATTAAGTATTTTTATATAAGCATACTGTTAATACAATGATTAAGAATGAAAATAGATATGTGATTGGATAATAGCTAATCGCTATTACTGGTATCATACTATGATAATAATATGTGTGTGGATAAGTAAAAGCTGATTTCACTGATATTATCTAGAGATTGACTAGCCTATACACGATGGTGGGCCGACAGGCTTTCTTTTAAATATTATGATTTGACGTTATCCTATACTAATTCAGGTAATATTGATTAGGAGTTATAAAAAATTATTACTGTGTCGATGGGCAAAAAATGATAACTCTGTTTACTGAGCCAATGAGATACTTATGCCAATTATTATTCACTAAAAAAATACCGCTTAAACCAGGCTTCTTAGTTATTTTGTGTGACCACTGAAATACATGTTATTGATATATTTACTTCATTACTATTATTATTTACTGATTTACTGTTATTGTATGAATTTATTATTACTATATTACTATTACTTCCATTAATTTTATTGACAACTTTGTATAATTACTGAGCATCTGATTAAGATATTGATTTGATATTAATATAGAATAATTGTATAGCATGTGTACATCATTATAAGATTTACTACATTAATATGATTACGATAATTTTTATCGATGCTTTGGTTTTACCGCTTTATACTATTTATTTACTGATTGATAGTATTGATACGATGATTGTTTTATCAATTCGACACCCTATTGGTTTACTGGTTTCCCCACTTTATTGCTTTACTAGCTTCCGTATCATATTATTTTATTGGCTGCAGACTTTACTGCTACCATATGTATGTTTTATTGTTCCTACATCGATGCATTATCATATGATTGCTACTGCTATGAATTGAGTGACGACATGCATACAGCTTTTTAATCGTGCTTTGAGTCAATGGTAAGATTTGGTTACTTACTGGGCTCTTAAGCTTATTATATGTGTTAAATAATTTTATGTCACAATAAGGGAGCAGGGGTGTGAGGTTGACCAGCATCCTTTAAGTTCAAGTTTTTATTATTTTAGATATTCTTTTGTACTCATGAAAAAGTAGTTGTGATATGATTGTATAAATCTTGAGTAGTGTACATGATTTTTTGAAAAATTAAGAAAGAGGTATATATTGATATTTTGATTGATAGTTTTATTTTTGTTGATATTTATATTGAAAAAAAAAAATTAGGTAGCTCTAGTTGCTGTATATTAAAATATAAAAGAATAGTTCTTCCAAATTAAATTTTACGGCTTCATAGAGTTATTCTCAAAAGAACATTGACATGTTCATTTGGTCAATAGGATCATAGTCGAGTGATGATTGTTGAAGGAACCATAATCGGCGGGCGATAAAGGTCGGGAGGATTGTAGTCTGCAATAGTGGTCGAATGGATCGTAGTTGGGCGATTGAGGTTAAAGTGATCGTGGTAGTGTGAAAATAGTAAGAGGGACCATAGTCGGACGACAATGATCGAAGGGACTGTAGTTGGCTAATAGTGGTTGAAGGATCATAGTTGACGAAAGGTCCAAATACTGTGGCCATATGAGAGTCGAATAGTGACAACCAAGTAGAGACCTGACTACAATGGTCGGGCGCAGGTCCGACAGTAGTGGTTGAACTGAGGTCCGACGATGATGGTCCTGTAGAGGTCCAATGATGATGGTCAAGTCGAGGTTCGATGATGACAGGGTTGAGATCTAGCAGCAACCCTGTGGATGTCAAGTGATGACCGACTGGTGGAAGTCTAGTGGTGACGGTCAAGTGGCGAGGGTACAGTGGTGATGGTGCTCGGGTGGAGTTCTAGGATTCAAGCCTATAGTTCTCTTGAATCTCTAGCCCCAGATCCAAGCGCCCTCTCCATGTAGATAATATAGGTCTATTTATATATCTTAGGGAGTAGTATGCCTCATAAATATGAAGAAAATCTAGAGCAAATATGGAGCATTCCCTAAGACGATATGTATTGATCCCCTCAATTATAGAGCGTTTGTTCATCATTTAAGTGTCTTAATAATGTTAAAATTAAATGGTCTTCAGCTCATTGGATTTGTGTCATCATGTCGCCAGATTCGACTATAAGCATGCTATATTTGGATATTATTTGGTCACCAAATTAATATTCTGAAGCTTTCAAATATATTTCAAGCTATCGATTTCAACTCATTTAAGTTCGAATTGGACCGATTTTTGTGTTGTTGGGTTCGTCTCATCGAGATGTTCAGTTTGCCTATAAGTTTGCATAAATCGAAGTTCAGATGGTCCCAAATTTAACTTGGAAGGTTTTTAATTTAAATATGCCTCGAGATTCATGCCCGATCAAGATAGTTTTTTGCGATGTATCAATAATATTTCAATAAGATGAGCTCAACAACATCAAAAGTGTTTTGATTCGAGCTTATATCAAGTACTTAAATTGTAGTTAGAAACTTCATGGCTACTTGAGACACCAAATGATACCAAATCTTGTATACTTGCATTGAAAATGAGCATCTTAATCAGATAAACCAAATAAACTTAAGATCACTCAATTTTATTATCACAAGGCACTTAAATACAAATATATATATATGATGGAGTGCTTGAAGATTTTGGCCAAAATAACTGCAATGATAGTCTAACAAACTATAAGTAGATCTTTATTCTTCTCATGAAGGGGATCTGAAACAAGAGACATCATAGAGATTTGATTAATGACAAAGCCCTGCTCGACTATTGACGTCGCCAATCATCACCAACAACTGTCACCACTTAACCACTATTGCTCGAAATGTCTTTACTAAACCATCCTTACCCTACTATCATCTCTTGACCATTGGTACTTGATTACTATCACCTAACCATCATTGTCTTATTACTGTAGCCTGATTGTTGTTGTCTTATCGTCATCATTAGATTGCCTTAGTACCATTGCTAGTGCCCAATCATTGTTACCCAACTATTATTCTTGATCATCACCATCACTCTTCCACTAATTTTCTAGCAAACCACATAAGGCCAACCTAATGTTCAATATTTTCTGATCTAGTATTCTCCAATTGAAGGGAAGAGAAATTTTTGTAATATTGCATACATAGAGGATTATTTCTAAAGGGCCAAGTCCCATAAATGAGTAAAAATAAGTGAATCTCTTGAAATTTGTAGAGTATTAAAACAAAAAGAGTGAGTTTTATTAGTAAACACATTATAAAAAAAATGATTTCATACAAATAAAAAGAATAAAAAATATGTACTATACTTAATCCTAATGTTAAATGTTCTTCATGATAAATTTTTATTTGTAATGTCGTAAACAATGAGCATACTATAAGAGATGATAATTTGGTGAATAATATATCAAGATAGTACTAACCCAAGTAGGAAAAATTTGGAGAGATCTTTTATTAATTTTGAGAAATTTTGTTATACCATTCATGAACTTCAAGGGATCTTGTGATATTTAATATTTTTATTATTGACTTTAAGAGATATTATTATTTTAATTGGGACCTTTGCGGGTTGCATAGCAAGAGAACCTCTAATATGCACTTCTATAACAAAGAAAATAAAGAAAATAAGAGAATAACAACATCAATGTCTTCTCCATGTTAAGCATATTAAACCCTTGCTAGAAAAAGAAGTGGCTGCCCTTTCTCTTGAATCAAGATTGAGAAAATATTGCACATACTCTTTAGAATAAAGGAGTTTTACCTATTGTACTAAGACTTCATTTGAGATAATTATTTTACTATTTTTAAAGTAATTTTTTACTATAAAAACTTTTTTAATAAAAAAAAATTTGTGCTAGAAAGCTGCTTTATAAAGCAAGAAGAAAGCTGTCTCAAACGAAGTTTAAGCCTTCATTTGGGACGACTTTTTATTGCTTTTTAAAATAAAATTTTATTACAAAAATTAATATTTTTTTAACTAAAACTCTGTTTTAAAAAGTAATAAAAAAGTCGTCCCAAACGAAGCCTAAGTAGATTAGTGGAATCACAAGTGACAATTTCATGTGTCAATATACCAATTTAAAAATTGTTGTTCTAATTTTCTCTTTAGATTTGTTTCATTCCTCACATATTTACTTCTTATTTAGTATAATTGAATGCCAATGGGATAATTTTTGTGTTACATATTCTCTCATTGTTAACATAATTAATAGAATTCAACAATATACTAATCTCCCCTTAAATATAATAATTATCTAAAAAAAATAAATTGCATGAAAAATAAAAAGTAATTTAAAATTAATCTAAATTTATTTATAAATTTTTAAAAAACTCACTCAAACTGAAAGGTGGTCCCACAACTAAAATGCAAAGTAACTATATCAATAATCACAACACATTATTGCTTCGTTTGGGAGAGCTTTTTTACTGTTTTCTAAAATAATTTTTTAGTATAAAAAATTCTAATTCAAAATTTTTTGTACTAAAAAATTGCTTTAAAAAACAGTACAAAAATCATCCCAAACGAAACCTACATTGTGTTGGTTAAAACCTTGAAATAGTCTAGACTTTCACTTCTGGCACATTTTTTACAGCTTAATAAAAATTCAGAAATATATTTCATTTCATTTATTTAATTGAACATCAATGCAAACATTATTTCTATTATCGTTTAGAGAAAAAAATTATAACTTAGGGGCAGTTTTATTTTGCGTAAAAAAGAATGCGGAGTAAGACAAAATATAATATAAAATAATATATTTTATTTAAAATATTTAAAAGTTATTTGAATGAGAGTAAAAAGAATGCAAGAGATTATTTTTTTTATTTGACATGAAGTAAAATAAATGCACCGTAAAATACAAAGATGATGGCAGTTATTAGTCGATAGTGGTGTTTGCGTCGGGCCACCAACGATAGGAGTGGCCGATGGCGTAAAATACAAAGATGATGGCAGTTATTAGTCGATAGTGGTGTTTGCGTCGGGCCACCAACGATAGGAGTGGCCGATGGCGTAAAATACAAAGATGATGGCAGTTATTAGTCGATAGTGGTGTTTGCGTCGGGCCACTAACGATGGGAGTGGCCGATGGCAACCACGGTGATCAACAACAATGGTGGTAGCCAAAGACGGTCGGTTGCAGAGGATAGTAGACAACAAGCAATAGAGGGCGGCGGTTGTGGTGACAAGGTAGATTAGTTGTAGCGAACCAAATTTTCGCTCAAAATTTAAGGGTGTTTATTTTTTTTAAAGAATGAACTAAAATACTTTAGGCTATATTTAGAATACTTCACATTATATTACTTTTTCATCCAATCAAATAATAATATTCTAAAACCAAATTTAATGAATTCCCTGTCAGTTGTCAAATCTATAAAAACAGAAGTAATTCAATGAACCTTAGAGAAAACAATACTTGTTAATTGAGAAACTTATTTATTATTAAATATTGTTTTCAGTACATTCATTTCAGAATTCTCCATCTAAAATAAATCCTATAAACTATCAGTTCATGACCAGGCTCCAAGCTAACCAACTAAACAAACTAAAAGTCATTAAAAAAAAAGTAACCTCAACACCACTGAAGTTCAGCATCCAGTTAGAAGTCATTCACACGGAAGATCCTACTAAAAGCCCTTCCACGCAGTTAGAATTTCTTGAAAGATCTCAATTATAAGCTCTCTATCTGAGCCCTGGAGAAACTCATTCAACTCATCACGAATTTCATAAATCTTCCCAAAGTACACCAGATATTTCAAACAACCAGTCTTGAGACTTTGGAGCCTATGGAGATGTGCTATATGGAGTCTCTCAAGAACATTCTTGGCATCAATATCTTCTAAAAGGCTCTCATGGCAAACCTCCTTCAGGTCAGCAATGTCATACTTATCTGAAGCCGTAAGGAGTGCAAGCCGATGAGTTTGAAACTCGTCTGCATTGAAGTTTCCATATATGTAGTTAAGCAAGACCTGACATGCCTCAAAGGACATATCGGAAATATTCACTACAGAAAGCTCTTTCTCCTTGAGGCTGTGAGAGAACATGCTCTGGAAGACAGGGGACCTTGTGGCAAGAACTGCTCGGTGGGCAGCAATGGAGCCATTGCAGGTGTTTATGGTGATATCGGTGTGAATGCCCTCAGTTAGCATTCGGCCAAGGGAATTGAGAGCAGTAGAAAGGGAATTCTTTTCGATGTGATAACCAGACCAGATGGATGAAGGCTCTCCACCCTGCGTTTCATAGCCAGAGTTTAGTAAATATATAAGAAGTATCAGAAAGGACGATAAGTTAGAATTACAAGCAAGCGGTTGGACACAATTTGGAGTGTTATTTGAGAAAAAAATCATATGTAACAATGTTTTGATACAGAAAATGGACCCTGATAGCTCTTTTCAAATGTTATAACATGTCAGGCTTAACAATACTAAATGACAGACCTTGCTAAGTAAACGTAAAGGGATTACATATTAGGGTGATTTTGGCTTTAAAATTGGCTCGTAAATCAAAGGCTGCTTAAAAAATAGCTTAGTTTTTTACTCGGATGGAGCTTTTGAATAAAAAACAAGAAGCCTGCTAACCAATAATACTTGGCGTGGGATGGGATTAAATTACGCCCGAGCCTAGATGGAGTCGAGAGAGGCCATGATCGGATGAATATGTCTATGCATATATGTATTGATGCACATATATGTTTATGATTGAAATCGAATCAACGTTTGGTTCTAAAATAAATGAGCCATTGATGGCTCGAATTGAAAACAAACTTTGCTAATCTATAGCAAAATTTGACTTGGCTTCAAATAGGATCAAAGTTTGAGCCAATCCGAGCCGAGTTTGGATCGGCTTGAATTCATATTGTTCATAGCCCAAACTAATGATTTGTCTTACATGATAGAAAATCAAATGTTGTTTGCTGTGATCAAGCTTGACTCAAATTTAATGAGCTAGACAAACCTCAAATCAAGATTGGATCAAACTAGCATATAACTAGGGACTTGCTAAACTCGAGGTAAAGTTGTATGAACTTCGAGCAGGTCTTGAATAACGGTCGACCCAATACAAGATTGGATCATTATCAATCATCACTTGTGACCACGATAACTTATGAAAAAAAGTTAATAACAACATAAAGCAAACACACATATTTCCTAATTAGGCCGTAATAACATAGCTCAGTATTATGTGTTTGTCTAATGTGAGGTAAATTAAGAGGTGTATGGTAAAAAAAAAAAAAAAAGAGGTGCATGGTCTTCATATCATAGAGAAAGTTCTACCTAACACTTTTTTACAAAATTTTCATTTTTATTTGTCAGCAATTGAAAGAAGTTAGGCAGGAATACAAAGATAATCTAATCATCAATACTAATTAACAAGTTCATGACAAGGCAACCATGAATTATTGATGGTAGCTTCAACTCCAAAAAATTCAGGCAGGTGAAGATGGGAAACCATGAATTTCAATCACTACCTTTCTTTTTTGGCAAGGTTTGCAGATTACATTGCAACAGTTCTATCAAAAATAAAAATAAAAAACGAGGCACGTCATATTTCATTATTTATAAAGAATAGACTGATCCATTCCAGAGGAAATAATTACTTACAGCTTGAGGCACTATCTTTAGATCAAGGAACTCCACATCAATTATAAATTTTCCGGTAATAAATATGTCAATTGCCCAAACAAAATCATCACTATTCTTCAGTTGTTTGTCGCATACTCCTGCATGATAAAATAGTTTAAGTGCCGCTCAGCTTGAAAGGTTTCTTTGTTCTTATCATGAAAAATTTATAAGTTCTTATTATCCACTACCAAATCAATAAGATTTAAATAGATGATCTAATGCAAAGTAATAATGAAAAAGTAAAAGAAGGGAAAACAAAATTTTTGAAAATGGAGAAAAGAGAACCTGGATGAACAACGCTTTTGAGATTAGGGACAGAGCAGGAGACAAGTTTGATGATGAAGGAGGCAATTGGGGGATGCTCTTTCGTCATAGTTGATGGTTCGGGATATAGTTTCACAAGAAGTTGTTTGTTCCTTTCCACAGTTAAGTACCTAATCGTTTAAAAACAGTAAAAACAAAGTTGATTGACTCAGCCATAAAGAGAGAAAAATACAGCAAGTGACTTCAGGATGATTAAAAATGCAGCAAATCCAGAAATTATTCCCATTGTTTTGAGGATGAAAAATCAGCATAAAAAGATCGTTTTTTTTCTTCCAACAAGACCATTGTCTAATGGGAAACATATTCCAAAACATGCATGGTGAACTACATACAGATTAGCATAACCAGAGAACTTCGGCAGTCAGAACTGAGTTCCACTGTATGAGAAATACCTTAAATCATCTGGATTATCGCAAAAACAAACAATTTTAACAAAGAAGAAAATAATTCTTAAGCATTCATCGCCAGAAAACATGAATATGTCAAAAAGAAACCACAAGAAGATATATCCATCCAAAAAAATAAAAGAAAAATAGAAGAAATGATCAGTAATAAGAAATCATTTCCTTTCATCTAAGAAATAAAGCCGTAAGTCAGATCCAAACAATGTAAGGGTTAGAGAGAACGAGAACCAATTCCAAAGGCCGATCTTGAAGGGATCGGACTTGCGGTACGAGAAAGACGAGAGAGTTTCGATCCGCCATTGGGCCAGCCGTGGCGTAGTCTCGACTCTGAACGCTGAGTCGCTCATCCCTGATGATGATGCAGCCGCTGCACTGGCAGCCATCACTTAATTTATGCAGTATGAATTCCACAGAAGCTCTCCACTCACATCCCTCCTCTCTTCCTCCTAACCAAAAATCACCGCCGATTAGGAAACAGCAGCAACCAAAATCCACAGATTTCCTCTCACTTTCCAAGTCCCCAGAGTATTGTGATAGAGTTTTCCTGTTCTTCCCTTAGAAGTCCGGCACGCGACCTCTTGGGAATTTATACCATGCCAATAACCAAGAGACTGCTCCAAAAAAGGGATTTTTTTATATCGCGGAAACAGAGAGGGAGAGAAAGTGCCAAGCTTGGCGTCGACTCCACTCCATGTGAGTTGCAGGCAAGAAAGGAAAACGCCGTCCATCAGGGTCCATCAGAGGCTTAATGGCGCCGTTGGACTGAAACAAATCAAACAATTACCTATCATTAATGAAGTATTTGGAAATAAATATAGGATTAATAGTTTACTATGTAAGCCAAAGTTTAAAATTTTTGTAATAAAAGAGAGAGGTTGAAGAATACTTTTAAAGGGGGATGGCTATAAATAGCACTCATTTAGTCATTTAATTCAGCAAACAATTTTAAGGCAATATATTAGGCAGCATAATAACTTTCAAATTTTAATAATTTTTTAAACTTCATATTTAAAATTTTATTTTATTTTTAAAACAATTATAAATATTTTGAACATTTTTAATCTTCTATAACAATGTCGATTAATTACATTATGATTGTAATTTTTTGTTATTCAAATTTATACTAAATGCTTTAAAAATTATTATAAATATTTTTATCGCAAATGTAAATTAAGAATTTAATGTCATGTGTCTTCACAAAAATACTTATCATTCTTGTGGTGTTTAGTGCCCCTTATGCAATAAATAAATAAATCTTAGATTTATTGTTTATAATTTCCTTAGCTCTATACTCTAAGAGAGGCAATTCTTTGTAATTGTAGCTTGAGTGCATTTAGGATAAAAGATAGATTCCTCTACAGAAATCACATATGTATGTTACATGAAGCTAGCTGGGTGGCAATCTGGCAAAGAAGCCTCAACCTGGGATACTTACTTTTCGTTTGGGATGGCATTCTTACTGCTTCTTAAAGCAGCTTTTGAGTACAAAAATTTTAACTTTTGTATTAGAAAGTTGTTTTAAGAAGCAGTCAGAAAGCCGTCCCAAACGAAGCCTTACTAGGGCCTGAGTGAGGTAGTTCAAAGCTGGGGAAACTATCAATACATGATTGGCATATGCCTTGATGTAAACAATTAAATTTCATCAAAGAAAAACACTATAAGGGGTTTCTGAGGAGGAATGCCTATTACATTGGAAAGTTTATGAATGAAAAGAAAAAAAAAACTAATTTATTACTATATAGTTTCTTAGCACATAAAGTTAGAAACCAAGGTTAAATATAATATATATCATTACACTAGTGAGATACAATTGCAGGGAAATAAAGAATGTGAAACATGGGAATAGTTCGTTTGGTGGAGACTCTTGTATCCTTAGTATGATGGTACACTCTCGCTCATGATAGACAATAAATATCTTTGAAGGTCATGTTTGATGGAAGCATGGATAAAGTATCGACTAGCAATGGTTAGATGAAGACGTCTGCTGGTTGGTGATGAGTTCATATGGGCATAATCTTGATTGGTTCATCAAGGAATTTGTTCTAAATGAAGTGGATGTCAATCTCAATATATTTGATTTACTCATGAAAGATATGATTATTTGTTATGTGAACAGATGCTTGATTATCAAGAAAGAGACAGATAGAATGCGAGAGAGAGTGGCTGAACCTCAAAGTTTTACATATATTGGAATAGCCAAGTTAATTCATTAACTGTAGTTGCTTATGCTTGATATTCAACTTCAGTCAAGAAATGAGACGCAATGCTTTGTTCTTTTCCTCAAAGTAATAAATGAGTTACCTTAAAAAAATATAGAATTTTATGGTAGACATTCTTATATGAGGAAAAGATCCCTAGTCAACGTCTAAAAAAGTTTTGAGTTGCTTGTTATAGGAATTAGAGAAAAATATTTCTTGGATGGGTAGCAATTGACAGTTAAGTGAGGTGTGCTAGGATGGGTGAGAAATTGGCTAAGTTTGTGGGATGCAAATGTAATTTCAGAATGAGATAAGGTAAGTTATAATAGATATCATATAAGATGTATATATTGCTTAGCATAAGAAAAAATGAATTCACCTTCTGAAGCATTGTGTTGGCTATGAGAGTCCATAGGGACATTAGCGGGTTTGTTAGCAAGAAATCAATATCTTCTAAAAGCTCTAATGTGTAGTATAATATCCGCTGTTCTAGGACCCAATTAATCGAGCTAATCTGGTATGAATCCACACATATTGTAATTTGATTATTGATTTTAAGTTCCAGAATATCTAATTAACCTTAAATAAGTTTGAATTGAAATTGGGGGGAAAATAAAACTTGGAGGCAAAAATTCTCTTTTGAGCATTGTGGCTATGGGAATGGCATCCCTGTGCTGTTATCCTCTCTATCTGAGAAATGGATTTGTGGAAGTGCTATGGCACTAGGCAGTATCGCCATGACACCAGGCTCTCAGGTTAGAAGAATCTTTGGGCATCTGAAACATTCGGTGGAGCACTGCGGCACTGTGGAAGTGAGCGCCGCAGTGCTAGATAAAAAAATGATATTTTTATATATAAATATTTAAATCCATTTATCCAAAATCACTAACCCCCCACCCCTTCAGCTGCCGCAGAAGAGAAAAAAGAGATAAAGAATATAAATGTTAGTGCCAAATTCATGTAAACTACTAAAAACATTATTATTGTCTAATTGTGTTGACAACCAATTTTGACTTGCGCTAAGAGTAAGCAACATTTTAATCGTCACCATTTTTACGGCAAGGGAAAAAGTTTCTCTGAAACTACACCTTCCTTTTGGATATAAATGTTAGAAACATGATGTGCTTTATGCTCATTGATGGAGCCGTTAGAATTATACTTGACCTTATGCATCCATTTGCATCCGACAACATGTTGGCCTTGGGTTAAAAGGATAGACAAGCTTTGTTGTTTTCAAGGGCAAGGATTTCATTTTCAATAACCTTTTGCAAGAGAGGATTTTTGGAGCCTTGACTAACGGATTGAGGATCAAACTAAGATGAAATATTTAGAACAAGAATTTGGTGAGATATTGAAACAAAACCATAAGATATATAATCTGATAAGGGTTATTTGGCCAATGTGTTCATAATACTTTTTGCCATTGTTGAATTGTTTGGTAATCACAAAGGCAGGAGGGTGATTAGTATGTACGGTGGACTTTCATAAGAGTGTCTCAATAGGAAAATTTGGAGAATCTCTTTGATTGATGCCTGAATTATCATTTAGTGGGGTTTGAGTTAAGGTGTATTCAGGTATACTGTTGTGAGTATTTGTGGAGGAACTTGGAAGCTCAAATTTGGTAAAAGGATCCTCCAAGTTGTTTGTGTTGATGTTTTGGTGAAAAGAAAAGCATCTTTCATGGAAGATGAAGTAAGAAAAACATAAAAATTTGTTTGGTCTCAATGTAGGAGTTTGCAAGTTTTCATGCTCAATGGGCAACCGAGGAAGACATATGTGCTCGGGATTGCTTGCTCTAATGGCCATTTGCCCATATCATATTCATATTACTAAAAAATTGTTTTAAAAAGCAGTAAGAAAACCGTCCGCAACGAAACTTCAAAGATCATCCATGTATGCAGTAAGAGAAATAAGTTTACATAATTTCTTCCCCTTGTATGCATGCATTCGAAATAAAAAACACCTGTTGCTAAATGTTTTGTTTAGATCATCATCATATGCCCATTCTCAAAAAAAGTAATTCCTGTTAATGTTTATATAACAAGCTTACATACTACACTTTCCTCAGGCTAAGTATCCTATTATAACCCAGCATAGCTGCACCAGACATTAAGAGTCCAAAAAAAGTTAACTATGCCACAAAACAACTCTCAGATTACCGGGAAAATTAGGGGAATCAAAATATCAGTCAGCTTTGCAAGGTATCCAACCATTGCAAGAGCAGCATCTGACTCATATTCCATGACAAAGAAACCGCTCTCTCTGGCGAGTTGCTTCATCCCACTCCCACCCGGCTTGCCGCTGGAACATTCTGCTGCATTCTAGAATTGAAACTCCCCTGCTATGAAGCTCTTCATAATGTCTCAAATAATCATAGCCTGATGACAGCCTTGTTGGTGCTTCTAATAGATCTGTATTATAACTACTAATTAGAGGAAACCTACTTCGTAGGGAAACTCCTGGAAAACTTGAGAACTGTAGTTCAACCATACCCAAGCTGAAATTGTTAATCCTACACAATGGTGGTGGAGCCGTATCTCTAAATTCAAAATCATTAGTGCCCTGCATCCTCAAGCCTAAACTGTTAAAACTAGAAAATGACCATAGATTAGTATCTCTATGTGCCAAACCATTAATGCTTCTGGGTATCCTCTCATAGTTGACTGGTCGATGAATTTCTGGGTAAATGACATTAGCATAATGGAGACGATCGATAGGTATGTTTCCACAGACAATGTGATTGTTCGCTATAGGGTTTATAGAAGGCGATGAAGGCAATAAATCAATCTTTCTTAAAGGATTCTTTGTTTTGTGGATGTGTCCAATTATGAACTTGAAGGTGGAGCACTTTCCTAGAGGGAAAGGTATATCGCTCCTGGATCCATCTCCTCTCTTGTTATTGTAGCCAGGATAATCTTCAATACAGAAATTGGCAGATTCAACGAGGACAAGTGAGTTCTCGGCGGCAAGTTCTTCCAGGTTCCAGTGAGAAAATGGGGCAGCAGTCTTGTGACTGACATGAACTTCACCATAAGGCCGGAGCATGTGGCCTGCGTTTCTGAAAAAACCCCGCACAAGCTGCCTGTGCAA